>OZ024816.1:72625134-73116930 GCA_964017055.1 Chloromyia formosa
ACTGCAGTTGTTAGTACCAGGTGCAGTTGCAGAATTATGTATTTCGATATGCGGGCGATATTTTCAGATGATGAAACTTTTATACTGTTCGATTGATTTTACTAATATATAGGTATAATATATGAATTTATTTATCTCCGGTTTCATCTTAAGCTTCATCAACTAAATGCCTTTCATGTAGGTAAATTTTTGCTTATTACTTTTTGCTTTTATGTTATTGCAACCTTGCGACTGTACCGTGGATTTTCCTGAAACTCCAACGGAAGCTATTCCTCACTAACTTTCGCCAACTGGACAAGTTTCGTTCAACTAAGTTTTCCCGTTATAAATTAATTGTGTTTTCAAAATTTTACGGTTATATAGCTGTAACTCTGGAACGGACTCATTGATGATGCTGAAATTAAATAGGAATCCAGTCCTGACGATCGCCCACCAATTAAGAAAGTTTCACTTGGCTAGCTTCTTGTGTTATAGAGTTATTTTGCTTAGAAAATTTTGCCGTTATATAGCTGTAACTTAAGAACCATTTGATGCGTTTCTTTGAAATTAGATAACAGCCTAGTCCTTCGTAACATCCACCAACTGGATAAGTTTCGCTGAGCTAGCTTCTTCCCTTACGTAGTCATTTTATTTATAAAATTGTGCCGTTATTTAGCTGTAACTTTTTGACCGCTTGGTTTGTTGAAATTCAATAATAGGCTAGTCGTTATTGTCGTCTACGTACTGCACAAGTTTGGTTTAGCTAGCTTTTTCCGTTATGGAGTTATTAGGCTTAGATAATTTTGCGGTTATATAGCTGTAACCTTTTAACCGGTGGATCGATACTGCTGGATTTCAATAGCAGCCGGCTCCCTACCGACATCTATCAACTGGAGAAGTTTCACTTCGCTTACGACTTCCGTTCGACGTAATCGTGTCCACAACATTTTGCGAGGGAGGGTCGAATAACTGATTTTTTCTTAAAAAATCAGTTAAAAAGGAGAAGTAAGGAACAAAAAAATAAAAAAAATAAAATATTCAAGAAGAAAAACTAACGACTCAAAATTATGTGGCACTTTGCACGGCACTTGCAACTGCTCGGTCGAACTTCTTAAGTAGATGGCAAAACTCGCTGGTTGTTGTTGGTGTCGCATTCTCGCAAATACACCCACGTTATGTTATAGAGCCGGAATTTTATCCTTCCGGCGACTCCAATATAGGAGATGATCGCAATCCTTGTTTGCAAAGGTTGACAGGCAAATCGACGTTGGTACACTTCCGGGCGGTAAACCGTTGCCCTCATCGACAGCGTGGAAGGGGCCTTGATACACTTCACAAGTGGTTAAGGATTTCACTGGCTCGGCAATATTTCACCATAGAAAAGAAAAAGGGATCCGTCACTTTCAAGCGATTCCATGTATCTTTCGAGAATATCGCGACGACGCTCTGGTTCAATTACCCAATGCGATACGGGATACCGGCGATTTTTACGGCTCCGACGGGTGGCAATCAGGCCGATGTTGATCGGACGGCCGATGAAAGTCCCAGCAAACCCACAAAAGACAAATCACCTGTCCCAGTAATGAAGATGCCGATGCGACGGCTACGGTGGGTGAAAGTCGACTCCTCGATGTTGTTTGGGCGACGGTTCCAATCGAATCCCTTCTGGGCGATCGTGCCGATGTTCACCGGACGGCTGGTAAAAGTGGACCCCCGAATCGTTCTCCCTCTCGAAAGGTCGAGACTCCCCATTCAGCACGGCATCGGCTGAAATTTCTCGCCAATCGAGTTCCATGCAACGGAATTCTCCATTTGCATAAAACTCGACTTGGATATCGGAGCGAGAACGAATATAGCTACCCGCTTGTCAATCATATCACAATGCGAGGTCGATGACATCCGATCAAACAGTACATTCTTACAGGACATTTAAGTGTCCATCAGAATATAGCGTTTGCAGGTGTCAACGACCCACAGTGTGATAGAATGACAGAATTGTCGTTCTTGCCAAATTCCTAATGGAGAATTCGAATTGTTAGTTGGCAAATATTTTAGAAAAATATTTGAAAAGTCATTCATTACACACTCGATTCATCACCTATAACGGACAGGAATGGGCTTCTCTTAATATCTTGAATTATTTTTATACCCTAGACTTTTAGTATAGGGTATATTGTTTTTGTCACGACAGAAATATGTAACACCTTAAAGGAGGCTCCGGAGGTATAGCAATGTATATATATAAATGATCAGGATCAGCTCCTGATTCGATTAAGCCATGTCTGTCTGTCTGTCTGTCTGTCCGTCTGTCCGTCTGTCCGTCTGTCTGTCTGTCTGTCCGTTCGCACGATAACTTTCGATAGAATGAAGCTAGAGACTTGAAATTTTGGTCAAATGTTGGAAGTATAATCTAGTTGGTTGGTATTGAAAATGGGCATGATCAGGCCAAGAGAACGCCTACCTCCCCTATATATGTAAAATAATTAAATGTATCCATAACTCCCGATTAAATAAACATTAAAAGCTCTAGCTTTGGTAGATTGCTCGTGAGGATAATCTTCTACTCCCCTGAAAAAAATAAAATCAATCAGTGGAAAATGAACGGTAATTTCCTTACAAAGAGCCCCGTACTACCCTACTTTTCGGGTTTTTGTCTATAACTCTTGAACCACGTAGACACCTGATTTTTAGAACGTAACCCTGGGGTAGGAAGATGCTTAAGTTCTAGTAAGTTGGGCATAATCGGATAAAAGGAACGCCTACCTCCCCTACAAATTTCAAAAAATTAAATATTCTTTTAATTACGATAACTTTCGATAGAATGACACTAGCGAGTTGAAATTTTGGCAAAATGCTAGTAAGATCTACTTGGTTGGTATTGAAAATGGGTTAGATCCGACCTAAGAAACCCCTACCTCCCCTACAAATGAAACTTAAAACTAGGGTATAATAAGCAATAGCTTACGACAGAATAATGCTAGCGACTTAAAATTTTGGTTAAATGTTTGTAATAGGATCCAGTTGGCTAATATTGAAAATATGTAAAATCCGACCAACGAAGCCCCTACTTCCCCTACAAATAAAAATTCTAATAAGCGATAACTTTCGATGGAGTGAAGCTAGAGACTTGAAATTTTGGTCAAATGTTTGTAGCAAGATCTTATTTGTTGGTGGCAATAATGAGCAAGATCTGACCCAAGGAACACCTACCTCCCCTACAAGTGAAACTTCAAATAAGCAATAACTTTCGATAGAATGAAGCTAGCGACTTGAAAAATTCGACAAATATTTGTAGAATGGGTTAGTTAATTGATTTTGATAATAGTCAAGATCCTCCTGAATGATTGCTGTAACCTCCCCTATAAACTTTCCATATGGGAAACTCACTTTTAATGCATATGGTCGATACCAATTGGTACTTTTGGTATCACCACTAGGTCTGTACAAGTCTAGGGTATATACGCTTCGGACTCCGGTTTCTCTTAAGATTTCATTGCCAATTTCAAGTATTTCGTTTTGGATGCGGTGTGAAATATATGTAGCATTTTTAGGGGAATTTTCCAAGTGGTTCAAAATTAAGTCGCCTGCGTCGATTCTAAAATTTAATAAACTATTGAAAATAGCTGTGTCGTCTTTCTTTCCTCGTAAAGGAATATTGTTTATACCGCAGAATATTAATGATTTGAATATAGGCATAAGTTTTTTTCTGTTTGTCTCTATAGTTTGGTGAAAAGCAGAATCCATTTGTTCAAGAACGGTTTTTTGCCGATTTTCGATTATTTTAGTGAAGTCACTGGCTTTCATGGTAGATTCACAATGCCATTCTGTTTTCAAGTGTTGCTTTACACTATCATAAAAGTCCTTATATTTTGTGAATGCAGTTGCAATGAAGCAGCCTTGAAAACCTCGATCAATATTTGGTTTAAATAATACGCAAGTACGGCATAGAACACCTTTCAATTTAGCAGAATATCATAAAATGGGATACTCGGTTAACCATTCATGTCGAAATGCTCGACAACCAAATGAAGTATCATTTCTAAAATCATAATTCTTTTGGGGGTCCACGGCTCATTCAAGGCCCGGAGTCTGAAGCGTATATACCCTAGACTTGTACAGACCTAGTGGTGATACCAAAAGTACCAATTGGTATCGACCATATGCATTAAAAGTGAGTTTCCCATATGGCCAGTTTATAGGGGAGGTTGCAGCAATCATTCAGGAGGATCTTGACTATTATCAAAATCAACTAAATAACCCATTCTACAAATATTTGTCGAATTTTTCAAGTCGCTAGCTTCATTCTATCGGAAGTTATTGCTTATTTGAAGTTTCACTTGTAGGGGAGGTAGGTGTTCCTTGGGTCAGATCTTGCTCATTATTGCCACCAACAAATAAGATCTTGCTACAAACATTTGACCAAAATTTCAAGTCTCTAGCTTCACTCCATCGAAAGTTATCGCTTATTAGAATTTTTATTTGTAGGGGAAGTAGGGGTTTCGTTGGTCGGATTTTACATATTTTCAATATTAGCCAACTGGATCCTATTACAAACATTTAACCAAAATTTTAAGTCGCTAGCATTATTTTGTCGTAAGCTATTGCTTATTATACCCTAGTTTTAAGTTTCATTTGTAGGGGAGGTAGGGGTTTCTTAGGTCGGATCTAACCCATTTTCAATACCAACCAAGTAGATCTTACTAGCAACATTTTGCCAAAATTTCAACTCGCTAGTGTCATTCTATCGAAAGTTATCGTAATTAAAAGAATATTTAATTTTTTGAAATTTGTAGGGGAGGTAGGCGTTCCTTTTATCCGATTATGCCCAACTTACTAGAACTTAAGCATCTTCCTACCCCAGGGTTACGTTCCAAAAATCAGGTGTCTACGTCAATTGGTTCAAGAGTTATAGACAAAAAACCCGAAAAGTAGGGTAGTACGGGGCTCTTTGTAAGGATATTACCGTTCGTTTTCCACTGATTGATTTTATTTTTTCAGGGGAGTAGAAGATTATCCTCACGAGCAATCTACCAAAGCTAGAGCTTTTAATGTTTATTCAGTCGGGAGTTATGGATACATTTAATTATTTTACATATATAGGGGAGGTAGGCGTTCTCTTGGCCTGATCATGCCCATTTTCAATACCAACCAACTAGATTATACTTCCAACATTTGACCAAAATTTCAAGTCTCTAGCTTCATTCTATCGAAAGTTATCGTGCGAACGGACAGACAGACAGACAGACATGGCTTAATCGAATCAGGAGCTGATCCTGATCATTTATATATATACATTGCTATACCTCCGGAGCCTCCTTTAAGGTGTTACATATTTCTGTCGTGACAAAAACAATATACCCTATACTAAAAGTCTAGGGTATAAAAATTACATTCTGGAATTGTAAACCTTTAAATCCGTACAGAAATAAATTATATGGAATGTCCATCCCGTGTCGTCTAATTTGTACTGCTTTCTTTTAATACAAATAAATTCATATTATAATGTTGCAATTCAACTTTAAAACGCCGAAAGTCTTTAGTGAATTAATATTTTATTTACGCGTATCTTTTCCTTACGTACTAACAATAAATTTGCAATAGAAATTGTCGAAAAACGAAAAATAGAAAAGAGGAAGAAAGATAGATGGAAATTGGCGCTGTCTTGTCTGTCCGCACTGTTCCGATGATCAAACGAAAGTGCAACAACTTGCAACTTTCGTTATCACCAGTCATCAGTTTATAATAAAAGCTTTTCATCTCATTAAAGAGTTTTTCTTTTTCCAGTCAGAGCCATACATTGTAATGTCTCTTTACAATTCAAATTAAGAGAGCAGCAAAACTAATAATCGAATAACAATAACTAAAATGTAATTTTAACTTTACGGTATGAATTTATGATTTATAAAATGAATTTATGATGATAGTGATGATCTGCTACAATATGTAAATAAATCCCTTTCAAAAAACTAAATATTTAACCCAACTCAACACTTCTGTCAATATAATAATGTGTATCCTGTCTAGAAAAAGTGAAAAGTTATAAGCAAAAAAGTGCAGTTTGGGTGAAAAAAATAGAAAAAAGCTACTGCGACAAACAAATGTAGTATGTTGGATTTGGCGTGAGGCAATCGAACTATTTGCAAAAGAAGGGAAATACTGGATGCTACCCAGTGTAATGTGCAGTAATTCTCGAAGAAGTTTCGGGAAATGGGTCCCAACGAGCGTAAGAAAGGCTTTTAACGATCAGGAAAAAACTAACATCTTTGTTGGTCGCTTCTTACCATTACAAAGCCATCCGAACTAGTTGAAAGCTTCATCTGACTTTCGAAACGATTTAGTTCTAGCAACCTGTTGCAAATCTAATCAAGTTTGTTGATAAAAAAGCTTGTAAAAGCTGGCTTGCGTGTATTGGAACCAGCCCGTAAGCCAGACTTCCCGTTTAAAAATCCGGCTAAAATCTTCGAAATGGGCCCAGAACAGAAGATTTGGAACATTGCCATCTTCTTTTGTCTGTCCATATAAGCAATATGTTGGCGGCCGATGAATAAGCGTGCTGCGAAAACCTCGAGAAACGCTCAGGAGTGAATGCCTTCGAAAATTCCCTCCAAATGGGAAGGGTTTGAGGTGTTGTAATTTTTTTCCGGGCACGAAGGTGGTGGAATAAGCTTTCCCAACTCAAAAGTAGCAGCTGCAGTTCATTTGCGAATACTTGAAAATGAATTGAAGCCTTGTGCGTTAGGCATTCACAGCTATTGGATTTCCTGAAATTTTCCGCCGGATACAAAATCCTCCGCCGCCAACATGATGCTTAAATTCCAACTATCCCGGAATTATTGCAATGTTCTTCATCTTCCGAATCTATGTGACATGCTCCTGAGCCCATTTCAAACGTTGTAGCCTAATGATTTAACGGAAAGTTTGGCTTACCGACTGGCTTCCACGTACGTTAGCCAGCTTTCGCAAGCCTTTTCTCATCAAACTTGTTGAGATTTGCATAAAGTAGATCGTTCCTAAGCCTAGATGAAGTTTTGAATCAGTTCGGATGGCTTTGCAACGGTAAGAATGGGGTCAACTGGGGTCGGTTTTTTTCTTGATCGTCCAGAGCCTTTCTTCCGCTCGGTGAGGCCCATTTCCCGGAACTTCTTCCAGTACTATTTAATAGTACACTGCGCAACACCTATTCCTTCACTTATTTTACAAATATTTCGATTTTTCGCGCCAAAATAAAAATATTGCTTTTGTTTTCCTCACGTAACTTTTTCCTATTTTTTCACCCAAACTGAACTTTTTTGCTTATTGCGCTATTATCACCAAATTAGTGAACTTCCTTCAAAACTTTTCACTATTTCTACACATAATTTGTTATAACCTGAGCCAATAAAACACCATCACTCTAACTACTTCGAAGAATTTTGACAAAGAAGTAAATAAAATAGTTCGAGCAACTTTTTTCTTCCAGCACTGTATTTGTAAAGGAATCAAAAATTTAGTAAATATTGTATTTACATATATGCGCACTTTTCATTTTTTGCCCAGAATTTAGCAAATACATAGATAATTAATAATGAATATGAAGAAGAAGAAGACTATAGATAACTGGGAAAATTTTATAAAAAAAAAAAACATGTTTGCGAAAATACACAAGAAATGCGGAAAAAGTCTTCTATATAATTTTCTTGTGCGGAAAAAAATTAACAATGTGGGTTTTACTTACAATAATCTTTGGTATTATTCGTATAACGCACAGACAGGAACACGAGGGTATTTTACTTAGGACAATCTTCTGGTATTATTCATATAAAGGCAAATCACACCCTGCGGGCGTCTATGTCTGGTAATGCTGCTCCCACCAGCAGATCGAAGCAGCCGTCCATAACATATTTGGAGAGCATGAGACTCTTAATCTCAGGGTCGTGGGTTCGGGCCACACTTTGGGCGCCAAATATGTTATGGACGGTTTGGTGGGCATCCGAAGATGCCCGTGGGGACGGAGCCTTAGGTAACATAATGACCCTGAAGGTCGGGCCGCGCCATCTGACGAAGAAAAAGATCTCTCAACGAGCTAAGCAGTGACCTATGCTTGCTGTAGCTCAGTTCGGGAGATATGGGCGGGGTTTTCGCCGCTCGTTGCCCCTTTCCTTTACGTATTACCAAAAATTCATAGGCCTGGGGAAGACAACACAAACAGGGGAGGTAAAAATGGGGAATACAAAAAAAATAGTCGATAAGGATGGAATGGTTGGCAGACGGATCAGACGCCCACGCGGTCGCGCTTGGATCCGGGTGTAATGGGACCCTCGCCCTCTTGTCAGAATGTTCGAGAACAGAGGATCCCAAAAGAAACACGAGAATGAATGTTGTTTTATATGAACGGATTTTATTGATCATACAACGTAATTTTTACACGCGTACGTCCAGCCACTTCAACGGATGAAGAACGAGAGCCTCTTTTTTTTGTTGATGATGATATATGTATCTCGTTGTCGTCGTATTACGTCTGTGTGTGGTTAACAGGGGTGACAGGGGTGTATTGTTGGTATTCGGGTCAGATGATAGGTATATAAAGTCGGCATTCGGTTAAGATGACAGTTCGGTCATTCCTGATTTGGAATCGTCCTCGATTTCATCGTCGTCGTCTTCTATTTCAGGAGGCTTCGAACACCACGGACGGACGGATTTTATCAGCGGCATAAAAAGAACAGAATGGCTTTGTGGATATTCGCATCCCTGGTATATCATCGATAAGGTATCGATCCTTACCCAGAACTCGAGAGATTTGGTACGGTCCCTTAAATTTAGGTTCCAATTTTCGGCTTTTCCGGTCGATGCGGCTTCATTTTCAATGAGTACGAGATCGTTCACAGAATATTCTCTTGGCGAGGAATGCTTCTTATCAAAACGTTCTTTCCAAATCGTTCGTTGTTTGATAATATTATTCAAAGCGGTCTGGCATTTCACGACTATGTCCATAACAATGGACTCGGAATCGTTCGCAGTAGTCACTTCGTCTTGCAGCATTGAAATTAGATTATTATTGGTAACGTCACGCAAATTAAAATCAAAAATAATCTCATTTGTACTCAACCCAGTAGTCGAATTTTTTTTGAGTGTTGATACTCCACTGAAGGGCTGGCAATAATTCATCCCAATTGTTTTTGTTTTCAGCAGTAGTATATAAATAAGACAAGATTGTCTTATTAGCTCGTTCAACTTGTCCGTTTGCACGCGTAGTTCGGACTGCAGTTTTTACATGCGTTATGACGTGAGAATTACAGAATTCGGAAAATTTACGAGACACAAACGACGGACCACGGTCGGTGATTATTTTGGACGGTAACCCGAAATAACTTGTTAACTCGATTATGATATTTAGTACAGGTTGAGTAGACGTATTTCTGACAGGTGTCAAGAGGAAAAAACGGAATGAATAACGCGATGTTTTTAATTTGAATAAACTTTATTGAGTAACATATATTCGGAAAAATATTATAACGCGTCCGGTTACATCGGCGGCTCGGTCACCACTCCCGTTAAGCGTTGCTGTCCCTTTCTTCCCTGTCGGCTGACAGCTCGGCTGGTCCTGACATTGAGCCCGTCCCGGGCTCATTTTCGTCTCCGTCGAATTCGTCTTCTTCCAGCTCGGGATGAAGCTGACACCACGGTTTCAGTTTATCGCTCGAGAAGACAGATGAAAATAATCGTTTGGAGCGATTTTCGTTAGGTAATCCTTCAATCAGATATCTATCGTAGCGTAGAGCCTTCTTGATGCGGTACGGTCCACGGTATCGAGGCTCGAGCTTCCTAGATTCTCCTGTTGAAGCCAACGCGTTTTCGACCACGACTAACTCGCCAGGTTGATAGTTTCGAGGGTGACGATGACGCTCATCGAAACGGGCTTTCCAACGACTACGCTCAGCTAAGATGTTACTGGCAGCTTCCTCTCGTTTTTGGCTCGTTGTTAATACATCACTTTGCTCCTCGAAAGATGGTTCGTCGTGGAGAGCCAACAATAAGTGGTTGTGTATGACGTCCCTTAACGGGAAGTCGAAGACTATCTCGTTTGGGCTGAACTTGGTGGTCGTGTTTCTCATGGTGTTGAGACTCCATTGCATTTCTCTCGTTAATTGATCCCATTTGTGGCGGTCATTAGTTGACGCGCGAAGGAAGGAGAGGATATTACGGTTGACCCTCTCAACTTGGCCATTAGCCCGCGGGGTGCGGACTGCAGTTTTTATATGCTCGATTTGATTGTCCCGGCAGTAAGTCTCAAAATCCTTTGACGTGAATGCGGTTCCACGATCAGTGATGAGGCGTCTTGGCAAACCGAAGTATGATGTCATCTCGTTTAACATATCGAGGACTGGTCTGGTCTTGGTGGTTCGAACGGCCTTTAGAATGACGTATTTTGTAAATGGGTCAGAGGCGACGATGATGTGCATGTTACCCCTTGTGCTGCGCGGAAATGGTCCGAGGTGATCCAAGTGGAGTACACGGAATGGTATCGGCTCGACATCGTATATGTGTAGCTGTCCCTCCGGTTTTCCGGTGACGGTTTTATTGTAACAGCATTGAAGGCACGAACTGATGTAAGCCTTCACATGGTTGCGCATGCGGGAGAACCAGAAATGGTGTTGGGTCCGTTGAATTGTTTTTTCCACTCCAAAATGACCCATGTCATCGTGGTATAGTTTGATGATTCTCCATCGGATTGGACGTGGCACAACGAATGTTGGTCGACCGTTCACGATTCGATACAAACGTTCTTGTTTGATCTTGTATTCGCTTTTTAATTGTTTTGACTGCGATGATTGTTGAACATCTTGAAGTATCTCGACTATTTTGACTAACTCAGGATCGCAAGCTTGCATCGCTGCGACCCAGTCATCTGTTTTGGCTTCGATTATGAATATTTTGTCAGCGATGGCCGGAACATCTCTAGGTTTTTCGGTGGGTGAGCGGCTCAGAGCATCGACGTGAGGCATTGCGTTTCCTGCTCGGTGAGCAATTTCATAATCGTACTCTTGTAGCTTTAAGAACCATCTAGCTACACGAGGAATTAACGGGGTCGATGATTTCATGTTGCTTATGGCGGAGCAGTCTGTCACTATGCGGAATCGTTTTCCTAACAGATACATTCGGAATCGTTCGAGTGCTTCCACGATGGCGAGGACCTCCAGCTCGTAGCTATGAAATTTTTGTTCGGCCTCGGTGCATATTCGACTGTAGAAGAACGCTGGTTTCCAAACACCTGCTTCTGTTTCCTGCATAAGTATGCCGGCGAGTCCCTTTGAGCTTGCGTCCGTGTGCAGTTCGTGGTTCTTCGTTGGGTCGTATAACGCAAGGACTGGTTCGTTGCATAACAGTCGCTTCAAATGTTGAAATGCTTTTTCTTGTTCTTCGTTCCATAAGAAGTTCGGTGTTCCTTTTGTCTTAAGCAAGTTGGTTAACGGGCGGGCGATCATTGCATAATTTTTAACGAACTTGCGAAAAAATCCGGTTAGTCCGAGGAATCGTCTGACTTCGGTGACAGATGTTGGTGCAGGAAATGAGCTGATGGCAGACGTTTTCTCCATCCCGGGTTTTAGCAGATCGCCAGCGATTCGATGACCAAGGAATAACGTTTCTTTAGCGAGGAATACACATTTCGATAATCGTAGGGTCATTCCAGCCTCTTGAAGTAGCTCGACGAAAGAACGGAGCCGTTGAAGACCTTCCTCTACGGTACGACTTGGAATGATGACCTCGTCGACATATGGCACGGCTTCACCCGGCTTCATTTTCTTTATAAACAGCGATATAGCCTTTTGGAATACGGATGGTGCGTTCACGAGACCAAATGGCATAGAATTAAACTCGTATAAACCCTCGTGCGTGATGAATGCTGTGTACTTCTTGGATGACTCTTCGAGGGGTATCTGATAGTAGCCTGCCATTAAATCCAGTGTAGTGAAAAAATGATTGCCCGATATTAATGCCAGTTGCTCATCCACAGAATGCATTGGGAACGGCTGCTTAACGGTGATCGCATTAAGTGCTCTGTAGTCGACGCAGAGCCGGTCTTCTCCACTCGACTTTTTCACCAGGACGATGGGTGATGAATATTCAGAGCAGCTCGGTCGAATAATTTCATGTTGAAGAAGTTCGCTTGTAATTTGACTGACAACCTCCCGTTTAGCGAACGGAATTTTGTACGGTTTTTGATTGATTTTGGTGTCGACATTAACTTCAATTTTCATTTGGGTATTTTTGCACCTACCCAACTCCGATATGTCAGTGGCGAAACATCCGGAAAATTCATCAATAATTTTGTATAAACTCTTCCGTTCGTTGTCAGTTATTTCACTTCCGACGCGAATTTTATCAGAATCAATCTTTTCCAGTCGACACATTCCGGATCTCATCACCAGCTGGTTGTTTGCGGCGCACAGTATATCTCGACCGAGAAGCACGGGAGATGGGATGAGGTCATCATACACGACAACAAATTTCACTGTTTGCGTGCATTCGTCTACGGTGACTTCGGCGACGATGTGTTGATTGCTCTCGGTTGCCCCGCCGGCGAAACCCTTCAACATTATTGTGTCTCCATTGATTATATGGCACAAATCTTTGGCGGTGTTCATTCGTACGAGGGACCGATCGCTACCAGGATCGATGAATACATCCACACATTGCCCGTCCAAAAGAATTTGTTTGTAGCAAATAGATGATTTGTCGTCTGCTATTCGACGGACGTTTGCTTGTTTTTGTTTATCAGGGCACTGATCAGCTGAGTGTGTTGTGCGAGAGCATGTAGCGCATCGTTCTCTGCGTTGCGGCTGTGTGCAGTTGATTGAAAAGTGTCCGCTTCCCCAGCAGTTGTAGCACACTATCTCCTTCCGATTATTCGCACGATTTCCAGGTTTGTGTGCGCTTTCTGACTTGTTCGGCATCATTGGATTGGTGTCGGTGACGTTCTCTCGATCATTTCGCTTGTTTGGAACACTCTCGCGTCGTTCTGGCGGATGTTGCTGCGCGTTAGAAGCAAACCTTCGTATGGCTGCGAGAAGTTCCGCGGTGGTTGCAAAATCTATACATGCAATCGAACTCTGCAAAGCGGTGTGTCGAAGATTCGTACGTATATATCGTATGGTGGCCTTCTCACTAACATTCCCGCGACGGGCGATTGCGCACATACGATAAAAGAAGGTTTCGAGTGGTTCTCCGGGGTTTCTTCCACTTGCAATTAATTTTGCATGTATTGTGGTTTCGTCGATGTCGTTGGGAAAATCTCTCTCCAGATCGGCTGCTAGAAATCTCCATGATGTATGTGGTCGTGGATGGCTATCAAACCACACTCTAGCCGTGTTCTTCAATTTTGAAGGTACAGCGAGAAGAATCATGTCATCCTCCCAACCGAAAGTGTTTTGCAACATGCTAATGCGCGTGGTGAATTGTTTCGATGTGAGCGACAATTCAGATAGCGGATCGAACTCCGGCAACATTTCGCTCACTTCACGGATGGTTAATGTGCGTCCGATAACGCGTGTCGGTATGGATGCTCCATTTTCGGCCGGAGGAAATGCTGATGCAGCTCTCGGTGGCATGGTGACGTTCGATGCGGTGGCGTAGAAGGTTGAGACGGTCGATGACGATGTCGGATTCGGATTTGGTATCAACATGATATTCGATGGGTATGGCGGTGTCGTAGTCGGCGGATTGACGGTTCGGCTATCATCGGCATTCGCGTTGGTGTTAGTCGGTTGTTCGATGGTGGATGTGTTTACGGGGTCGGACGGCTGGTTCGATGGTGTGCGAACCGACACAAATTCTTTTAACAATGACGTGATGGCGGCGATATCATTTTTAAGTTCATCAAATTCTTTACGCGATACTGGCGGCACTGTTTCGGTTAGAAGTTCGTCTAAATTGATTTCATCGGAACACAACTCCTCGCACAGGCGACTGACTAGCTCGGATTTTGTTCCCCCGGTAGATAAATTTCGCGATTTCAGCACGGCCCGTAGCTGCTTGACGGTTAGCGAATCTATTTCGATGGTCGACATTTTCTGGGAGGATCCCACTTCTGAGTTTTTGTCAAGAGGAAAAAACGGAATGAATAACGCGATGTTTTTAATTTGAATAAACTTTATTGAGTAACATATATTCGGAAAAATATTATAACGCGTCCGGTTACATCGGCGGCTCGGTCACCACTCCCGTTAAGCGTTGCTGTCCCTTTCTTCCCTGTCGGCTGACACAGGTTTCACTACTAAATATTTAGAAAAAGCATCGGAAATCGTGACTATAACATATTTCCTTTTTTCGTTCGTTTAAAAGGTCCGAGATGATCGATATGTAGTTGACGAAAAGGGATCGGCAACATCGTTGTATCATTATATACTCGTCCTTCCGATTTTCTCGATCGCGATTTATTGTAACAGCAACTCACACACGATGCGATATAATCTTTTACAATTTTGCGAATTTTAGGAAACCAACAGTATTTCTGAATGCGTTCGATTGTCTTTTTAACACCAAAATGTCCAAAATTATCATGACAATTTTGCACTACGCGAAGTCTAACGGAAGTTGGTACGACTAATTTAAGTCCTTCGTTTGTTTTCCGGTATAAATGAAAATTTCTAAGTTCAAATTCACTTTTTATTTGTTTATCACGTTCGTCGGTTTCTTTATTCAATATAACGCCCATTATATGGCGAAGTTGTTCGTCTTTCAATTGCATGGTGTATATCCAATCGTCAGATCCACTAGAGAGAGCGAAAACTAGTCCAGCTACATCAGGTTCTTTTGGCGGCGAATCAGTGGCACGACTGAGAGCATAAACGTGAGCGAGTCGTTGTCCAGGTCGATGTACGATCTCAGTATCGTATTCGGTCAAATGTAACATCCAACGAGCTATTCGTGTTATCAGGTCGGTCTCGTTTTAATGTGAGCTATCGCGGAGCAATCGGTCACAACTCGAATCGGTCTGCCTATAACATATACTCGAAATCGATCCAAAGTTTCCAGTACAGCGAGTACCTTCAACTCGTAGCTATGATAACGGCTTTCGGAA
The DNA here is from genome assembly GCA_964017055.1 of Chloromyia formosa. Lineage (NCBI taxonomy): Eukaryota > Metazoa > Arthropoda > Insecta > Diptera > Stratiomyidae > Chloromyia > Chloromyia formosa. The sequence goes on from OZ024816.1 coordinate 72,640,172, forward strand.
TCAGAGCAATGACGACTATAGTAGAAAACGGGTTTCCAATTTTTTTCGTCGGTTGACTGCAATAATACACCCGCAATCCCACTGGTGCTGGCATCGGTGTGGATTTCATGATGAGCGTTGACATCGAAGAACGTTAGAACGGGTTCACTACATAAAATATCTTTAAGCTTCTCAAAAGATTGTTTCTGTAGCTTTCCCCACGTAAATGAATTAGTTTCCTGGTCAGATTTTCGTAAGAGCTGTGTATGTAGCTGTAGCTGATAATCAGGCACAAATTTCCGAAAAAAATCCAGTGAGTCCGAGAAATCTTCTCACTTCGGTGATGTTCTTCGGTACTTCGAAATTTCGAATGGCACTGACCTTTTGTTGTCCAGGTCGTATCCCATCTCGATTGGCGACATGTCCTAAATAGTCAATCTCATACGCCAGGAAGGTACACTTGTCGAGTCGCATAGTCAATTCGTATTTTCCCATAAATTTCAAAAACTTCTGAAGAGACGGCAACGGCAACCCCCCCCCCCCCCCCCCCCCTTCGCTCTTACTCGGCAGAATAATGTCGTCCAATTATGCGATCGCCTCGCCAGGGTCCATCTCAGAAACAATTTTATTCATTAATTTCTGAGAGACATCGGGCGCGTTGACGAGCCCAAGGGCATCCGGTTATACTCATAATGCCCATTATGAGTAACAAAGGCTGTGAACGGTTTTGATGTTTCGTCCATTTCCATTTGATGGTAACCCATCTTCAAATCGAGAGTTGTGAAAAATTGATGTCCGGATAGTTGAACGAATTGATCCTCGAGATTAGGCATCGGAAACGGCTGTTTGACGGTCTTGCTATTCAGTTGACCAAAATCGACACATAAACGATTTTCTCCATTTTTCTTTTCGATGAGGGCGATAGGCGAGGCATGCGCAGACTCCGATGGTCGATTGATGTCTGCTTCGAGTAGCTCGTCCATAATTTTCTCCACGTTTTGCCGTTTTGCATACGGGAGTCGATACGGTTTCAAAGCGATCGGTTCGTTCGTTTTTAACAAAATGTTCATTTTGACAGCGGAAGAATTTTAATTCATTTCGTTCCTTATCTACTAACGGCATTCCCATTTTTAAAATCTCTTCATTTTCCAGCCAACATCTGTCGCCACGAATTACCAAGCATTGTCTCTCTCTATATAGAACATCGCGTCCTAACACTTATATGTACCGCCGGCGAACCCATTAAAACATTACAAGGGATGAGATCACCAATATCGCTAGCTAATGATGATTTAATTACGGTTTTATTGCTGCCCGGGTCTACCAATGCCTGTATTTTTCGATCTCGAATGTTGACAGTTTTCACAATTTCGTTTGTGTATGTAAATGATTTAGACAAGTTGGATATGTTGATAACAACTGCGCTTTATTCGATAAAATTCTCTTAATTTATATTCTTAAAATTATATGTCAGCAAATGTTAAGTATTTACAATTAGCAAAAAAGTGGTGCGAAACAATGTACGTAAAGAAAACTCAGACTAAGCAAAATGTGCAATAAAATTATTGATATGTTAATGAAGTTTGGACTTAATACCTTATAGGGCAAAGTAGTGCAAAAACAGATTTTATGATATTATTATGACTTATGATTAGAAGTGCTGCGCACATTCTCCCGCCTCAGGAAATAGAGATGGCAGCGAATCAGCTTGTGTTACTGGATTGTGTGTGTGTTGTTTCCGTGGGGCTGGCACTGGTGTATTTATGCGGTATTTTCTGCATCGATGTTTTACTCTCCAATAGCACATTATACATATAATCACCAATATGATGATATAGACTCCAGCATAGTGATGGACGTCATGGATACGAACACCTTTGGAGTTCCTTATGTTCAGCTCATGTTTGCGTAGTTGACTTTCGATGTCCAATATATCGCTCATGTTGACCTCTTGCTTCATTAAGGGAATTAATATCCTCGAACGGTTTGTCGTGGATGTAGCCAGGGATATCTCTAAATGCTGAGATATGACTCGGTTCTCGGGCAGAATTGAAGTGCCTAGTCGCTCGACGAACTCGTTATCAGATTGGATTTGTGTTGTGGAATGACTTAACACACAATGATGCTGAAGTTGAATGGTCCCAATACCGTCCAAGATTAGGGATTGGCTGCTGTCCTTACACGTTAATTGAAATTGTAGATCCTCCACTAGAATGTATAGCCACTTGTTGGGTGTATGTAGTTTCAACCACTTATTTCTTAGTTGCTCGGTGTAAAGACTGCAAGAGGGCGATATCTTTCGCTCATTGTTCAGTAAGTCAATTTCACAGCGGCTTTGATTCGACTTCAATGTGAATATTGGTTGATTTAGATGACACAGTAGTTTGTTTTCGGTTGGTGTTTGACACTGTTTTAAATCTTCTTCTTGGAGCGTACTAAAGCGATCTCGTTGATTGTTTATGGCCAGATATTTTCTCGATGGCTGGATTGAAATAAGTGTTCCATTATGTATTGCAGGAATAGGAATCATCTGGTATAGATTGAATGTTTCGGCTTTGAGGAGTGGTATCTTGACTTCGCAAATAACGTGGGATTGCGTAACTCGGACTTTACCGTGTAATGAATTGTATGTAGTTAAAAGCGATGTTGAGGAACCAGCACTGGGTGGAACTAAGTCGTGTGATATGTGTTCTCTAATCAATCGCAATTGGTCGTTCAGTTGTAGCGGTGTCAGAAGAATAGTATTTATTTTACTTTGTTTCGCATCCGATACCGCTGATAACAAGCTTCGTTGAATGTTTTGAAATGTTTGCAAACTTAGTGTGAGGAGGATTGCTGCCGAGTTAAATATCGTAGCGACCATGAGCTCATGTTGAGAGTGGTTAAGTGCATTGGTAATTGACTGTAGTTGATTCTTGATGGTAAATATCTGCTGTTGTACCGTCTCATGCTTCTTCTTGAGAACGTTAAGTGTACTCTCCAATAGGGATGTTTGGTTTCGCAGCAATTCCTTCACGAGTAGATCGTTATCCTTGGTCTCTTTGATGTGTTGTTCATACTGGTCTGCAAAATCTTGATCCAAAACGCCGAATAGTCGATTCGTAGCTACTCCGACAGCATTGAAAAGACCACGCTTTACTCTCGGGGTTGAGTGGTTGCCTTTTCCGTATAAAATCTCGTTGATATCCTCGGACTCCGCTAACTGGTGTTTCAATTGGAACAAGATTGCTTCACAGGAACCTGATAATTTCGTATTGTGTTCTGTGCAAAGCTCTTCAAGTTTGCTAACCATAGTTTTTATGCCTTGGTACTCCTTCCAATAGGTATTCAAGTCGTAGTAGACAATTAACTTCCACTCATTAGAATATAGTTTGATTTCCGAAACTTGATCAAAATAGATGCCTTCGCGATTCGATAGTGTCGTTACGTTGTAATTGCCTCTAGTGATTACTTCCCCAAATATCAGTGGGAAGACTAGTGCTAATATAATCAACATGAATGACAAGCTGGTTGGTTTGGGTTGTGCAGCTGATGATGTTGATGCTCGTCGTTTAATGTCTGGATAGGTTCTTGTCGAAGTCGACTTCAGTTACATGACACTCTAGACTTCTGCTTGTTGACGTTGTTAACACTTCGCCAAATAGAATCCAACCCAATTGCGTACGTTGCGCTACAGGTGTTCCTGGGGGGCCACGAATGAATCCATCTAACAGGATGCTAGCGTAAACGTCTGCACCCAGAATAACGTCTACTTTACTTGGTACGTTGAATTGAGGGTTCGCTAGTAGTAAATTTTCGGTATGTTTCCATTTAATGGCTTGCATTTTTTCCGTTGGTAGCAAATTGGTCAGTTTTTTCAGTACTATGGCATCGGTCAATATTTCGAATTGTGACGAGAAATTTGGTTTTATTTGAAGGTTGACGCATGTTTTTGCATTCCCAACTGAAGATTGTCCAACACCACCAGGGATTCGGAGCGGAGCGGAGCGCCGGAGCGGAGTGGAGCGGGCATGAAAAGCCGGAGCGAAGGAGCGAGCGTGGAGCGGTTTTAACAAAGAGGAGCGGAGCGGAGTGGAGCGATTTTTTTTGGTGAAATCGCTCCGCTCCGATTTTTTTTTTTTTCATTTTCGATTGTATGGCAGAGCCCTAGAATTTAAGCACTCTAAATTTTGTTTGTACGACATTATATCAAGAAATTTAATGTGCATTACATTAGAAGAAATTGAAAATTGAAAACTGGTGGGTAGTAGAGGACCGTTTCCATATAGCGCGGTTTTGATCACACTTCGTTCGTTCGTCTTATCAAGTAACGTATAGTAAATCGGAGATTAAATTGAAGATTGGGTGCAAAATTTTACGAGGGGACTAAATCTCCGAAAATTGATTCGATGTAATCCAGAATGTATCTTGTATCTTTAAATTTCTTATGTGCCAATATTGTAGGCACATCATGATCACGACTTGATATGTGATGCAGCGATTGTTTATCTTGTAGATTTTTTCTTATTTGCGCACATGAGCAAAAACAACAAAGGGTCGTCGACGTGTCGGTCTTCTTAGTTTCAACGAGAAATTAATGACCACTTGGTTTATGGGGGAAATCATTAGAGAGATCTTCGATTTTCGATTCTTGAAAGCACTATATAGGTAGTTCTAGCTCTAGGGTGTTTATTTGGGATAAACACATGCAATTGATAGACGCGTTTTTTCAAGATTTATATAGAGCTGAGTAGGTTAAGACCACACAATTACACTAACAATTTGATCTGAGCTGCTCTCGATAGAAAGTTAGTCCAGGACTTCCACTCTGTTAAATAGTTCCACATTTGACGGCGCAGGAGGTGGAAGTTTTCGACGAGTTAGTTTGGGAAGCACTTATAGTTCATTTTAAGTCAATAAAATGTTCGTTTTGTGTAATTATTTGGAATAGTAAACATATAAAATAATTTTGCTGCCTAAAGGAAATTTGTCAGGTTGTATCTGCACTAAGGATTTAAGTTTCCTCTTGAAATTTGAGTTGACATTTGAATTTTAACTAAACCAAGACACACTCCCAAACAAAGACATGCCCCGTTTTTGTCTCCGCTACCCAAACTTGCTGTCGATCGTTTTTTTTCACCGCTTAACCTGCTCTACTCTGCTCTGTACGAAAAAAACGCAGCTGATATGTCTAGAAGGGAACCACTTTCGCGGAACATTCGTTTCTGGCCAACATTCGTTTTTTGGTTTGCTGAGATAATACTGATTTTTTTTTATATGAATGGAACGCACCCTACTCTAGTTCTAAAACTATAGATACCTTATTGTATGGTATATGCGAACAAATGCTTCACTCGAAATTTTCATTTGTCCGGAGCGGAGCGGAGCGGGGAGCGGAGCGGAGCGAAACTATTTACCCGGAGCGGAGCGGTGGAGCGGAGTGGTTCCCTGTATTGTGGAGCGGGAGCGGAGCGGAAAAATCGCATCGCTCCGAATCCCTGAACACCACTCACCGAAGCTCGTATGTATCTCCTCTGTAGGTATAATCGTTGTGCAGCTTCTTCGGTTATGAAGCTGGCTTGACTTCCTTGGTCGATTAGGGCACGCAATGGTATTTCATACCCGTTTCGCATTGTCACCCGTATTAAAGCAGTTGCTAATAGCACCGCACTGTTTTGTTTAGAAAATACCATATGTGAGTTCATTGTTTTAGTATTATCTTGTTTAGATTCACTTTGCTTAGATGGATTAGTATTGTTCTCTGTATGTATTAACGTATGGTGCTTTTTCTTACACAAGTTGCACGTATTTGAACTCTTGCATGATTTTAAATAGTCCTTCACGTAGGCAGTTAAAACATAGCCCGATTTTCCTTATTAACTCAATTTTTTTTGGATTGTTCATTGACTTAAATTTGTCACACACATAAATTTTATGGTTACCCTTACACACTGGGCACTTTATGTCCGTGATTTCACTATGTAGCACTCTCGTCTCCGTTCGTTTCGATACTTGATGCTGTTGCTTAGATGCGGGCGGTTCTGATGACTCAAGGCTCTGAAATCTGGTCTCTGGGAAACTCAGAAAATTCGCCAATGTTTGAACTGCTCGAGCATTCTCCAATGATTGTTCGTATAGTCGACGAGACTCCTTGTCTAATTTTTGAAGCAAGATGTGCAGGATCAGTGGATCCCAATTGGTGGTGTCCACACCTAAATTCTTGATCCCAGCCATGGTCTCAGTTGTTGTATCGTGAAGCTTCCTAATGGATTGCGCTGACTCCTTGCTCAGGTTGGGTTGCTCCAAGAGTGCGTTCAGATATGCTGATAAGATTGACCTTATGTTGTTGTAGCGATTATTAATGATTCCCCAGGCAGTATCGTAATTAGCGTTAGATATGCCTAGATGTTGTACCAGCTCGTTGGGTACTCCCTCCAAGTTTGATTTTAGATAGTAGAATTTCTCCGGTTTCGTAAGTTGCTGATTATTGTGTATTAACTCCGTGAAAAGATCCTTAAACGGTATCCACTTTAGATAGTCGCCACAAAACTTTGGAATATCTATACGTGGTAGTTGAATGTTAGATTTTGCAGTTGACTGATCGATTGGCGTGGTCAACTGGCTATTGGTACTTGATCCTTGAACATGAAGGCTTATCACCGCCTCTTGGTAGAGCGCTTCAATTTTCCGAAACACGCCTTGATCGAAATAATCATCTTTAATAGTTCCCAGAGCTACAATGTCACCGTGGTTTTGCACAATCAGATGCCAATAATCGCCTAATAATTTCGCTTTTTGGTTACGAAATGCTTCGGAGACTGGCTCTCGTAGCTGCTCTTTCACTTCGTACGCTGCATGCTGCAGATTTTCAATTAAGGCATTCTGCTTTTTTAGGAGGCGATGTTGTTGCTCAATGTCGTGAGTACGCTGACTTCTCTCTATGGCATCTCGAATAAGCGATTGAAATGCTTCTCGTGTCTCATCGTACAACGTCTCTACGCTTTCAAAATAGTTGTCAGTGAAGTATTGATGTTCCTTATTAGCATCGCGCAGGGCTTCCAGCTGCTCGTCATTCTTCTCGAACTCGTTCCATGCGTTGTTAAGTTGTTGTAGCTTCGTTTCTCCAAATTCACGGGTCCTTCACACAACAGGTTCCTTAGTAAGCTGCACGTTCAGTTTTTTTGATTTTGTTCACCAAGACCGTTTGTTGTCGTATGAGGCTATCCATGATGATTTACGCAGGAATCACAATATCGAGGTAAAGTACAGGAAACAGATGGTCGAAGAAAAGTCGCACAAATCGCAGTAAACTAGTTCCGCAGAGAGTTTGCCAAAGTCGCAGTAGTCTCAGCTTCAAAACCACACAGTATTTCGTCGCGGGAAGTTGAATCCAATGTACAATAGATACCACCAAATGAAGATAGGCGGCTCTCGGAAAAAATAGATATTTCCTCAAAATTCGATCGACGCAAGTAACAAACCAGAGCCACAAGACGCTAAGTTCTCGTGGTTGATTTCCCTAACGATTGAACGATACTTTTCGTAACAAAGACTTTAATTCGCGATGGTTCGAATGTGCAGTTCAAGATTCAGATTTCAGAGCCGCAAGACGCTAAGTTCTAGTGGGTGAAAAATGTTTCTTGTTCTCAGGACACTGGTTCCAGAGATTGCACAAATTCCTCAAGACACTGGTTCAAGAGGATGTTAAGGCGGACCAAAATGTATGTAAATGATTTAGACAAGTTGGATATGTTGATAACAACTGCGCTTTATTCGATAAAATTCTCTTAATTTATATTCTTAAAATTATATGTCAGCAAATGTTAAGTATTTACAATTAGCAAAAAAGTGGTGCGATACAATGTACGTAAAGAAAACTCAGACTAAGCAAAATGTGCAATACAATTATTGATATGTTAATGAAGTTTGGACTTAATACCTTATAGGGCAAAGTAGTGCAAAAACAGATTTTATGATATTATTATGACTTATGATTAGAAGTGCTGCGCACAGTTTGCAAGACTGTTTGCCCGGATTTCGTACGATTTAGCATTTGATTGTTTACTTTTCGTTTCGAGACAGTCACTGGTTTTGTGATTCGTACGACTGCAGACGGTGCATCATTCACGGCGTTGTGGACAGAGAATCGAAATATGTCCTGGACTGAAACAATTATAGCAAAGCAACTGGTTTGGCTTTTTCGGTGGCGATGGTGTTGTTTCCTTTTGACGATCCGCATATCTACCGAGCCTTGTCTTTTCGGTACGTTTATGTCGACATAGGGACGGATTGCTGACAATAGTTCGTGGCAGTAATTGTATTGCTGTGTACAAGCAATTCTCGAGAAATCCGAATCGTTACAGCCACAAATAGCATATTTAACTATAGCAGTCTCTGGCAAACCTCCTTTTTGTCCCAACGAAAGAATTTTGTAATAATATTCCTCCATTGACTCTGAAGAACCACGTTTCGTTTCAGCCATTTGCAAATGAATGTCCGCAACGTTGGTTGTAGATGGGAAATTCGATATAAATTTTCTGATAAAATCTGACCACAAATTAAATATTGGCGACGAATCAATCCACAATTTCGCGGGGCTTTTTAATTTTGAAAAAATGGCCAACAAGACGATTTGGTCATTCCATCCGTATGCTTCCTTTAATTTCATCACACGATTTATAAACTGATCAGACTTTAAGTAACTGGCACAAGGATGGAACTCTGGCAATACCTCAATAATGTCTCGAACAGTCGTGTGTACGTTTGGCTGAGAAGTAAATACGTTGGTATTAGTAGGCGTAGCAGCAAAATATTGTGCCGGAGCGGTGGAACAGTCAACGTGCGCACCCGGTGCGGCGTATGGAGCGAGCGGCGGGTCACTAGGAACGTACAATCGGCCAGCCATCGTATACAACGGCGGCTGTGCTCCCATAGTTGCGGGCGGTTGAATATACGACGTGCAGAATTGCACTGGAGCGGCGATCGAACATACGGATGGGAACGTTGCAGGCGGTAGGTGGGTGGCCTGCGGTACATGAGACGTTGTGTGAGCGGGACGAATAATCGGTGTCGAAACCCAATAGGAAAAATAGCGCTTCAGAAGGGCAAAAAGATCACTTCTTGAGAAGCATAGAAGCGCTTCCAATCTCCATTCCCCTTCATGTACTTTTGAACATTGAATGTCCGCGGCGGCAAGCAGTTCTTTAAGATGCGCTTCAGAAGCGCTTCTAGAGAAGTGAGTGGTAAGCGCGTCTGGAGCAGTGAGCTATAAGCGCTTCAAAAGAAGTGAGTGAGATGCGCTCCCAGTGGAATAAATGTCGGTTGTCGCATTTATTCCACTGGAATCGCATCCCACTCACTCACATCTGATGCATAATCGTTACATTTAGTAAAAGAAATAAATTTTCAAATTTATTTAAAAGAAAACATATGTTCATCGGTTTTTTTTTTCAAATTAAAAATTTAGATAGACATAAATATATTATAGTTATAGGCTTAAGAACACATCTTCTTTTGTAGATTTTATTTTTCGCAATTCTGTCCTCACTGCGGCCTCGAACTGGGAAACTACAAACGATTCACTCTTAACCGCATCTGTAAAATAAAAAAATGATACAAAGTATCTACACTGCATGCAGATACATCGGAACATGGATATGTCTTTGGCTACCGACTGCGTGGAACCTGTTGTGTTGAAGATATCGACGTAAGTTTTATAAAGATCCCAGTATAGTTATACTGGATGAATTCATTCGACAAAACACGTCCCACGCTTTCGGTAGGCATAAGATGTACCGATGTATCTGCATGCAGTGTAGATACTTTGTATCATTTTCAAGACATACCGTCCCGCATAGTGTACAGGAGAATACAAATTAACCCAACCGTTGCCCCGTGTGTGGATCAAGCGATCATACACTCTACATATTTATAGGTATATGTATGCGCCTGTGCTTCGTTAGTACGTCAATCCGCGATCGATCGCGTCATGCCGCGGTCTAGCTAAACACACTTACTATTTGATACTTAGATAGTACTCGTCTAAGTCTAAAGACGGTAAGCGCGACAGCACAATTTTATTGCATTAACGTTTACGTTATCCGCGCTGCACAAACTGCATCATCTGCACTATTCTCCTCACTAAATCAGAATTGTGCACTGTTAGTTGATATATCATCGATCGTGATAGTACGCGGTATGCGCGATACAAGTACGGTCGTAAGTTCCTTACATCCACGGGAAAAACACGTTGGTGACCTTGGTGACACTGATTTCAGTCGGCTGGATGGGATTGGCCATCACAAGAAAGGGGTGGATCCGCCGCGGAAGTGTAGTCCAAGGTCCGTGGAGCAAGCATCTCTTTCGCACTGTCGCCGATGACGAAGCAACGCCCATCCATTGAACTTCTTCGACTCAACCGTCTCTCCATTGCCTGCATACGAGTGTGTGTGTATGTGTGTGTGTATGTGTGTATGTGTGTGTGTGTCTGAAGTTGAAGCTATTTCCCGACCTACCCCAACGATTTTCTTACTGAGTCAGGTTAGTGACTGATTGATGAAAACAAAAAGATTGCTGTGAAGGAGGAGCCATAGCGCTGTGCACGAGTGAGGGAGACTTGTTGACTTGTTTTATGGGTGCCTGGTTGTTTAGTCAGTTCATGATGCGAAGTTTTTCGATTTTCGTGAGTTCCCTTTGATGAGTGACTCGGATTGACTGAGGATCGGCCACTACATTCATAGAACTCGGAAAAATTTTCAATGGGCTTGTTTCCTCTTCTGACCCCCGAGTAGAAAAACAGACATTTCGTGTGACGGACAGATTTTTAGGATGACCCCCAGCTATAAGACATATCCATGTCAAAAAAAAAACATGAGCTTTTCCATAAACATATACAGAATACGGACTTCACCAAAGACAATTTCTCTAAAAAGACGCTTGTGATTAATTGCAATTTTGGTTTGCATCCCATCCCAATTCAATTGTAATAACAACTCCTCACAGAAGAACAGTCCCACGCATTTGTTCACACCCTGATTGCCAATTAATTGTTTAATGTATAGAACCTGGAAAATAAGTATATTTTCTTGTAATGTAAGGTGGCTTATGCTGACTTTACCTACCAATTCCTCTTTATGGATTTCCGCGACAAGCTTTTCAGTGTTCTCCAGGTCGTCCATAGATTTAATTGGAAATATGTTTAACTCCACATAGTCAGGAAATACTTTTTTAGCTATATTTTCAAGAAGAACTGAACATTTGGATATTGTTCGTTGTTGCTCCAATATTTTTTTGTTCAGTTCTTCGAAGCAATTATGTTTTTTTTAATTATGTTGCTGCTCTAGCATCTCCATTATTCGGTCATATCTTTTATCTGGAGGGGAGAGATCAAAATTATTACTAAAATATAAACTATTAAACCATTGAATCTACTACCGGAAGCACCACACGTTGGACAATTATTTTCTTTGTTTTCACGACCTATAAATTTGAAAAGTTCTAATACTATTTTTTGCTACACATATTACATTCGTTACAAATCTCTGTATTAGGTTCAGCGTGGCTGGTTGAAGGAGCATTTTCAAATTTACGTTTCATTGGCAGCATTATTCCTATGAATTATTGAATAATAAGTTATCTTTATAATAAAAATAAAAAAAAATTAGCATACTTGGAAACATGATGCAATATAGGAATGAGCACAAAACCAGAATCAACCGGTAGGCAAACTGCTTTGCATAAAATTTCTTCGATTGGATACACAAATTCTTCCCTGCTTACGTTTTGTACGAAGCATATTCCCAATGCTTCCATAGATGCAATAGGTTCATCGAAAAAGTTTCCAATATTGGAAAATTTGAGTCCTATTATGGAATGTTTGCCATCACTACTCCTATTGAAACCAAAATTTTTTAAAGGAGTAAGCGGCTTAATACAGTCGAAACTCGATAACTCGAATTTGAAGGGAAGGCGGTTTTTACTTCGACTTATCGAAATTTCGAGATATCAAAATTCGAGTTATCCAGTTGCAGTTTAAGTAAATTCGAGATATCGAGGTTATTTTAGTTTTTGATCCTTAACATTTAATTTTTATTTTAGGGTACTCCCTGTCCATGAAATCGCAGTTTATTAAAACAACAGTAGTCAATAATACACTTTTACATATTTATTTAAAGTATGAAATTTGTATTTGAACACAAAACATAAAGTAAACAAATTCAATATAGATATATGTAAATGAACTTTTACTTAAAAAAAAGTACAAAACAAAATAACTTGGAGAGTTTATAAATTGTATTTTACATTCGAAAGGAAAACATAAACTATGCATTTTGCATAAAAAAGTCAGTCACTTTTTTTTTTAATTAAATTAGTGTTTTTTGAATCTACCTATAGTTTTTTCGATCACATGAAGCGCTGAGAAACAATCTGATGACGCATTTTCCGTTTGCTCTACAAACAACCGAACAATTTCTGATGCGCGTCGTGCCTCTTTTACACTTATTGCTTGGTGAACATTTTCTTCTTCTTCCTCCTCGTCATTAATAACCAGGTCTGTAGTTTTTTCAGCCATACATTCGTCAAGGATGTCATCATCTGTTAAGTCCCTGCATACTTGGACGTCGTCGTCTACAATGCTAAACTCATTGAATGTAACCTCTGCAGGTATTTCCAATCTTGTAAGAAGGGAATTCCAAAGTTCTTCATCGGCTTCTTCATTGACAACATTGGTGATAGAATCTGGTAAATCCGTTGAATAAAAGCCTGCGTTTTTAAAACAATTCATAATTGTTTGCTTTTGAACGTTTCTCCAAGCTTTGTCTGTTAATCTGCATCCAAAATGGTAATTTTGGAGATTGATTTTTTTTCTTCTAGTTCAAAGATTATTTTTTTTACGATTTCCTTTCTATAAAAAACTTTAAAGTTTTGTATAATGCCCAAATCCAGAGGCTGCAGCTTAGAGGTTGTATTGGGCGGAAGAAATTGCGCTTTTATCGACAATAGATGTGGAATGTTGTTGTGCGCTGGACAATTGTCAATAATTAGCAAAATTTTCCTCTTTTGTTTTTCCATAACATTATCCAACTTTATCAGCCAATCAGCGAATAATTCTGATGTCATCCAGGCTCGTGAAGCTGCTGTATAATCGACAGGTAAGGATTTGATTCCTGAGAAACATCGCAGTTTCTTCGACTTTCCAATAATCAAAGGGGTTAATTTTTCATTGCCCTCCATATTAACAGTTAACAAAAGAGTCAATCTCTCTTTGCTGTGTTTTCCTCCGTGACATTTTTCGTTTTTAAATGTTAATGTTTTTTGCGGCAGACATTTAAAAAATAAAGCTGTCTCATCAGCGTTAAATATATCTTTCGGAGAATAATCCTTTATAATTGATGACAATTTTGATTTCCAAGAATCACATGCTTCCTCGCTGACTGCATTACTTTCTCCGCAAACCACCTTACATGCGATTTCATACCGTTTTTTAAAGTTACCTAGCCATCCAGAACTTGCCTTAAAATCGTGATGACCTAGTGATTTCGCAAACTGGAGAGCTTTTTCTTGGATCAAGTGACCGCTTAGAGGAATATTTTTGTTTCGGCAATTCAGAAACCATTTAAAGGTGCAGTTTTCAACTTCCGGGTACTCAGCCATCCTTTCTCTTTTTCTATCCTTCCCAGTCGACGAAATAATCTTATCTCTGTTTTTTAAAATTGTTGAAAGAGTAGTCACTGGTATCCCAAATTCCGCGGCCACTTCCTTTTTTTCCTGCCACCCGTTTCAACCGCCTTGATGACCTCTCTTTCTTTCTGTAGTTTGAGAGTTTCTAATTTCCTCTTCGTGCCTGACATCGTCCCAAAGCTGATTCTGAAAGTGAGATTAGTCTAATGAAAACAAAATAAAGCCGAGTAAATTCTCCACTCAATACTAACCAAATCACACACGTTTTAATCGGAAAATTCGACTTATAGAGTTTCCACATAAAACACTTCGACTTATAGAGTCTTTTACGATTTTGAATAGAAAATTTCGCTTCGAGTTATAGAGTTTTCTATTCGAGTTAACAAGTTTATTGTTGATTGTTTTACATGTTATTGTGTTGGGAACTGGGATTGTCTTCGAGTTATCGGGTATTTCGAGTTAACGAGTTTCGAGTTATCGAGTTTCGACTGTATAACAATAATTGTCTGGAGAACGGGAGCTCAAAAAGAACAAGTCGAAATGGTAATCGCTATAGAACGTAGAACATGACGTCGCTTTCCGTTTTTTCGCCTTCCTCCGAAACATGGCCTTTGGAAATTCATCCGTCCTGATTCTCGATTTGATAATTGTTGCAAAAGTTTGTTCGGTTTTCTGCAATCTCTTTTTAAAATTTGCATGTGATTTTCAAATGAATAGGCGGAAAAAGTGTCTACGTTCCCGTAGAGTTGTACACATTTTGATAGATGTAAAAGATTATGAACATTGTAACTTATCTTATGAAAACCATAAATATACTAGAAGTTGTGCACAAATGTATTCAGCATATTTTGTACGCATGTCAGGTTTCCTTGCGAATTTCGTGGAGAAGAAATTAACCTGTACGATGCATGTAACAGCAAAAAGTGAATATACATATCTTCAGACAACATTTCTTTGAATATAACAATTCCCGTGTAAAGAGCAACCTGGCGAAACTCGGAAGCCTTCCATCTGCAAAGTTCATAGAAAGTTCGCGGTTTTCTCGCAAATTCCTTTGGGATGTAAGCGGCTAAATTTCTGAATTTAGCATCCAGATTTTCCTTTTCGATAGTCGTTAGTTTTCTTCCATTATGGCTCCCTTTTAAAATATAAGTCATCATTTTCTTCATGACTCCTAGATCGATTAGGTGCATAACGTCTAACGGAAATTGTGAAACCATTTGTATACCAATTTCTTCCAATATATTTTTATTGGCGACGAAAAATGGTTTATGGTATTCTCTATATTCTCGATTTGTAAAACCAGTATCGGCTTTCAAAGGACCACTTTCTGCACTATACGTCAGAGTCCGATTTAGTCGTTTGCCCTTTTGTTGGCATTTCGAGCATCCATGAGATGAAGTGTGGCTTGCGGTGCCGGTAATAAATGCTTTCGCGGGAGCGTCATAGACGAAATCTCTGATGTTTATATTTATATGTTTCCCATTCATCTCCATTCCGTGCAACAGCAAGTTTTTCAATTCTTCCACCAATGGGGCTAAATACACGTTGCTATCGGACGGCTTTCCTGGTCCAACATATGCGCCAATCAAAAAAGGTTGAATTTGCGGCTCATTCGATACTGCACCTAATATGGGCCACAGAGTTGTACCAGAACTTTTAAATAATGGTAGGCCGTCTATTCCGATATTTAGTTCTATCATATTTTGTCCTGGCTCTAACTCTAATCCGCAATCTTTGAGGCATTTTCCCAACCCAAAATAAACAAATTAACATATCAATGTTAAAAGTGTTATCTTCGATCTGGCGATGAAAAGAATTTTCGCTTTCTATTGATTGGTTTTCGTGTTCGCTGGTAGTTGTAGTTTGCATTTCCCGTGCCAACAATCTTCGAAAATGCCTTTTACTAAAACTAGCTGTTTTAGAACTCATTTTTTCGCTCGCAGTAGCCTACCCAACAATTCACATGCCCATTACAAACTTAAATTATTTAAATAATTAAAAACACTTACTTTTTTCAATACACAAAAAAAATCAAACACTAAATATCTCTCCGAAAAATCACGACTTTTCACTTGCTACACTTGCACTATACTTCCGTGGAAGCGCTTCCCCCGAAGCAATTTTGGAAATGGTGAAGAAGCGCTTCTATGGGAAGCGCTTCGATTTTTCCTACTGGGAACACTTTGCGGCACACATACACTTTCATCGGCATGAAACAAACCCACCAAACAAAATGATTCGCCGGGGATGTATGAGCGAATTGCCAAAATGACAAATTTCACTAATTTCATGAAATATTTTAATAAGATATCAGTACATATGATTATACAGAAAATTGAAAATTTTTTCTGATTCAAATTGGACTTCAAGTACAGATAATCTAAGATTATATTATATTAAAAATAGAAAGTATTATATAATATAAAATTTCAGGCGCTTAACTCCTGCTTGATTCTCTGGCGTGCATTTTCGCAATTCGATCTCCTGCGTAATGAAAATGTTTCATCACAACATTGTCGAAAATGTACGGTGCGCAATTAAATATTTCCTTGAAGGCAACTGTGGGGAACAATACACATGTTATTGTATTATACAGATAAATATGCAGTTGAAAAAATTAAAAATAGGTTACTTCTAAGAGCCAGTACAAAGCTCATCTCTCGTAAGCTCTTTTTAGTTTTTGTCCCCAGCCAGGAAAATTTTGTAACGAGTTCGTCGGTGAAAATCGATTTAATGCAATCTCGAAGTTGCGGAGAACTGGAGCGACTGCCAATTTTCAAAAACTCGTTTTTCTACCGTGAATGAAACTTTTAATTTGCATTATATATCCGTATTTGCTAAGATTGACATATGTACCACTTGCTGAAAAGAAGATTCGTCTTCCTGGACTTTCTTCTCCATCCTCTATAGCTCTTCCTCTTTAGTGAAGGGAACTCTCGGCAAAATTTCTATTATTTCCGCTTTGTTCCAGCCTGCCCTCAACTGCCGTACTTCATTCTTACAAGATATACAGGGTGTCCCAAACCCCAACGTCAACCCGGAAACCGGTGAAAGGCCAAGTGGTGGCTGTTATCAGAAAAGTATTAAAAAAAGTCTCCGTCAATTATTTTTTGACTTATAGACATTCAAAAAAGAATTGGAAAAATTCATACCCTGTGATGATTTTTTAAGCACTGTTATTACAAATTTTCATTTTTTTTAATTTTGTTTTTATGAAGCAACCCTGACTAACTGTTCTATAAATCACAATCTAAAAGTAAAAAATTACTGTATTGGTTTTAAATAAAATATGACTTTTTTCCCCAATTTTGTACTCAAAATTATCACTTATCCCAACTTCAACTGACTGCACTGTAAAAAAAATATACCACGCGGTTTTGGCAAGTAACTGTAAAAGATGGCGCATTTTGTCCAGATTCCAAAATGGTACGACACTTCCCATATTATCTCTTAATTGAGGTGAAAAGAAGTGATAATCTCATTTAGGCAAAAGTGTAATTTATTGAACAAAAAAATCAATTTACAATTAAACGTTAGAACTTCAATTTACAACAAATGTTCAAAATGTTTGCCTTCAGCTGCAATGCAAGCACGACATCTTCTTAAAAAGGATCGAGTTATAAGCCGGGCGAATCTTCCGGAACTAATGGCTTCAGCGGCTTCCGCAATTTTTCGGCGGAGTTCCTCCAAATTTTCTATTTCTTTCGTGTTAACCTTTTCTTTTACCGCTCCCCAATAAAAAAAAATCGAGGGGATTTAGGTCAGGCGAACGTGCCGGCCATGAAATTGTACCAGACCGCCCTATCCACCTCTCGGGATATTCTCGATCGAGGAACTCTCTTACTGTACGGGCATAATGCGCTGGGCAGCCATCGTGCTGATACCACATATTTGCAAAAGTACTGATTGTGAGTGGCACGTCTTCTAATAAATTGGGTAAATGATTCATTAAAAAATCTAAATATGACTCGGTAGTTAAGTTCTCCGAAAGCTCGAATGGTCCAATAACTAAGAGATAATATAGGAAGTGTCGTACCATTTTGGAATCTGGACAAAATGCGCCATCTTTTACAGTTACTTGCCAACTTGTCAGTTGAAGTTGGGATAAGTGATAATTTTGAGTACAAAATTGGGGAAAAAGTCATATTTTATTTAAAACCAATACAGTATTTTTTTACTTTTAGATTGTGATTTATAGAACAGTTAGTCAGGGTTGCTTCATAAAAAAAAAATAAAAAAAAAAATTAAAATTTGTAATAACAGTACTTAAAAAATTATCACAGAGTATGCATTTTTCCAATTCTTTTTTGAATGTCTATAAGTCAAAAAATAATTGACGGAGACTTTTTTTTAATACTTTTCTGATAACTGCCACCACTTGGCCTATCACCAGTTTCCGGGTTGACGTTGGGGTTTGGGACACCCTGTATATGACAGCTGTACGAAAGAGTAATCCAATTTCAACCAAACTCGGGAATGTGATTTAGTTGCAGATACTATTGAATGATATGATTTCAAAACGATAGCTTAAGAAATAAAAAAGACCGACTTTTGGACCGGTCGTTTCTATGGCAGCTATATGGAATGTTTAAATATATTCAACAGTTGCTCAAACTTTTTCTGTGCTCATTAATTTTTCGGTGGGATGTTTTTTTAGGGGATGTTTAGCTCTATTTTTCATATTGACTTTACACATAAACTACACTGAATTGATATACGACCCTAATTAAAAAAGAAAGTAGATATGCATATAAATTCTTTATTACCTCTATTTTCCTTGCTTGATTTCGTAATTTTTGGACCTTCATCGACTGTTATACTTGAGGAAGATTTGGGTGTGACCGTGGAAATTTGTGCATCTGCGAAAAAATAGAAATTAAACTAGTGGCTGGCATACCTGCTCCTAAGTAATGAATAACGATATTTGAATGAGTTTCTTTGATTGAGCAAAGTTATACCATTATAGTTTTCATCTGTAGCATTGATTATATTGTAGAATCTAATAGACTTACACAAAAAGTTTTACATCTTCTATAACAGATGGCAATACCTACACCGTTTTTAAAAAATTAACCATAGAAAGCTTTAATGCTATTCAAAAGCTTTGCCACTGGTCTAATGCCTCACACAAAAATTTAAGTTAAGATGTGTGCTGTAGTAAAGTAATCGACATAATACCTTCTGTAAATGTGACTCCATATGTGTGGAAATTTGTACATGTATGTTCTAAAAAAATTACTTGAAATATTTCTCAAATAGATGTACCATATGTAGTGTTTCAATTTGGAGAAAGTTGATTTGATTCGATTTTGAATCGTTTGATGATGAAAAGAGGACATTCATGGGAATGAAGATGTATATTATATGACGGGTGGCCAAGAGGCGAATGCACTAAATTTCTGTTATGACATTTTGCGCCCTTTTAGACTAAGATCCCACTGCAAAAATCTGCACCTATCTGTTTTTTTTGATGAGATGTATCTCAAATGAAAGGTAATTAAGACCGTAATAAAGTAAAATTAGGTTGCCTAGCGAAATCCTGCCGCAACCATCCTTAATTACCGTAATTGTAACTAAATTTTTAAACCAATTGACTTGAATCAACTTTTTAATTATTTGATTAATATATTTTTTAACTAAATGAAACATAAGAAAGAAAATTTTGTAAAGAATAATATAGGTAAAAATTGGCTGCCAGCTTTGTGCCTGCCGCAACCCTGGTTTAACAAAGGTTCAGCTCTTAATTCTATTCTAATAAGTATTTTTATAATAATTTTGACGATTTCTTCTTTGTGGTCGCGATTTTCCCACTGCTTAATACTATTATTTATTTGAGGAAATAGATAATCACTAAGTAGCCTCTTTTCTTACTTGACTTTAGGAAATAAATTATTGAAAATATGAAAAAATTTTGAAAGTTCTGCTTCAAAAATTTCACTTGCAATCTTCAGGGATCCATAAGTAGTTTCCGCTTTATATGATTTGTACTCAGTAAAGCTATACAGGCATACGCTTAACGCGAGAGATGTGTTGCTGAGGAATTCGTGTAAAGCGAAAAACGCGCTAAGCGGGGTCTCATTCATTTGATCTTAAGTAGTCCAAAAATTTCATTCTTTTGTTATATTTTTTTTTTTGGTTTTATTGATTTTTTCACTTGAAAATAATTTGTTATACATACTTATAAACATAGAAAATATGTACATACAAAGAAATTAATCATTTAGAACTAGAATGT
The DNA here is from genome assembly GCA_964017055.1 of Chloromyia formosa. Taxonomy (NCBI): domain Eukaryota; kingdom Metazoa; phylum Arthropoda; class Insecta; order Diptera; family Stratiomyidae; genus Chloromyia; species Chloromyia formosa. The sequence goes on from OZ024816.1 coordinate 72,660,048, forward strand.
CCTGAGAAGTGCTGGGCTGTTGAGGTTTCTCTTGTGGTTTTCCTGGGCCGCCTTTTTAAAAAATGTTTGCATTGTTGGTTGCGATGCTTTTCGTTTTCTTTCATTCATTAGCTGTTGGTAACAATTTATTCAATCATTGACAATTTTTTTCACTTTTGCAATCCTCTCCGAATTCACTTCATTTTGCTCTATCAAGTTTAGGCCATTTCGAATTAGCAGTAAACCTTCCTGCAAAATGTTTGTGGATAAAACTCGTGGTATTTCTTCAGGAGCAAGGTGTTTTTCTGGCTCTGCTTCTTGTTGAACTGTTTCGAGAAGATCTTCGTTGGTCAATGGCTGCGTGTCGGATTCAATTCATTCGATGATATCTGTTTCTTCCATTAATTCTTCACTTAGTCCCCCTGTATTCATCAGCTGTGTGATGTCATTCACCAAATTTGAAACCACTTGAGCATTTTCATCACTTTTGGTCACTTCGGGCCACAGTTTTTTCCAGCAACCATTGATGGTTCGTTCCGTAACTTCTTTCCACGAAAGATCAATGTTTCTAATGGCTTTCATAATGTTGAACGATTTCCACCATTCTTTCATTGACTGCTTGTCTGAATCGGTTTCACGAATTAACTGCCCGACTGTGCGCCGCAAGTAATATGATTTAAAAGCTGCGATTGCTCCTCGATCCATAGGCTGCAGTAATGAAGTCGTGTTGGGAGGAAGAAACACAATATCTACAGGGAAATCAGTTTGAAGGTTTTCTAGTGCAGTAGGAATGGCCGGGTGCATTGTCCAAAACTAACAGCGCTTTATGCTCTAAGCCATTCTTCTTACAGTATCTTCTGACAGCAGGGATGAAATGTTTCAGATACCAATCATTAAACACGTTCTGTGTTACCCAAGCCTTTTTGTTCGATGTCCATATGACAGCCAAATCTTCTTTTTTATGATCTTTCATCGCTCGAGAATTTTCCGAGTGGTACACCAAAAGGGGTTTTAATTTGAAATCTCCGCTTGCATTACCCCCGAAAGAAGTGTTGGTCGATCCTTAGCCGCTTTGAAACCAGGGGCCTGCCGCTCGTTTTTAGAAATAAAAGTGCGTGAAGGTAACTTTTTCCAAAATAGTCCTGTTTCATCTACGTTGAAAACTAAGTTAGGGGGATAGTTTCGACTGTTTACCAAATCCTTAAATGTGGAAGGATATTCCTCAGCTGCTTTTGTATCAGCACTGGCTGCTTCTCCTTGAAGTCGAAGACTGTGAAGGTTTGAACGACGTTTGAACCGATCAAACCAACCACGACTTGCTTTGAATTCGATGGTAGATTCTTCCTCTGTTTTTTTTAACGTCGTCAAACAGGGACTTAGCTTTGGGCATAATAACAGCCTGGCTCAAGGGCATTCGCCGCTGGTTCATATCGTCAACCCAAACTGATAGTACGTGTTCCATTTTTTCCTTTACAGAGGATCTACTGCGACTTAATTTTGTAGCAGTAATAGATGTACCCGCTGACCGGCTGGATAGCACAATTTTTTCTTTGTTTTTTGAAATTGTCCGTACGGTTGACTCTGACACATTAAACTCACGACCGACTTCTGTAGCACTAACTCCCATCTCCAAACGATTTAAAATTTTTATTTTGGTGTCTAGTGTTAACACTTTACGGTTCACTTTTGGCATTTTTTCGGCAGTTATACGTAATTAGACGTTTGTTCATCAACTTAATGCACTCGCCACTCGTTATCCGGGCAAGACTAAATGCCATAATCGTTTCGCGTTTCATGTAAAGAAAAAAGTCGCGTTCTAACGAATCCGCGATCTGCGTTCATCAACTTGATGCACTCGTTATCCGGGCAAGACTAAATGCCATAATCGTTTCGCGTTTCATGTAAAGAAAAAAGTCGCGTTATAACGAATCCGCGTTCTGCGTTCATCAAATTGATGCACTCGTTATCCGGGCAAGACTAAGTGTCACCATACACTGTCGAACTCGAATTCGAACATGGAACAAATGGACCGGTTTTCTTCACATTTATGTGAAGTGTGTGTGTGTCTTGAGCTATTTGTACCAGGCTCGTGCTCGAGTTCGACAGTGGATGGTGACACTAAGTGCCATAATCATTTCGCTTTCCACGTAAAGAAAAAAGTCGCCTTATAGCGAATCCGCGTTCTGCGGGGTCGCGCAAAGCGGGGTATGCCTGTATTTGCTTGAAACTTCTGGTGTGTTATTTAAAATGTGTAATTTACATGCCTCACATTTCATTAATTTAGTAATTTTATGTGCTATGTAGCCATAAAAGTAACACAGTGAAGATAATTTAAATTTCTCTTCGAATGTTCCGCTATCAAATAAATCTGAGAGGATTTCAGAATATTCGTTTTCATTAAAAATTTCTTCGTCGATGTCATTGCTATTATCATGGAAAATATTTGGCGACTCATTTGCCTCTGTTGGAGATATATTTATTAAAATTGAAGACATAGAGTCATTATAATTGGAATACTCAGAAGGAGAATGGTTATGGAACATAATTTGTTTGAGGTTTCTATATACCCTATATATAGAAGCATTCTTTTCATACGTTCCTTTGAATTCTCTTAGCATAGATATCATATTGTTTTCCAGAGCATATCTGTGTAAAGACAGTTTCTAATACTTTTAAAAAGATGCGGAATGTCATACAATGGATACACTTTTCTACCCTCGATAAAAAAATATGGCCTTGAAGCTGATACATTTAAAATATTTTTGTAACAAGATCTATTCGTACTACTCTGATCGCAAACAATAGCTAATAAATCGCAACCATTGCGGAGTAATTTTGCAATATGATCCTGCAATATGACACCCAAATCATTGTTCTTAATAGGCCCAGCAATATAACTGATCGCCTGTTTCCAATTCTCATTCAAGCCTCTGAGCATAAAAAACAAGGCTGTTTTAGAAACTGAAGGCAAAACAAACCCAGAATTAATAAAATGTTTATAGAGTACGGGAGAAAGGTAGTAATATTTTATTGCCATTTTTTTTTCCTTTTTATTTTCATTTACCCAATTTTTTATGAAAAAGTTGAGATTTGACAAAAATCTGAACATCTTCGCTTTTGCCCTCAAGTAGTTGAGTTAGTGCTTCTTCTACTTCACTTGGTTTCTCAGTTTTAAGTTTTTTAGGAGAATCGTAGACATACTTACTAGGGAGACGGCGCTTTACTGTCGATACTTTTTCGATTTGCCTATATGAATCGGGAAACTGCACTTCAAGGATATCTGTATTTTCAGGCTGAACTGGTATCTTGTAATCCCGGACATAAGGCTTATCTGTTGGCAATTTTTTCACCACGAGCTCTTCATCAGGGGCAGTTGACACAGCTGTTGAAACACCAGCTCCAAGTGAACAGCCCGTATGACAGCGCAAGTGAAGATCATTATGTAAAATTTATTTGTCTGATCCGATGATTTCTCCTTGACATACAAGGTGTCTGTAAAGTCTACACCAACTGTTTCGAATGAACTTGACATTGTCATCATTTCTTTAGTAAGTGGAGCAAAAGGTTGAGTAGCAGAATATCCGAAAAGTTTTTTGCAGACAATACAAGATTTTACCAGACTTTTAACAAGCTGTCGGCCCTTTGGAACCCAAAACCGTTCTCTTAGTTGACTGAGAACATGAGAAACTCCACAAAGAAAATTTCGCTCGCGGATATCAATAGCAATTAGTTTCGTTATGTGCGAATCCTTCGGTAAAATAATGGGTTCAGTTGTTTCCTCGTCTTCCTCAAAGAACTGCAATCTTCCCTTTAGTCTCAAGTAACCGTTATTGTCCAGAACAGGGCACAGTTGGAAAATTTTCGATGATGCTTCGGTGGTTTCATTCGTTTAAGACATTCCATCTCCGCGTTATAGCTTTCATTTTGAGCGAACTTAATCCAGAAATCTTCCGCTTGTTCAATATCTTCTGCAACTAAATAGGGAGAACCTTTTCCTTGATATCTCCGAAACGATCGTATAAATTTGAAAACCCAACTCGTGACATGTAATAATCGCTGCCACTTGCGAAACTTAATATATTAAATTGGACATGTCACAGTATTTGAATCCGCTCGCCGACCTCAGTTTGGGCTAATAACGTAAGCACGAACCTTAAATTGATTTCATTCGGTATATCTGCGTTTTCATCTTTAAGCGGGCTCTGAAGCCATTCAGGTCCATTAATCTAGGAATTAGACTTCAGCAAACGTTTGGTTGAAATTCCTCTGGTAAGAAGATCTTCAGGATTAGTTTTTCCCGAGCAATGTCGCCAATGTTTAGCATTTGTGAGTCGCTTGATTTCTTTCACTCTGTTATCCACATATGGTTTCCATTTTTTCGTGTCATTTTTAATCCAGTAGAGTGTTATTAGGGAATCGCTCTATAAATAAAATTTTGTAAAGTTGACCTTCATATATTTTACTAAATATGTACATAATCTCGCTGAAATGAACGCAGCTGTTAGTTCAAGAGTGCCACTTTGAGTTCAATTTCACCATCTTCTTTCATAGGAGCAACGCGATTCTTGGCATATAAAAGTTTCACTGAAACGTTCCCATCGATATCAATTACCTTTACATAGGCTACCGTACCAAATGCCAGGGGACTTACTCAATTGCCCTAACCCCTTGTGGGGCATAGCGCGTCAACTGTTCCATGTGGTCCAGTTGACGTTTCGTTGGCATAATCTGGTTTCGGAGAATGCAGTTGCCAGCATGCATACACCTCCTGCACATCCATGGCCACGAACATCGCCGTGGACGGGATTCGAACCCGAAACGCCGGTAGTCAAACATGAGACTAATGCCTCAACACACTGCGCTACCGATCGCGAAAATGTGAAGCTCCAAAACTGGATGATTTCGTTCAGCATGCACGCATCTTGGTAGGAACATCTTCTTCAACAGAGATACGTTTTCACAGCAGTCCTTGAAGTCCACCAGCAATTCACCAGTCATCGGACCATCCCACGACATACCCTTCTTCCAAAGTGTTTTAAATAGTATTTTCAGTTTGATAGTTACAGGTCCACAGATACCCAAAGGATCGTAAATTCTTGACATTAAATATAGTAAATTTCTTTTCGTTGCGTCAAATTGGGTACTTAATAACTGTTCCATTCTGTCAACACAAATACCAATTTCATCGGTCAACACATACCACTTTATCCCCAAAATTTTCTGCATATGAGGAACATCATCCGTTTCGAAATCCCGATCTTCTTCCGCAAGGTTCATTTGAAGAAAAGCCTTTACGACGTCCGCCACAGGACCTACACTCCGCATCAAAATGATAGGACACCCCTGAAATTTTCCCATTTCTGAAAACCGATAAGAGGTAGAAAAAACTTTCATTGTGGGTCATATAGTACATGCAAGGAATGTTCAGAATGTTTAACGTAATGGCTCTTTCAACTAATATTCTCGGAATTTTTCGTATTTACCTGAAAAAAAGGTGCTTCAAAAAGATAGGACAGCTGAAGGTATTTAAAATAAATCTGCATTTAAAGATAAATTTAAGTATATTATTTTATGCTTTAATAATGTGTTGCCTTTCCTTGTTTTGCTAAAACAGTTATCATTCGATTTGGTAGAGATTTATATAAATTTTTCAGATATTTCTGCGGAATTAGCCTCCAAACTTCTTGTATGGTATCTTTTAGCTCCTGGATTGAATTGAACTGTTTATTGCCCCGATATACAGCAAGGGATAGTTGACCCCAAGCATTTTCGATAATATTTAAATCTGGAGATCTAGCTGGCATGGTAAAATCTTAATATTTTTGGAGGAAAAGTATTCCTTTACAATACGCGCTGTATGCACTGCTGCGTTATCATGCGTTTTAGTCAAGCTGATCACAACAAAAATTTTATTTCGTCTTCTTATTTTGTTTTGTTTTATATAACCCGACATTCTGCCGACTAGTCAGCAGTGGGGGTGGGTGGGCGAAGACGAATAAGTTCTGTCGCGTAAAGAAAAAAAAATTAATGTTAAGGGAGAAACAAAAAAAAAATTCCCTCTAGGCTGCAAAGAAAAGGATGGAGGGGTGTGCTAAATAATATGAAAATTTACTTCATTATTACAACTTTATTTCAACTATTATTAATTTCTTTTTTCTTTTCCTTTCGTAGTTCTTGAATCCTTACCCTATCCTATACGGCCGTTTACAAAAAATGTGAAATTGCTTACAAAAATTTTATATACATATGTGTTTTTTTAAATACAAATATATGTTTCGCTGTTATACTGCAAGTCACGTCCTGGCGAACAGGCACGAATAATGATAAATATTACTCGTATCTTCGCGAACAATCGCGAACAGGCACGAACAATGATAAATATTATCTTCGCGAACAGGCACGAATAATGATGAATATTGTCCTCGCGCACAATCGCGAACAGGCACGAACAATGATAAATATTACTCGTATCTTCGCGAACAGGCACGAACAATGATAAATATTATCTTCGCGAACAATCGCGAACAGGCACGAACAATGATGAATATTGTCCTCGCGAACAATCGCGAACAGGCACGAACAATGACAAAAAAAAACGCAACTCCCAATCTCTTCTAGAACCTCCTCGGGCTCCTGCCACAAAAACAAACTCTCCTAAACCCAAACGCGACCAATTCGATCCATCGCCAATTTTCGACTCCCCTAACTTCTCAAGTTCATGACATCAGCCATCCAACTATAACCAAAAAGATCCAACCAAAAAAAACACACCGAAAGCACAAATCTTCAAACCTACACGGCCCAAATGCTACCCTTGGTATCCCGATTCTACTTAAGAAAATAAACATCCTCGTCATCATATTCTGCGACGCAAACAGCTCATGTCCATACATGCTCTTGATTGATGACGGCGACGTAATTTGAGACCAAGAACCATTACTGAACATAAACACAAACAATCGTCTTGCCGAAATATGCAAGCCAAGATCCATGATTGTGTATAAATACACACAATCGTCTTGGTGAAATATTCAAACCAAGATTCATAATTGTGCATCAATATACACAATCGTCTTGGTGAAATGCCTGAAACAAGAACTTGCACGTGCATGGCCTTGAAATTTTTTTTCTCTTTTAAGAATCGGGATCAGATGTTGGGCAAAAGCAGAAAGAAAAATAAGAAATGGTAATAAAAAAAAATAATACTTAAGAACTAAAATTTAATTCGCAACAAAATTCATTACAACATTTCGGCTTCGTTTTACAGTTTTCGCAATTTTCGCGACACTTAAACTCTAATTTTTCAGATTTAAAATCGTTTTTATTTCACTTTCACTTAGTTTTTTACCGCGACCCATTTTTGCAACACAATCCACTAGTCCGTACTGAAAAAATATCGAAATTTTTACGAAACGACCTCAGTTTATCTAAACCCGTAAACACTAAACAAATTTCAAACTCACTTCTGGCACCAAATGCTTGCTGACTCACCCCTGTCCACACACTCGTTCGTTCTTTTCTCCTGCTTGGCGGTTGTTTGTTTGTCAGAGCTGTGCTCAATTGAATCTCGATCGATCTTCGAGTATACGATAAAAGAGCTTTTGTATAACTTCAGTGCTTGCTTAACTATTTGCAAATTCATAATGACTAACTAATTGATTAAATTAAGATATATAATAGAAATAACAGAAAATATAAAAATACAGATACATAAGTGATTTTGGGGTTTATATTATATTTGATGAAATAAAGAATCATTGCAGGTTATATACCCATTAAACTATTTTGTAATGTCATTCCCTAAAAAAAGAAGAAAACCAAAGACGTGTCACACTGTTACAATGTCGTATGATAACTACTAGTGATGTGTAACACAGTAACGAGTCGTTCTTTTTGAATGACTCAACAGAATGAGCGAAAGATTCGGCACAACGACATAACCTCCGAGTCGTTCAATTAAAGAATGACACACTGTGAAATGAAAACTCAAATTAAACCCCGCATGAATATTATGCAACGCACAGAAAATCCACGCTCATTCAAAATTTCTGATTACATATATGTATTACATTCATTCACATCCCATCCCAATATAGTATCTATCTGAAACTAAAATCATCATTATACCTATATACATATGTATATCTTTCAAACCAATCCCATGTACATCCATGCATAATCATCTCTATGCAGTATGCAGTGTATACTTCTAAATATACAACAACCCATGCTGATGCTGACTGCAAGCAAATCAAAAATCATTTGCTTACGTCGCACCGCACATTCAAGTTTCCCCAAATACATAAAACAAGCCCAACATTCTTAAACAAAAGCAATCGTCTTGTATCATCATCAAGTCCAACTTTAGATGAGAACGATACCAAACCAACAACCAGGCAATTTTCTCTGTATACTGTGGCACGAAATGAGTTATTCGCAATGTGAGTTTTGAGTTTTTAACACAAACAGCACACTTCTATATTTCACTCACTCCGTGCTGTGAGACATACTGGGCTGTGGTGATAACACAAGCATTGATTATTTGTGTAATTCAGTATAGATTCAAATTCCGACGTTTCACTCACGAAGCGCATACTCCAATTACTCAAATTCGCTGCCAAATGAGGAATTCATGGCATGGAGCTTTTAGAACAGAGTGGAATTTTTTCACTCACACACACACTCCGAATATAGGATCAAACCCCAGGCTGGCAACCCCGTTTTCATGGGAAATAGTGGTCCGATCTGGCTGGGTCGAACTAAAGGGCATTGGGGGGTCGCTGACTCAGAATCTGGGGTCAAAAAGGCAAAAAAAAATTGGGGTCGTCCATTTCAGATTGGCAACCCCGTTTTCATGGAAAATAGTGGGCCGACCTGGCTGGCTCGAACAATTCGATTCGAATCGAATTATATGATAGGGCCCCCAGTGATTTCGTTCAGAGAGCAAAACTTAGTTAGTTAGTTAAATGAGTTAGTTTTAACAACAGTCATGTTTCATAAACTTTAAGTTGATGCACCGATAAACTCCACGTTTCAAATTGGGTAACTTGAATAAGGAATAACGGAAACTAAGGTAACTAAAGCACTGAAAATTTATAGAAAAACAAGTGGCTGTCGCTACGCTAGTATATATCGGATGTCGAATATTGAATTTTATTACCTGGTTTGTTGTGGACAATGTATTCTCACCTCTCCTGTTCCGGTCATCACTATCAACCCTTCGATTACCTTCATCAGCTTCAGGGTTGATTCGTATTAAAGGATGTTTTTTTAAGTGCCTCTCATATTTGAGGTGGAAGATTTACAACTTAGTTTATAATGGCAGATATCACACTTAGCACTGTCACTATCTATGGGAGTCAAAAATTCCCAAATTGGACTTTTCTTCGGGCTCATCGTCACTGTGCTGTACCGCTAACATTTTATACAACTAGCTTTCAACCTTTTTTTTAGTTGAATATCTCAATTAATAAATTAAACAAATTTAAGCAGAACGGGAAACTTCTTAATGGATCAGAAAATACAAAAGTAGTAGAGAAAGTCTATATCGATCTTTTTCATAACTGTGATTGTTTTTTTACTACACGGTCAAAAATCTTGGAATAAATTTTAACATTTTTGGTGTTACATATATGACCACACCAGATTATTATTACCTTTCAATACTTCGAAAGTAACTATTTCTAATACATATTCCTAATTATAATATAATGCTCATGCGTCTTATATGAGCTATTACATTAGTGTTAGAATTTATTACTACCGTTTCGACCAAAAGATATGTATTTTCATTTACATTATACACCCCTTTGGGCTTTTTATATTTTAATTCATTATAACATATAATTGACCTATTTTCTATTGCTTTTACTTTTACGGCATTCAAATCATGTTGATAGCATAATACAGTAGAGCCTCGATATAACGAAACCCAAGTTTTCGGAAAAAAAAAACGTTTTACAGTGGTTTATTTATTGTCGAGGTTTTGTTATATGGGGGTTTATTCAAAATATTTCACTATAAAGAGGTTTATATGTGTTGCAGTATTACGTGGCGTATGAGTAAATACTCGTAAAATACAATGCTAATGTTTACATATTAGAGAAAAAAAAATACATTCTGAATAAAAAAAAATTAATTTGTCCTCTTCGAATTCTTCACTCCTTTGGTTGCATTCTGAATATGTACGTAGATGTTGGTTGTCTGTATTTCTGAAACTGTTAGGTATGTATGAGTATCACATATTGTGCTATGTAACGTAAAGAATATTAACCTACCTATTTTTGGAAGAAGGCTGTTATTTTGGATTACTTTTTAGTTTTTTCTAAATATATTGAAATGAATTGCACTGTCTAATACAGCCAGTGCTTCAAAAATGTAATCATCCACTTCACATTTCTCTAAGTGGATGTTCACACTGCGTGCGATGCCGAGCCGAGCCGAGCCGGGTCGAGCGATGCGATGAGGTAGGTGTTCACATTGCACGCCGTGCGATGCCGAGCCGAACGATGGCTTGCGATGCAAAGATGATCCGAGCGATGGCTTGCGATGCAAAGATGATCCGGGATGTTCACTGCACGCAGTTATGGAGAGTAGAGACCAATTTAGTTCAAGGAATAGAATCTGTTCGACATCATGTCGTTTGTGCTTGACCCAGTAAATTTATTTTTGTTTGAAAACAGTGCTCTAAAAATGGAAGGGCGTCGCCATTGGGTGCATCCCATTAATGAAGAAAGGCCCAGTGTTAGTGAATTTCATCATCTCTTCCGCGACCTCAGACGAGAGGTTCCACAAGCGGATTGAGCAGCGGCGCACCGCTGTGTATAAACGCAAAAGGCGGCAGCCGCGGCGGCTTTAGGACGATGAATGTATAAACCGCTCGACTCGCCGTTGCGGCCACCGCCGCGGTTTGTGGAGCGGCGAGATGGCATTTGAATTCAAACCGCTAGTGAAACCACGCCTTCTAAACGCGACCTTATTACGGTGATAACAACCTTTCATTTGAGCCATACTGAATCAAAACCGGAGTCCAAAGCGTATATACCCTAGACTTGTACAGACCTAGTTCTGATACCAAAACTTCCAACTAACAACGGTTATATGCATTAAAAGTGAATTTCCCATATGGTCAGTTTGAGCTGTGGTGGGTGTGGATCCAATGAAAAGTTTCATCGTTCATTCATTCGAATTTTGGATATTTACATTTGAACTAACGTTTGCAGTAAAGGTTGCCGTTCATTCAATAGGATCTTGCCCATTCTCAAAATCAACTAACCAACCCACACTATAAATATTTGTCGCATTTTGCAAGTCGCTAGCATCATTGTATCGAAAGTTATCGCTCATTTTGAAATTTCATCTGTAGGGGTTCCTTCGGTCAGATCTTGCCCATTTTCAATACCAACCAACAAGATCATGCTACAAACATTTGACCGAAATTTCAAGTTTCTAACTTCATTCTATCGAAAGTTATCGTGCAAACGGACAGACAGACAGACAGATATGGCTAAATCGAATCAGGAGATGACCCTCATAATTTCCATGTATACACTGCCACACCGCCGCGCCTAAAAGTCTAGGGTATAAAAGCAGACATACATGCATTTTTTTCAGTGTGATCTTACATCAAATATTACTTTACAGCTCGTACTTGCACCATACTGGCTCCAAAAAGCTTCACATCGCAAAGCATCGCAAAGCATCGCAAAGCCCATTAAATTCCATCGCAAAAAATCAGCAGCCGGTACTCGCACGAAAAAGCAAAGAAGTTTGTGAAAACATCGGGCCATCGCTCGGCTCGTCATTGCATCGCGCGCAGTGTGTACACTCAAAGCGTGATTCCATTTAAAATTGAAGACTTTCCATTTTCTTGCTTTAAAAGCTGGCAATCGCATTGCATCGCTCGACCCGGCTCGGCTCGGCATCGCACGCAGTGTGAACATCCACTAAGAAACTGCGGACCTGCATTAATGCTTGTGACGCTTGCTTCCCATTAACATCAGTTTGAACTTCGGGACAATCATCTTCATTATCATCTTCATTGGCCTCGGTAACAGAAGATAAAATATCCGCTTCCGAAAGCTCACCTGTAATAGGCAAATCGTTGTCGAAATCAACAAATTCTTCAAATGTAACGCGATGATCTTCCGAGATGGAATTGGAAACCGACTCCCATAACTGCTCTACTAATGTGCTGGTCGATTGCGACTCGGCAATGGAATCATTTGTAGCAGGGAAACCGCTTTTCTTAAAACAGTTCCTTATTGTCTCTGGTGTTACACATCTCCATGACTTATCGACAAATCGAATAGCGTCAAGGATAGATATAGCACTTGGTTTTCTGGTTTCCATATCCTGAATATACTTTTTAGCTATTTCCTTTCGATAAAATGTCTTAAAATTCCTGATTATGCCTGCATCTAATGGCTGTTCTAGCCATTTCACCAATCATTTTTCCATGTCCGGGAATTCACTTTTTCGATTCCTCTTCCACATAGAAGCATGAACGCCCATTGTTTCGTACTTTGCCTCATTTTTCATTATTGTCGACAGTGTACTTATTGATATGTTAAACCGAGCAGCAATGTCCTTTGCCTTTACATGTATCTCAGCCCCTTTCATTATAGCAACAATGCTCCTTTTCTCAGCGATTGAAAAAGATTTGCGTTTTACACTCATGACTATTTTAACACACGTACCGATCAATTCAAATTTCGCACTTGGCCAATGATTACCAGCAGATCAAATTTCAAAATCTCAACTAATTTCGCAATAGACACTAACTCCAGAATTAATGAACGACGCGAAATACATAACGGAAAAGCAAAAATTTCGTAATGCGGGCGAGAAGGAATTTTGTTCTGTAGAGGTTTCTATTCTAAAATGTTCGTTCTTTAGAGGTTTTAACAAACAGAAAATCACTTCGTTATAATGTCATAATCTAGTTCGTTGTTCAGAGGTTTTTTCAAGGGCCAACATTTTGTTTCGTTTCAAAGAGGTTTTCGCTATAGAGGGTCGTTATACCGAGGTTCTACTGTACTTTATAATGTGTTATTGCGAAATAAATCTCATTTTCGTGCAAGAATATAGTTCCGATTAGCCCAAATTCTCCACTCTCTGCATCGTTTTCAATTGTTACCATAAATCCAGGTCTATAATAAAATCCATAATTAAAAGACACCCAACTTACTGAATGAATGTCACTAGTTATATTGAAATAATTTTTAGTAACGGAGTCAGTACTAGCGAGGTTGATTTTTTAAATTTTTCCAAATGAGAACACTTTTTCAAGACTTAACTTATTCCAAGTAGAAGCGATTACTCTTTGATGGTCAAACGATAAAGTTCGGCAAATATTCACAAAGTTAATGGTTAAACCGAAATTATATGCGCGAACTCCACACTATTTATTATTTTAAAGAAAACTAATTTAAAATTAAACACCTTTAATTTGAGTCCGCATAATTTATTTGAGCCGAAATCTCTATATGCATTTCGGGCAGTATTCCGCCCATCATCAGCAATACGACTGAAACTTCAAGTTTCCTTTGTGTCAAACTTACATACATTGTCGTAGTTTCATTTGTAATGGACAGGTGTTGCGGACACTTAAGTGTCCATGGGGACGGAGTTAAAGTATACCGAACTGACCGTGAAGGTCCGGCGACGCCATCAGGCGAGAGAACTCCTCAGCGGGATAGGCTGCGGCACGAGCTTGCTGTAGCTCAGTGACGGGAGATGTGGGTGGGGTTTTTGCCCTCTCGCTGCCCCGTACCATTCACATCCTAAAAAAAATCTCGTGCCTTAAGGTACAACAGTACACACACGGGTACCAAAAGTCCCACGACCTTAAAAAAATAGTCAAGAAAAAAAAAAGGAAACTACTTGTACATAAAGGCAATGGCCGTCGACCGGCTCATGTACCTCGACACGACTCCTGGGTCCAGATGGAGCGGACCCTGGCCTCTTAACCCACCCTACCAATGAGGTACCTTAGCCTAATTGTTGGTACCTCCCAAACCAAACAAGAAAAGCGATGAGGGTGCTACCTCATCCTACCATCGCTGACCTGAAAAGGGGGTTCTTGGGGAATTCCAAAAAGGAAAGCCGGGATTCAAAACATTATAAATCCTGGTTTATTTTTACTGAAAGAGGTGAACAAACCCAACCGCCAAACGAAAAAGAGATTAACAAAAAAATTCAGAAAAAAAAGAAAACGATAAAAAAAATGAATGAGAATAAAAAAAAAATTTAAAGAATCAAAGAAAAATATATCATTAAATCAATAAATTAGTACTGCTACTAGACTCACCTTCGAAACTTCCGATGGCCACCGCAAACTCCGAAGAAGCCGAAGTCAGTTGCTACTAGAAAAAAACTTATAAATTTAAACATAACAAAAAAAAACAACTCGACTGTTATAGTAATAACAAAAAAAATTAAACCAAAAAGAAAAGGCGGTAACACTCTTGGATCGAACTTTTCTGCACGCATCAACGCTGCACTGCTTGCATATTACTGGAACGACATGTCTGTTGTGGGTGATGTTGTTGTCAGCCTGCAACTTCATGCATTTCACTAGGCTCTGCTTAACCACACTTAAAGGGAGTCACGATGCGGAATTGAGACACTGCTTATTTGTGCACTTTTGACGTTGACATTCATAATCTTCTCACAATAACGTTGAGATGGCTCCGGTGAAGCGGGCGGTAAGCCGGTGCCCAGACAGCTCGTTGAGGATCTCAAAAATGGGTTGCGCTAGTGGTATGTGAACAGGACCGCAAGGCTTTCTCTGTAAACGAGTCACTGCGATTCTCATTAGAAAAACGGATATTCCGAGATCGCGAATCGGAATCAACCGCCACGGGTTTTACATCCGTTAAAAATAAACATAAAAACAGAGCGTCGTACGTCGCTAGTATTCGAGACGGCGGCTAGATTTACTGGCGACGGTCGTCGCCTTGCTCGGCGTTTAAGAAAATCTCACGCTTGCAATTGCAAAAGCAAATACTTTTCTAGCACGGCGCGGCGGCGGTCAGAAATACTAAAAAAAATTAAACATTTTTTTTCGGATGCAGTCCAATAAGATGTTCCCGCACAACGCCGATGTGGCCTCGTTCGCAGGTAAAAATGGACTCCTTTGTCTTGGCGATCGCGCCGACGTTTCTCACGCCGATGTTGTCCGGGCGGCGGTTCAAAGTGAACTCTCCAATCGGTCTCTCTCTCGAAAGGTTGAGACCCCCGATTCAGCACAACATCGGCTGAAATTTCTCGCCAATCGAGTTTCATACAACGGAATTCTCCATTTGCATAAAACTCTGGAGCGAGAACAAATATCGCTACCCGCTTGTCTGTTCTTTCCCAGTGCGAGGTCGATGACACCAGATCAAACAGCATATTCTTACAGGACACATAAGAGTCCATCAGAATATAGCGTTTGCAAGTGTCAACGACCCACAGTGTGATAGAATGACAGAGTTATCGTTCTTGCAAAATTTCTGATGGAGAATTCGAATTGTTAGTTGACAAATATTTTAGAAAAATATTTGACAACCAACAATCCGAATAGACCATCAGAAAAGTCATTCATTACACATTCTATTACAAATTTAAATTTAAATATAAAATGACATTTAAAGCAAAGTGTATAAATAAAACTAAAGATCAAACAATTAAATAAATTAAAATTAAGTCACAAAAATTAAATTAGCGTCAAGAACTAAAGTAGATTAATCTAAAAAAATTTAAATTTTTAATTTTAAATTAATTTTCTTTGAAATAATAAAAAATTCACAAAGTTGTTTTTAATCAAAGCCTGCTTTTTAAAAAATCGATGTTTTCCTTCAAAACGCGTTGACCATGTTTGTGTAGGAGGGCCCAAACGTTTAATAAAAGAAGGGTAATGAGTCAATAAATGATGTTTTGGTAAGAGCGGTTTTTTATAGTCATTTAAAATGATTTGCAAGTGTTTTGCTATAAAGCTCTGCAAATTTTGTAAGGAAGCTTCACCTATTTGTTTTGATAGTAAAATATTTAAAATGTTCAACAAAATAATAACGCCTTCCCATAAATTTGGAACTTTTGTCTGGATGTCGTAGAAAATAAATGGAAAATGAAAAAAAAATAAACAAAGATTTTGCGAAGCGGTGAGACCTATAGATGTGTTTCCCCTCTCTATACTTATCGTAGATGGCAACTGTTTTTTGTATATGAACGAAAAGTTAAAAGCTTTGATTCTATTGTTTATGCATTGCATTGTAAGTATTTTCATGTCGATAACATTTTTGAAGAAAATTTTTTTTTCTAGCACGTCATGCATCAGATCGACATTATTTCCTTCGATTATGTGGAAATAATTTAAATCATTCAAAATACAATAATGCTTAACTCCCTTGGACTCAATGTAATTCGAAAATACTTGTTCTTTGCCAACTTCAAATATTTCATCATAAGAACAACGTGTTCTTAACAACTGAGAAGATTATCGAATGGAGGATTCAGTTTCCTTTTTGGGCATTGAGCAAATTCGACAGAAAAAATTTGCTCGAAAAGATTCCACGAAGCCAAGAGAAATATTTCCCCCTAAGTTATCATGAGATATATTTACGAGAGTACCTTTAATATTAGTGCCAGCTATATCAATGCCTTGAGTTTCTAAAATCTTTAATTCTTCAACTATTGGAAGTAGGACAGTATTGAATGTCACATTATCATTTTTAAGGTCATTGACAAAAAAAGGGAAGTTAGATGGATATTATTGAGATGGGCATTATATTCGCTGAGGCACTACTTTACCTCGGGGAAATTTGGATACAGCACCTGTGGGGCGCTCGTGGCGGAGCACCTCTGACTTTTCCCACTATGACGTGTCTCGTTCTTCCGACCTCGCCGTTTCCACGTCGCTCCAAATATTTGCAACTACGTCCGAGTGCTTGAAATCCTAAGTCAAAGAATTGATGACAGCTGGCCACCTCGTGGTGTTCGTGATTGCGTGGCGTCTCCGAACCCAAAAGTTTCTATTCCCTGTGTGGATGGATATTGCGCGCCTCTATTCCTGCTCGCTCTCACGCACGACCACACCACTTGTGAAGTAGCGGTAATAAACTTAACTTGACTGAAATTGTAGAAGCTGAAATACACTTAACTGGACTTGGAAGACTTTGAAGAATAAAAACGTCCGACTGCTTGAACGGTCACTCAGCTAGTGCCTTCTTTATTCATTTGATTTTCTTAAGAGCTACTTCCAATTGATTTTAACATAGTAATTCTCTTACAACTTTTCTCTTACACTTGCACTGGTCCAACAAAAAAATGATTAACTCCCGGAAAAACAACCAAAATTTCAACGCGAACATCCACATCAAAATCGAAGGCCGACGATTCATGTGTCTAAACAACAAAATCGGACTGTACACGCGTGCTATGCCAGCGGCGAAGTTTACTCTATCAGATGCCGAAAGCAACTGTCCAGCTTCCGTTGTTCCTCTTCCTTCTCGCTTTTTGTTTCTCGTTGCCAGGCTGACGAATGAGCGATGCTCATTGGCCAGACCGACAACATCATCCGATAGTTCCGTTATTCGGAATTGTCGAATGACGTGTTCGGCCCGGTCGAAAATCGCCATAGATATATATAGAACAGATGCGAAATAGTTACCGAGTGGAGATAGTGCTAGTTCACATCTGTTCAACATATATCTATAAAGATAGCGCACACTGGCTTAGAATGGGCAACACCCTATCCTTATTATGGAGCAATTACATTGCCGGCAGAAGCAGTTGCAGCCGCTTTTGCGCCAAGGTGCATAAGCACCGCGAGTACTTCCGTCGGCTCTGTCATCAGCCCATTTCACATGGCAAATTTCTAACTGTAAAATATATAGCTCCTACTTTATGGGCCGGTTGCTCAATGTCCGATTAAAATTTTTCTTAAGAATAAACTGCCATTAAGCACAATTTGATTTTCTCAATATCTGTTTAGCGCTATTAATTGGATAAACGCTAACCGTCCCCTTGCCTTTGATTAATCCCTTATCCAAAACAAAGCCCAGCTCCTGGTTTCCGGTTTTATCCTAAACAAAAACCCAACACCTGATACCGGATGTTGAGATTTTGACAGCTAGAACTGTTGACTTTTGCAAATTCAAATGAAAACATGAAAGTGGCCATAAAGGACAGAGTTCCTGGAAATTCATTCGATAGAAGAGAATTTGCAACAAACTAAGCTGCAAATGAATATGCTGAGAGACCGTACTAATACGAAATAGATTCGTGGGCGGTAGAATCCCGCCAAGAAAATCAGCTGATTTTGCCATAATTGTGGTCTGAGATAAGTTCCACACTTTATGGCGTGGTAATTTGTATGAGGCGTATGAGAAAACGAAAATGCTTATCGGGCTGTTTATAGTTTCGTTTAATTTGTGTCCCTGTTAGTTAACAAAGAGTTTAATCAGACATTGAGAAAACGGGCCTTAGTATAACAGTTTTGCTTCCAAGTTGATTAGCTGTCTCGAAATCATCATAATATAATTGTATTTGAATCGACTTTTTTCGTTTTGAAAAAGCTTATTATTTCGAAAATTGTCAGTACAACAATAATTTTGAATAATACTAAGAGTGGGGGAATTAAAAAAAAAGCAATTTCGAAATGGTTTATTTGCAAAAATACAATAGCTTTTAACGTTTGAATAATTGATACATACTGAACACATTGCCGATAAATGTTTCTGTAAGAATTCGATTTGGAATCAAACACTTTATCCCAAGTTTTTTGTTACAGGTTGGACATAATATATATCCGAATTTAATATTTTGTTTCTTTTGTAAGTTGAGGAAGCATTATTAATTTCTGCCACAAGTGATCCGGCAAATTTTGCATAACTTTCGTGAACTGTTTGATTGGTACCAATGAAATAGTTACTATACATATACAATACTTCGTATAGTGTAAAAGAATCAGTAACAACATCCTTTAGCTTGGAATAAATAACATTTGTTGAATTTTCTGTTAAATCCAAGGGAGCAATGCCATTGGAAAAGTTTTCAAAAATGTTTCTTATAGAAGCGCTAATGCTTTTAGCGAATTCTGAGTTCGTTAAGTTGTTGCTGACTTTTTCTTCGTGTCCAAAAATTTCTGGAATGATACAACCTTTCCTTTTCCTCAAACTGGGCTGACTAACCGTAGCAACAGAATTATTATCAAAATTTTCTGTCATACATACAGTAGCATGTCTTTTCAAACCGCTATATGTGGAAAATCTCAATTAGTGTCACCATAAACTGTCGAACTCGAGCACGAACCTGGTACAAATGTCCTCTGACACACACATACACTTCACATAGGTGTGAAGAAAACCGGTCTACTTGTACTAGGTTCGTGCTCGAGTTCGAGTTCGACAGTGTATGCATATGGTGACACTTACTTGAGTTAACACATTTCAAAGTTATGGCCTGACTTTCAAAAAGAAAATGCACATTTCTTAAATGGTAAATTACATGGGATATTTCGCTGAATTTTTTGTCACATACAAAGCAAAAGTAATTCATTTTTAAATGCGTAATGTTCTCAATTGAATTCAGATGCTTGTTTTTCGATATTTTTTATAAAAATTTCATTTTTTAAGTAATGAGTTCTTGGCTATATTTAATCATTATCTGTAGTTGGAATAATTTTAACTAGATGATCCGGCTTAGCCGGATCATTTAGCGACCCGGATGCGCCGGGTCAATGTCTTATTGAATCATGGGCTATACGTCACTACCTAAACAGTCCCTAGAATAAGAAGAACAGATCGTAAAATCGACCGCAACCTCTAGAATAAGAGTCACTCAAACTGAAAATTGGTTAGGACCAAGTACACTCAGAAAAATATTTCTCTTGTTCAAGGAGAAACAGCTATCAAACCAAAGAAAATTGATAATGATATGGCGCCAAAAAAATGTTTCTTTGATTGGAAGAAGAAAATTTACTTGATTTGAGCGAATATCGTTCTGTTTGTTTTGAAGAAATGTTATTTTGTTCCGAAATATTTTTTTCAAGATCAAAGGAAAGTAGTTACTTGTTTTGGGGAAGTTTATTTATCAAAACGAATACATTTGGATTTAGATGCAAGAGTGCATTTCCTATGAACGAAAGAAACAGATTGTTATTTCTGGGTTGGGTTTTACCCAAATTGAATATTCTTTTTTATAAACCAAAACATAAATTTCTTATGATCGGAAGAAATTTTGTATATACTCTGTGAAATGGGTTTCCTAAAAATGAATAGATTCCTTTTTCAGAATTAAAGATGGGTTTCCTTTGGTCTGATCCATAGATTAGGTTCTGTTGAAATAATCCCTATTTTAAATGAAACGCAAATTTTTATATATTGCAAGATATTTATTGTTATTTTAATATATTATATATGGGCATATATTAAAGAAATAATTCAGAATAACATGCAAAATGTACTCGTATATGCTTGAAAATTGACAGAAAATATAAAGGTTGATTTAATTGTATACATTTCGCATTAAAAAAATACCTTGGGCTTCAAAAATATCTAATTATTCACTTTATATAAATGAACTGGTGGATACTTTATGTCTTCGAAATTTATGAAATTAAAATTTTGCTCCTTGCCGATTTCATATGAAAGGAAATGCTTTTTGAAACCCAATACTTGTAGCTCTTTACAAAAAAGTAAAACTTTTTCAGACGATTTTAATATTTCGATTATTTTAAATGGTCGAAAGTTTTTATCGTAAAAATATATGATATAGCCTTTTTTGTATGTTGTTCCCAGTTTTTCAAAACTTGTATGACATACGTAAAGTGACAAATCTGTTAAATTCAATTTTAAAAATTCATCATAAATCTTTGATTTCTCTACATTCCATTTTTTCTTACTTAAAATATTATTGTTGCTAATAAAATTTGCAATAAAATTTGCGAAAACTAACGAATACTTCAGAGATAAAGAAAGCGCGGTATTTTTTCTCGAATTCATATTTTTTGCATAAGATTTTAATTCTCGATGCTTAGACTCAAACGAAAATGTCCAGAGATACTTAAGCGGACCTGAATGCTTTATTATTCTGCAATAGTGATTCAAAAAATGATGCTTTGGTTTTAAAGTATCAGAAAATATCCTTGTATATTCTTTGTTATGGTAATTTATATGCTTTTCTAAGTTTATGATATCTAAATCGCTATATTCAGAAAGAAGTAATAAATCTAAAAGTTCAATTAAGTTAATGACAAAACGCCAAGTTTCATTCCCTTCAGGAATTAAGTCTCCAATTAATAAAGGAAAAAAATGAACAAATGTCAGCATTTCTCTGCCTGTTAATTTCAAATTGAATTTTTTTAAAATGATTAAGTTGTAATGGCGGGGATATATTTCCATTCTCAGTTTCACCGTAGTTAAAGCATTGCTTACGTATATTGAACATTTCTAAATCAAAAGTCTTATTTTTAATATACAGTAATAATATGTGGCAGATATCATATTTTAAGACGCCTTCTAGCACATCATGAAGAATATCAACCGAAAAGTTTTCAGAAACATGAAAACCGTTTATATTATTAAAAATCGAGTTTTCTCTTATTCCTGTTTGATTCACGTCTTTTAAAATCGAATCTTCAATATAATTGGTTTTGTTTCGAATGTCGCTAAGACTTTCTTCAAATAGAAATTGGCACTCTTTTTTACTACTTTTACAAAATCGACAAAAATATTGTGAAGAAAAAGAACGCGAAAAGCCTAGGACATTATTTAATGCTAAATTATCACCTATTATTAAACCTAAGGCAAAATAAACTTTTTGGTGTCCGCTTTCAGTAAAAATATCGATTCCGTTTTGTGCCAAATCGTTTAGGATTTCAATTAGCTTGAAAAAGCATTTATCATTGCCATAAGATTTTACATCCTTCGAATTGAATATACCGGCGACAAATATATTTTGAAGTTTATGTTTTAAATTAGTTGGAGCAGAAGGAAAGCAATAATAAATGCCTAGCATTGAAGATGTATGTGGACCGAGAGGGTTGTTTACCTCGAAATCATCGAAGTAGAGAAAATATGGGATCACAATTTTATTTTTGAATTTTTCAATTCTGTTTTTCCAAATTTTGCAATTTATAAAATTTGTTAAACAAGTTTCGTTAGCCAGACTTCTATTATTCTCCATAAATGCTTCAAAAACGCCTGGGATCTCAAAATATTTTCTAATTTGAAATTTTATAGGTAGCAGGACACCTTTAGATATATTAACATCAAGAGTGTTGACATGATCTACTCGCATGTTCGAAACTGAATTATCTATGTTAACAACTAGTGGTTTGCTATACATATCACTTTCTTCAATTTTATTTATAAACTTATACTCCGTGTCAAATTCGATGAAAGGATTGTCGCAATATTCTACGATTCCATTTAACATGTGCTGAACTTTATTGATATTATCACTACCTAAGTGACTTAAGATAGCTTGTATTTCTTTTTTAATAGATTGAGTAATCATTGAAGTTACATCTTCTTGTAAACTCAGTGCTTCTTTGCGTGCAGCATTCTTTTTTGCAAAATGTTTAAGAGTAAATTTAAGAGCACCTCTTTTCATATTCTTTAAATTAGAATTGACATTGTCTTTCGAATTAAAATTATTTGTTTGTAACAAATCAACCATCTGTGTTTCGTCCTTATTAATTACAGTCTTTATTGAAGTTGCATCTTGACTCATTTCTATCTTGTTTGTAGTTTGTTTCTTTTCGCTGTCATTTACAGCAAGTGTCTTTTTACTTTCATTTCTTGTATGTTTACAGAATGCTTTGAAAGAGCTGAATGTTTGGTTACATGAATTAAATCCGCATTTATAATTTTGATTCGGAAGCAACATATGAAAATATTTCAAATGAGTGAAAAGATGTTCACATTCAACAAATGTTTGTGAGCAAATGAAACAAGTGATGCAATTCATTTTTTTTTAAATGTATATTAGACGCGTAAATTATAAAAAAAAAGTGTCTTAAATAACGCCGCTTTAATATTGAAAAGACGTAACAAAATTTTTTTCTCGAAATGATTTTTCCTTGTCGATTATGATAGATCTATCTCAAAAACAACCTTCCTTAAAAAATTTAAATTATTTTTCTTTTCTAACATGGCATATTGAGATTTTCAAAGGGGCGTATTTGAAAATTATGAAAGTTATGCCCTTTATAAATAAAAGCAACGATAAATAGCTTTAGTTTTTAAAATTCTTTATGTCTGTTAAGAGTCCTGATAAAGAGCTTGATTTTTCATCATTACTCAAATATATGTCATAAAAATAATGTTGAAACATTGTCCAAATCAACTTACATTCGTCCGGGTATTTTAAGTCTAGCACATTAAATGTTTTAAAGCAAATGTCTATACATTTGACTATATTGTCAAGTTTATAAAATGTTTTGAAATAATATACGTAAAATTCTGTTGCATCAAATGTGTCAGAACCTATGGCACAAATTATTGGCTGTATTGTACCTTTACAAGCAAAGTTAGTGTCTACTGAACATTTAATTCTAGATTGCAGATCACTGTGCGTTGGAGCTATTATAATAAATGCATTTCTCGAATCATCAACCGAAAATTTTTTGAGTTTTCTCGTGGTTGTTTCAAATCTACGATTAGTCGGTATAAGCAGGCAATGAAGCAACACGCAGACGATGTTATCCCTGACCGCTATAAGTTTTTTATAAAATAAATACAAATGCAAATATATTTTAATATTCAAAATGACTACCTGATCCAAATTTGCCTTTATCAAATTTTTCAAGGATTTCGTGGCTTTTTTCTCCTTTTAATCTATTCCGCATCAGCTGAAGCACGACGTTGCAAAAATGGTCCCACTTCTCAAATAGCAGGCTGTCTTTCCCAGGATAAATCTGATCGAAATCAGACTCGATCTAAATAGAAACAATACAAATATTTTTACCGTAACAAAGTATAGAACCTTTACCAAAACGTAGCCAAATGACTGCTTATATAAAGGCCATTCCTCAAGGATATCGTTGATAGTCGACGCCTCGCTCAAGTTTTTTTTGCGAAAATTAAAAGTTTGTTTCCACTTCTGCAGCACTTCTTCTATCGGTTCGACATTATATTTAAGCCAGTTTCGCAAAGCTATTTCATTTTCATTCGCATCTAAAATAGCATTGTATATATAGTAAGAATATTCTGATTTTATGCGATTATTATCATTACCTCCAAAGCCGTCTCCGTCATTTTTTTCGTAATTTTTCCGTTTTTCCGTGTTCTTTTTTCGAACAAGACCGTCTTTTCGTAGTTGGTGAAGGGCTGCATGGTATTTCGAATACAAATTCCCTCCTGGTTTCCTGCCAGTCTTGTAGATAAAATATATATCCTAAGGAATGAATTTAGTTAGAAATGTAAAACAAATAATTGCAATAATAAATGTACTTTCGATTCTGATGTAAAATAATTTACTATTTTAGTCGCTATCTGGTCAAACGTTTTTGGCGAGGGGTTTATATTTTTATCGAAGAGGTATTCGGTAACACTATTCGCTAGAAGCTTTCTGTACTTGGGGTTCAAGCACCTATTTTCATCGAAAAATTTTAAAATCTGTTTTCCTGAGATTGATTGATCTAAAATCGTTTCAATGGTGATCTAACATTTAAATTGTAAAGCATGTCATTATTTACATAGGTTTTCTAATTACCTCATTGTCCATTATTGCTTCGAAATTTGAGCTTAAGGACTCCGTAGATACTGAGTGGATAGTAGCGGCTGATGACATGCGTTCCAAGTGGAGTATCTGTAAAACGAAAATCAGAAAAAATACTAAAATATATTGATGTATTGATAAAAAGTACCTGTTTTGCCACTTCTCCAGATGATATTCGAAAATAACTCGAGGACCAAATAATGACTTCGGAATGATGTTGTCCAAATGCATTGGCTTAAGATATTTTAAGCTTTCAACGTCGATTCGACAATCTGTAAATATATTTTTTTTTGTTATTCATTCGACGAATATTAATGTGTAAATGCATGCAATGAGTGGAAAATAGTTTTATCGGATTCACTCACCTTTAAAAATAGAGTAGAACAGTTCGCCTTTTAGTTCTGTTAATGTATCCAAGAGTTCATCTTGCAGCTCCACACAGTTCGAATCACTTACGGGCAAGTCTACTGGATGTAATGAATGAGTAGGAACATCACACACATATACGACGTCCAGATCGTTGCAAATTGGCACACTTTCATCCATAATATTACCAATTCTAGAGAAAAGGAAACTCACTTGAATAATCAAAATCGTTACGTACAAATGAAATTGTTATCGATTCAGTCGGCTCACAATTTAAACCTATTTCTGCTGGGCATAACAAATAATAACCCCGAAATGTAATGAAAAGATCGTCCCAATTATTTTGCGCGGATTTTCTGACTTACTGATTTCTGATTACCGGGCCAACGAATTTGTTTATAGTTCATGCAATATACAGTTATTTAACGGTGTTTTCAATCCTCAGAATAACTTATGGCATAAACTCCGTGAAAATGAAACACATGACTTATCTGGCACGCGTCACAGATATTCGTTGGTCCAACAAGCGAAACACGACTAAACCACTTATTGGCATGCTTTCCATAAAAAATAATGTGTCATCACGGAAGAATACGGGACAAGAAGAAATACGCAATCAATTTTAAGCTGTTAGCTTTGAACTGACACTAGTACTTCCTTGACCGTGAGAAGTACGTGGTTTTAATTCAAAGTAAAAATTCTTCGAAACATAGATATTAGATATGTGCCAATGTGGTGGTTATTTTTTATTGTTCCAATGTACTCGTACACCAATATGACTATTTGGAAAGTTAACTTGGTTCTAGCCATGCTCAAACATAAGTACGTATTTTTCCCCTACGATAAAAAAGGATCGAATAGACTTATATGATATAAACCAAAACACCTTTTTCTCTTTCATTTACTCAATCCGAAGAAAAATTAGTCTTTGAATTAAAATAGGCATTACTTTCCTATTTCTTTGAATAGAGGAAATTTTCTTCGTTTCAAGTAACAAATATACAAACTGAAGAAATTTTATTTAAATCAAAGGCGAAAAATACTTGTAGAGTTCAAATATAAGTTGCCTTTGATTACACATCGGAAATTTTTCTGAGTGTATTTAGCTCAAAATATAGCTGGTATTTGGTTTAGATCGATAGTTTAATTTCGATTTTAAAGCCCATTTATCACGGCACGATACACCTCCTTGAGTCGACTGCAGTCTCTTCGATTTTAAGTCCCATTCACCACGGCACGGTATACTTTTTGGTCTCTAGAAATAAAGCCCCGAACTGAAAATTATAGAAAAATGAAATTTAATTGGTTACGGCCAAATATTTAGCTCAAAATATAGCTGTAGGTATTTGGTTTAGATCGTTGGTTTTAATTCGACCTTGAAGCCCATTCACCACGGCTCACAAATATTCTTGAAAAATATGTTCTCAGATAATGATGGCAAATGAACTTTGCCCTTATGGCAGCATAAACTAAAGGCATTCCTATTACGTGAAGTAATTTCTGCTTCAAAATGTTTTGCACCACAAAATGAGCAACGGAAATTCAGAGGACCGCAACTAAAAGGTTCGAAATCCCGTGAGACTATATTTAAGGCACATTTATATGTACCATCTGATCCAGGCGGCCAAGGCCCGACGTCGGGCTGTCGCGCCACGATGATGATGATATGTACCATCTAAATGATTGATTGCGTCGTGGTTTCTAATTACCCTCATGTAATTTCGTCTACGCCGCTCAATCCTACCAGTAATTACTGAATGCCGTTGGGAGGGCATTTTGCAAACTACTACTACTTCCTTGCTATTTACCTATTTACTTAAAAACACTTATTCGCCCGAAAGCACTGCACAAAAAATAATTATTTACCACGAAAGTACTAAAGTATGTGTTGACCTTCACGTATCTTGGTCACCACGAAAAACAGTTATTCGCCCGAAAGCACTGCACAAAAAATAATTATTTACCACGAAAGTAACTAAAGTATGTATTGACCTTCACGTATCTTGGTCACCACGATACTTATATGTACCTAGTCTAGCCATAAATATTGTTACAAGGTTTGGCAACCCTGCAGAAAGGAACCGTTATATTGCATTTCTTAAAAATTGAGCTAATCGCTATAGTACGCTTGTGCTTGATGCATTTGTCATCATTTGAGTTTAATTTTTAGTGTAGTTAACATGGATTGGGGTGACAAAGAAAATAGAATTGCTGTGATTGCACTTCATAAAGTAGGAATGCAACCAAGTGATATTTTTAAGACTCTGCATACCCTTGGTATAAGCCGAATGTTTGTATATCGGGCTATTGAAAGATTTAATGATACGTCTGGAGTAAGTGATCGTGAAAGAAGTGGCCGTCCGCGAAATACTCGAACACCTCAAGCGGTTAAAGCCGTGCGCGAGAGAATTCGCCGTAATCCTCTTCGGAAACAAAAAAATTTATCGCGTGAGATGAAAATACCCCAAAGAACAATTTCACGTATCATCAAAAGTGACTTGGGGTTGGGTGCTTATCGTGGATCTACCGGGCATTTACTAACAGATTCGTTAAAAAAAATAGAGTGGAAAAATCAAAACGATTACTTTGCCGGTACGCAAACCAAGAACACCGTAAAATTTTGTTTACGGACGAAAAAATTTTTACTGTCGAAGAAACATTTAATAAACAAAACGATAGGGTTTATGCTCGCAGTGCCAGAGAAGCTTCTCAAGTTGCCCAAAAGGTTCAAAGAGGTCATCATCCAGCCTCAGTAATGGTTTGGTGGGGTGTTAGCTACAACGGGGTGACAAAGTTGCATTTTTGTGAGAAGGGCGTCAAAACGTCTGCCAAAATTTATCAAGAAAGTGTCCTTGAAAGTGTAGTGAAACCTCTCAACACGTCATTATTCAAAAATCAGCCTTGGAGTTTCCAGCAAGATTCATAAGGCGAAGTCAACCCAAAAATGGCTTGAAGAAAATGTTCCAGATTTTATTAAAGCTGAAGATTGGCCTTCCTCTAGCCCAGACCTGAATCCGCTGGATTACGAATTATGGTCTGTCTTAGAGCAAATGACGTGCTCTAAAAGACATTCTAATATCGAATCCTTAAAGAAGTCTCTTACACATGCAGTCGCCAACTTTCCGATTGAAGTCGTGCGTGCTTCCATAGACAAGTGGCCAGCTCGATTAAAGACTTGTGTAAAGGCAAAAGGTAATCACTTCGAATAACTTGTTGCAATTTCCGTTGTTGACAATGCATTTAATAAATAAACAATGATTTCTTAACATATAACACCTCTTTTATTGAACAGTGCTTCAAAAAGTTTGTAACAGTATTTATGGCTAGACTAGGTATATGTATTTTCTGTGCTAGTTAAAAGCCATCTTCCTGTATGTTTTCATATTTCTAAGTGTAACGGTCTCGAAATGGTAAGGGGGTGGGACAAATTACAATATGATCTCATATTTTCCCCTCTGCCCCTTTCCCCTTTCTTCAAATTTGATGAAAACGCTAAAAATGGAATGTACTCGGTAGTACCTTTCTCATGATACCCACTTGCCCAAATCAGATGAAAACCAGTCCGAAGCGTATATACCCTAGACTTGTACAGACCTAGTGGTGATACCAAAAGTACCAATTGGTAACGACAATATGCATTAAAAGTGAGTTTCCTATATGGCCAGTTTAAAGGGGAGGTTGGCAATCATGCAGTAGGATCTTGACCAGTATCAAAATCAATTAACTAACCCATTCATCAAATATGTATTTGTCGAATTTTTCAAGTCGCTAGCTTAATTCTATCGAAAGTGTTTGCTTATTTGAAGTTTCACTTGTAGTGGAGGTAGGGGTTTCTTGGGTCGGATCTTGCTCATTATTGCCACCAACAAATAAGATCATGCCACAAACATTTAAACAAAAATTCAATTCTCTAGCTTCACTCTATCCAAAGTTACCGCTTATTGGAAGTTTCACTTGTAGGGGAAGTAGGGGTTTCGCAGGTCGGATTTTACGTATTTTCAATATTAGCCAACTGGATCCTATTACAAACATTTGACCAAAATTTTAAGCCGCTAGCATTATTTTGTCACAAGTTATCGCTTATTTTAAGTTTCATTTCTAGGGGAGGTGGGGGTTCCTCAGGTCGGATCTAACCCATCTTGAATACCAACTAACCCAATCTTACTTCAAACATTTGACCAAAACTTCAAGTCGCTGGCTTGATTCTGTCAAAAGTTATCCCTTATTTGAAGTTGCATTTGTAGGGGAGGTAGAAGTTGGTTGGGTCAGATCTTGCCCATTTTCAATACCAACCAAGTAGATCTTACTAACAACATTCCGCCAAATTTTCAAGTTGCTAGTGTCATCCTATCGAAAGTTATCGTAATTAAGAGAATATTTAATTTTTGGAAATTTTGTAGGGGAGGTAGGCGTTCCTTTGATCTGGTTATGCCCAACTTACTAGAACTCAAGCAGCTTCCCACCACAGGGTTACTTGCCAAAAATCAGGTGTCTACGTCAATTGGTTCAAGAGTTATAGACAAAAAACCCGAAAAGTAGGGTAGTACGGGGCTCTTTGTAAGAAAATTACCGTTAGTTTTCAACTGATCGATTTTGTTTTTCCAGGAGAGTAAAAGAATATCCTCACGAGCAATCTGCCAAAGCTATAGCTTTTCATGTTTGTTTAATCGGGAGTTATAAATACATTTAACTATTGTAGATATGTAGGGGAGGTAGGCATTCTATTGGCCTGATCACACCCATTTTCAATACCAACCAACTAGATCATACTTCCAACATCTGACCAAATTTTCAAGGCTCTAGCTTCATTCTATCGAAAGTTATCGTGCGAACGGACAGACAGACTGACAGACGGACAGACAGACATGGCTAAATTGAATCAGGAGGTGATCCTGATCATTTATATATACATTGCTATACCTCCGGAGCCTCCTTTAAGGTGTTGCATATTTCCGTCGTGACAAAAACAATATACCCTATACTAAAAGTCTAGGGTATAAAAAATGTTGACCTTAATTTCCCCTCTATGGGAACCTCCCCTTAAAGCAGCAACCCACCTACCTCCCCCTTAAACTTCTCTCCCCTACCACTCCTATACCACCAATCTCCACCCTTTCAGAAATGGTTAACTCCAATTCACTTTACGAAAAACAATAAACAATATTCAAGTATGCAGTACTAGTATGTAGCCGGCTATGTGAATTTTTTGTATGGATGGCATCAAAATCTCAAAATTTAAATGAATGTACTAATATTAAATATTATGTGATTGTAATGAAACTTGGAAGTATTATTGCCTATGGTGTTGGTTATCATTGGCCATCAATATTTTTGACCTCGGGTGCGCTTAAGGGGTGCAGGGGTGTGCTAACTGCAACTATAGAAATATACTATTATTAACCTTTTCTGATGAAATTTCAAAATTCTATAAATCTAGGTTTTCTACGCTAGTAAACTGGCGCTTTTCTGTAAATTTTCATATTTCTAAGTATAACGGTCTCGAAATGCAAGGGGGGGGGGACAGACTCGGATGACATATTTTCCCCTCTCCCTCTTTTCCCGTTTCTTCAAATTTAAAAAAAAACTCAAAAATGGAATGTACTCGACGGTACCTTTCTTATGATACCCCACTTGCCTGCACCAAACGAAAAAAAAAAAAATTCGACCTTCATTTCCCCTCTATGGGGACCTCCCCTTAAAGCTGACTTATTACGACGATTCGCTT
The DNA here is from genome assembly GCA_964017055.1 of Chloromyia formosa. Classification (NCBI taxonomy): domain Eukaryota; kingdom Metazoa; phylum Arthropoda; class Insecta; order Diptera; family Stratiomyidae; genus Chloromyia; species Chloromyia formosa. The sequence continues at coordinate 72,690,826 of OZ024816.1, forward strand.
TCTCCGTCGAATTATAGTAATTCTACACATTCCTACAAAATTTCATGTTTGTAGCTTCAGCCGTTCGTGAGATATTCCATGGGCAGGCGGATAGACAGACATTTGACCGATTTCATAAGGGTTTTGTTTTTACTACAAAACCCTAAAAAGGACTTGAAGAGTAAATCAAATGCTCTTGTAAAGTTGAAATTCAGTGAAATTGCAATTACGTTTCCATCGATGACCAACAAAATATTGACCTATTGCTAGTTTGTTTGGTCCTACTCCTATCAAAAAGGGCGCTGTTGCAGTAGTGTCAAAATCCTCCTTGGCGGTGTTTAACTAGAATCGAAAAACTGGAATTGAACTAGAGTTAACCTTTTCAAACGGATAAGACTTCTTATTGAATTTTTGAAATTCGGGCGCTGTAACTGCCTGCCCTTTCTCCCGGTAGCAGTGACGGCTAATAAAGTTAATAAAAATAGATACGGTCGAATTTCGCTATTCCATTCTAAAAGAACTAAATTAGGAAAAAGAGCTTTTTCTGTAAATATAATTACCACCTTCTATAGTCGCGTCTATTGGACCACATGTTCCCCTTGCAATACACTCTGCAACTTCCGCATATTTACCCCAGCTGGATAAAAAGTTATCAGATTTTTCATCAAATCTCAAACGAAAGTCGTACAAGATCTGCAAGATACATAACATCATGATTTACTAAAAAAAATATACATACATTAAACTTACAAGATCTGATTCATAAAAGAAGAAAGGGTATATTCTTTTAATGTTTATGGGCTGTAAGCACAATGCCATCCTTTGTTCAAGGGTTCTCTTAAGTTTTTCTTCCAAAACTTTCCGTTGTTCAGAAACAACACAATTACTGAAAAAATCCAAATCCTCATTGCTTAGGGATTTACTGCAAGTCGGTTAAATTAGTAACTTTTCTGGTTGTGATTTGAAATCCCCTTCTATTTTGATTCTCTTCGCGTTAATATTTTTCAATTGTGCTGCAATATATCCCGTGTTGTTTTCAGGATTGAAGAATATTTCCTGTTTTGAAAGATACTTGTTAGAATCCAAGCATATTATTGGTAAAAATAATCTAAAATCTATACTAAAATTAAGGTGAAGACTACGGAACAATTTAATAAAATCCCCTTCACAAAAATATTCATTTTAGGAATTAAAGTACATAATGAAAATAACTCCTTCTGATTTCTCGTTTCCTGTTGAGTATGATAGAAATAATGCAATGATGGACTTCGCAGGGGCAATTTTCTCCTGCTTGCTCGGATAGTTCCCGCAATGTTCCCGCAAGTAGTTAACAGCACTTGTGACCAGACGTCTGCGGCTGCTGTCCTTTAGTGTTTCCTTCTGGCTATATTCACTAATAATGTCTCGGCAATCGTGATTTTCTATATATGACTTCAAACCCTAAAATTGCAATTGCAAATTATTTTATTAACCTATTCTATATGTATGTACTTAAAGCATTATAATTACCGCACTATTAATGACTAATTCGGCCCCAATGACAGCATTGCACCGTTTCACTCGTACTGGCTCGTAAGACGAAGGAGACTCCTCCGGTTCTACCCTTAGAAGAAACGATCTGCAATTTTTAAATTGTGCAACGATCCTTGATTTTTTAAATACATACATTAATAAATAGTTGTGTATAATTTTCCCGCAAACATTTCGATTTTTTATCGGAAAAACACTAAAAACGAGATAGCACTTTATAGGAACCTTTAGGCCGAATTTAGAAGCTGCGGGAGCACCTGCAGTTTACAAATTTACATTGAATTTAAATGGAACAAACCGCATCGGCAGCCGCCGCGGTTTGTTGAGCAACGAGATTGCATAATGTTTAAACCGCAGCGGTTCCCGCAGATTGGATAAACACGGCCTCATACGAAAGATATTTATTAGTTCCGCAAAAAAAATGTTTGCAAGGAAACTAAAATCAGTTCACTTACTACAAAAGACTATGTCGTCAGATGTTACTTCACCATTTTCGGCAGTTGCTACCACCTTGATCACTTTTATACACTCACCTACTTGAACTTTCAAGAACATCTTTGACACTCTACACTATACACAACCAACGCAAACAATTCGGCAGCACGAAATGATTCGACACGCAATAAAACACGATCCTGTTGAACCACGCACAGTGAAATGCTATTTGAAGTTTAGATTTTAATCTCTTTAGATTACACTTTAGACCATACCAGAATGCATTTTAATAACCTATTCAGCATTAACTTATCAATTGTTAGTTCAGCATAGAATCTATTACTGGCGGGAATGATTTCTAATATGCAAGAATTACAATTAATATATTCGACAGTGTAATCGCGTTCATAATCTGAATGTATTAACCCTAGATTCATAAACTATATTTAGGGTTACATTATTCATAAACATATGTCTCTGATACACCTTACCTTTAGGGTTACCTGATTTAATGATTACGAAAGGTTTTGAAAAAAGAAACAAAAATGGTTATTTAGAAAGAACTTTTATTTGAAATTAAGACAAGAGAAACAATCAAAAAATTTATTCTGAGCATTCTAAGCACAAACTACCGCGATGCTCCATGCACATGTGACGTTTACAAGAGGTGCAGATAAATCTGGTCACACGTTTTTTTTTTATAGCAGCAGAAGTTACATAACTTCCTGGATTGATTGGCAGGGTTGGCTGGTGCATCAGGTAAAGTATCACCTAAAATGGCATCGATGTTCCGTTTTAGGCATCGCCTCAAAGTTGGAGTTTCGCGGCGACGCCGTAACCAAGGCTCTATCATTTTATCTGAAACTTCTTTGATAAATGCTCGTCTTGTCAGTATTTTTTTGTTATTACGACTATTATTATGGGCGTGAATGACAAAAGAATTAACCATGGATATATTCAACGTACCATAAAAATAGCAAAGCGGCCATCTTTGGGTTTTCCTATTGCACGATATGTGATGGCACATTTGATCAAACGTATCAACTGCGCCTTTCGTAGAATTATAAAATTCAATAATATCCGGCTTACCAGATGGCGCTAAAGTGCCAATGCCATGAGTCGTGGATAAAAGCAATACATTTTTATTTTTTTTTTGGCTTGAAAGATAATAATGTAGAGTTTCCATCATACCAAAACATCGAAGTTCTCGTTTCTCTTGACTGCAAAAGTTGGGAAGGTATTTCACGCTTGTTAGATCTATTGTAATTGTACCAACTATTGTTAATTTGTTGGGATCCTGCAATAATTGTTTTGCTAATGGCACTGACGTAAACCAATTGTCCATGGTCACATTTCGATTGCTGCCTCGAATAGTATTGGTAATTTGCTTCACAAAGAAAGATGCCAAGGGTTCTCCATTTGTGTTGGTACCTTTTCCCAAGTATGGTATTGCATCTACCATATAATTTGTCTTAGAATCGCAGAGAACTACAGTTTTTATACCATATTTGTCTGGTTTTGATGGTATGTACATTCGAAAGGGACAACGTCCACGAAATCCTAGAAGCTGTTCATCCACTGTTACGTATGTGTCCGGTTTGTAACTATCACGACATATTGCAATAAACATGTCCCATATTTCTCTTATTGGTGCGAACTTATCAGACGCTTTTCGTTCTTCGCGAGTTGACTTATCATCGAATCTTAAGCAATTTAACAAAAAATCGAATCTATCTTTGGACATGACTGACACGTATTTAATTCCACTTTCAGATGGATCAAACAGTTCTGAAGTTGTCAGATGGTTATCTTTTTTCCTTGCAGCTAACAATAACAATCCTATCAAGGCATATATTTCCTCAGTGCAAGTGTCGCTAACAGTTGCTGTTTTTGCAGTGTATTTTTCTCTTTTTGCAGAAATTTCTGCATTTGTGTTCAATTCAATTATTCTCACTATATCATCTGATATAAACAATTTGAATTGTTCTAATGAAGTAGTTGCATTTTTTGCTTCATTCATGGGTCCTTGTATGATGTGAACAATGTTCCTTGACTGTGTTCTACTAGTGCGAGGTTCTGAAGGTTGTGCTGACCATTTATGACCATCTTTACCTCTTAAATTATGAGTTGATGGCAAAACTATTTTACCTAGCTGTTCTTGTTCACCTAAGCCTATTTGTTCCGTGTGTACTTCCTCTTCTGATGACTCAGAAGAACTAATACGACGGCGTTGACGACAAAGATTTGATATTTGAAGAGGTTCGTCATCAGAATCGCTTACAGAATCTGTAGGTTGGTCACTATCTGTTTCCAAATTGTCCTCGACTTCACTATCCAAATCGTTTGGAGAATCCGCTTCGTCCTCATGTTCCGCTCTCGATAATATCTCACGAATTTGCTCTTCATTCAAAGAAGCCATGCTGGAAAACAATAATACAAAATAAGCACTAAGCCATAAAACATAACTATACCTACCAATTAGTTACTAGTAATACGTTTACTTACCAAAAATATAACAACGGCAATGGTTAGTAATATTTACTTATAACTTAATAACTAATTGTATTATATAATGTATAGGCTGTAACAGAATAGTTTCATACCTTTTTTTCAGACAATTTATTCACGTTCGATTGTTTTCTCACTCAAATAAAAAAAACTTGCACTTTATAAATTTCTTACATGAATCATAAACATACGTATATTAGACACCTCTAGCTTAATATTACCGAAACTATTGTATATGTGTACGCGCCAAGAACACTAGTGCCAGACTGAACTCTAGTCGTTTTAGGAAGGTACTCAAACGCATGCGTTGGCATCTCTCTCGCGCGGCCCGCAGTAAGAATTTTATTACTTGAGGGTGTATGAGAGACGTGTGTTTATGAATCTAGGGTTAAAAACAACACCCTGAAATACTGCAAATAATTCGCCTAATGTTTTACTAATATTATTTTTTAATATGACCCAGTATAACTTTATTATATGGCCGGGTTTTGAAAATAGTCCAACATTTTTCACCGTGACATATTCCTTCAAATCGTCCGCTTTCACGGAAGTTTGAAGCTTCGAAATATGGAAAAGTTTGAAACCGGGTACATGTTGCCCGTTTTGTTTTTTACTAACTCTGAGAGCAACAGGAGTGTCAAGAGTGGAAGGTTTTTTAACACCAACCCTCTTCTTACGCACTGTAACATATTTGTCAGTCGGTGGTTGATGAGCGTTAGAAGAGGAAATGTTTTGAGAAGTCGTAGGAACAACATTAGATTCACTTACAGCTCCTCTCCTTTAAGCTGGTAATATGTTGATTGATGTCACCTTTGATCTTTTTGCTTTTTTTCTTTGATTTGTTCTTATTTTTCTTTGAATTAATTTAATTATCTGAACTACTGTTATTTTTACAAAATTTACTTAAACTCATGAGGGATTCCATATTACCAAGTTGGCTTTGCAATGCTGGAACTACTTGGGAAAGCCCATCTAATTGAATTTTGTAAAATTCCGTGCAAATACAATTATTCATCATAATTGAACTGGTAATAATGAATTTTTAATTACTTCAGAAATAAAAAATCAAAAATCGAAGTTGCAAGTTAGATTTCAACCAGGGTCCAGATATTTCAAGGCGGACACACCAAACTCTGCGCTATGAAGGCTGTTATACGTATGATAAAATTAAATGCAAATATACACAGATTGTAAACTGTGCACAATCGAATTTAAAAACATAAAGAAGAATCGCGCAAACTAAAAAATCACAAAAACCACAAAATTTCTACTTAAAACGCAAAACTTATCTTTAAAATGAATAAACCGTGAACACACGAATTCACTGCGCGTATTTCACTTTATTTAATTAGGTGAATATCAATAAATTTTAATTAATTCGGCAAGCTCGATTTGGTACGCCCGAACACACTTATATTATTTTAAAAGAACATTGTCTTCAATAAACTTCTTTATTCTACAAAATGATGTTACAAACTACCTTTTTCCACTCAACGCCAAAGCCAGTCTCGTCCACTTTATTTACAAATAATAATTTACTTAAAGCTAACTTAAACGTAAGTTCTTAATACCTACGGCTGTGCCAGAAGGGCTTGCCGGGATACAAAAGGTCACTGGTTTTCTCAAAGGCTCTATATAAACTAAGTAAGACTACTAACGTTAGTTGTATTAAAGCTTAGGCTAAGACATAGGGGTCCTCAAGGGGTAGAAAGTTAAGAAGAGTTACATTATTGATTACAACTTAAGGTTAAGAATATGGATAGCTTAGGAATATGTATTTATAAAATACATGTTCGATTACTACTAATGCTAATACGTAGAGACCGGAGCAGCAGCACTTCGCGTGCCGCTGGGCTCGGTTTACTATAGGTATATCGCTGATGTTGTTGATGTTCCATGTTCGAATAAACGGGCCCTTACGGATGCGTTTACGTGCGATCTTCCTCGTGATGAGTCCTTGGTCGTTAGGTAATCCATGTAGGTGTTTAGCGCTGGGATGTTAGCGACTTCGTATAGTGCTTCGTTTCGGAAATACTTTCCATTCGGTCGTCGAAAGAGTCCAGTGCAGTTTCGTAAGATTTTGCGTTCCAGCAGGAGTAGCTTGTCGAGGCTCGTTCGAGTGGTCGTGTTCTTCCAGATCGGAGCTCCATAGGTGATGATCGGACGGATTAGCTGACGGTATGTCAGTAACTTCACTTTCTTCGCCATGGGTGACCTCGACCTGAGAATAGAGAGGAGAAAGTGGAAAGCTTTGGTAGATTTACTGAGTATATAGTTTGCGTGAGCACTAAATGTTAGATACTCGTCAAATATGATCCCTAAATACTTAGCTTGTGTTGATCGTCCTATGGTGCTCCCGGCAATTTTTAGCGTGACCTGCTTTACTGCTTTGGCGCGTCGTCTGTATGGATATCCTTTCTTCCGAAATAGAATTAGTTCGCTTTTCAGAGGGTTAATTCGGATTCCCCATTTCGCATAGTATTCGCCGAATTCGTCGACAAATCTTTGTAGCTTGCGCGTTGCCACGTTAGCGCAATGATCCGAACACCAGGCAAGCAAATCGTCAGCGTATAAGTTTACTTTTACATCGTTATCGTTCTGGGTACGAATTCCAGGGATATCAGAAGTAAAAAGATTGAAGAGAAAGGGACCCAGTATTGAGCCTTGCGGGACTCCTGATTCGATGGGGAATACATGTGAGGAAACTCCGTTAATGGTAACCGAGGCACATCTATTCCTCAGAAAGCTCGCCACGATTTTTACTAGGGAGGGTCTTGCGTGGAAGTTATATTTATGCCGCGTGTAACTATTAAAAAGCGTATTTATCGGGAATGAGAAAGACCGAACTTTATTCAAAGAAGGTTACAAGCGAAGTGGGAGCAATCGTGAGAGATGTGATGACAGAAGGTATATTACTATGTGTGTGTGTCTCTATGCATATACAATTCCAACACCCCAACTTGCTTAATTATAACAATCATTAATTCAAAATGCAATCCAAAATACAATGATTATTCAAAACAATAGTTAATTCATTACTTTACTTCAAAATGATTTTATGATGAAGCAAATATTATGCCCATATTAGAGACACAAAATAACAACTTTCTTGCGCTGACGCCTTTCGTCAAACAATCGGCAACATTAAGTTCGGTGGATACATATTTGAATCGAAGCGTTCCGTTCAAAACCAGGTCCCTTACGAAGTGAAACCGAATGCTGATATGCTTGGTGTTCGGTCGGTATGCATCCTCCTTTGCAATATCCAACGCCCCTTGATTGTCGCCATGTAAACACACGGTTCCGACTGTTTCAAACTGGCTTAAAAATTGAACCAACCAAGACGTTTCCTGTGCTGCAGAAGTCATGGCCATATATTCGGCTTCTGCCGTCGAGAGTGCCACTGTCGTCTGCCTTTTACAACTCCAGGAAACAGCTCCACCAGATAGCGTGAATACCCATCCAGAGCATGATCGCCGGGTGTCGACATCGGATGCCCAGTCTGCATCTACATATCCACTTAACGTTTCTGTCGGATCTGAAAAACGATATTTAATTTTGTTATTGATAGTACCTTGGAGGTAGCGAAATATCCGTTTGACAGCTGCCCAATGTTGCGTAGAGTGTGTAGTATTGAATCGGCTCACATTGTTGACTGCGAATGCTAAGTCTGGACGAGTCCCCTGGACAAGATATAGCAGGCACCCAACTGCCTCCTGATAGGGCACGTCAGTTAGAACATCTTCCTTGTTCGCTGCTGATAGTTTATAAGTCGAATCGGTTGGAGTTGATACAGCCTTGCACTTGCTCATTCCGAACCGAACAAGAATTTCCTTGGCATATGATGACTGCTCAATACAAATGCCATCGTCCTCGTACCGTATCGTCAAACCAATACATGTTTTAGCACGTCCCATATACTTCATGTGAAATTTATCCGTGAGTTTCTTCACTAAAGTGTCGCGGGTCTGAGCGCACTTCCAAAATATAAGGAAGTCGTCTACATAAATAGCGATAATCAAGTTGACGTTCTCCGTATAGTAGACGCACGGATCCAACTTTGATTTGGTGAGGCCGAACGATTTCAAAGCGTCATCGAGACACCTATTCCACTGGCGTCCACTCTGCTTCAACCCATACATCGCTTTCTTTAATTTGCATACGCGACCAGTATCGTCCTGAAATCCTTCGGGTTGGTGAATATATATGTCCTCTTCAAGTGTGCCTTGTAGATACGCAGTTATGGCATCCATCTGGTCTATGTTCAGACGACGTTGCGCTGCTATGGCAATAAGCAGTCGAACAGAAGTGTAGCGGACGACGGGTGAATACGTCTCGGTATAGTCCAAGCCGTATTTTTGAGCGCAACCTTTGGCTACCAATCGCGCCTTGTGACGTATTATCGTGCCATTGTCTGCTCTTTTCGTTCTGAATACCCATTTCGTTTTGATGGCTTGTCTACCAGGTGGTAGCTCGACAAGATCCCACGTCTCATTTACGCGTAACGATTTCATCTCATCGGCCATCGCGTCTCTCCACTGCGTTGCATTATGACCACTTAAAGCCGCCTCCCGAGTCGGTGGATCTCCTGCTTCATGTTTACATGCCAAATATGATGATGGATCAAAACGGTCTACTGGGCGCCGGATTCGTTCTTCTCTCGTTTGATCGATGACTGGAGACGATTCTGCTTCCGGAATCTGCGCTACAAAATCAGGGTCACGAGTCACATCGTCGACTGTCGTATCATTCGTATCGTTGATTGCTGATTCTTCGTTGTCCTTCGAGTCATTAGCCCCAACTGGATCTTCATCTTCTTCCGAGTCGCTTGGAACATCAACACCGAAATTCGGGGTAGACTTCGTCACTTTGGGTAAGACCATTCGAGGGCTTGGAATTCGATGTTGAAGAAAATCTACGTCACGGCTGATAACTATCTTCTCCCTTTTTGGATCGTAACAGCGTAATCCCTTTTGGGTGTCGGCGTATCCAACGAATAACATTTCGGACGCTTTGGCGTCCCATTTCCTTCGTAATGGCTTAGGAACATGGACCATCACACGATTTCCGAAGGTTTTTAGGCTGCGTAAGTCTGGTCGCTGTCCAGTCCACACTTCTTCCGGGGTTTTGCCCACAGTTCGATTGACCGACCGATTAACCAGATACGCCGCATGGCTGACCGCCTCTGCCCAAAATTTCTTCTCGAGTTCTGCATCGGCCAGCATACATTTAGCGCGTTCTATTAGCGTTCGGTTCATACGCTCGGCAATGCCGTTTTGCTCGGGCGTATATGGGACGCTTGTCTCGTGGATAACTCCGGACGTTTTACAGATATTCGTCATAGCCGCGTTCACAAACTCTGTTCCATTGTCTGTACGGATGCGTTTTATTTTGCGTGTTGTTTGGTTCTCAGCTGTTGATTTGAATGTACGGAATATCTCAGGAACAGCGCTCTTATGTGTCATGAATGATACAAACACTTTTCGCGAAAAGTCGTCGATTAGTGTGACAAAGTATTTCGCTCCGCCTAATGATGTGGTTTCCATGGGTCCGCATACATCCATATGAACCAAATCAAGTAAACCGGAAGATTTTATATCAGTATTAGTTGTACTGAATGGCTTTCGAGAGGACTTTCCTATGGCACAACTAGCACACCCTTCCAAAGACACCTTCGATCCGCTAAATTCCAATCCATCGCATGCGGATCTCAGCTTGCACATACCGCCGTAACTAAGATGTCCCAGCCGTCGATGCCAATCGATAATGTCACCGTGTGTCGCCAATACACAACGTATCTGCTCTGCCTGGATCTTGTAAATACCACCGTACGTCTCCGCTTTTGCAAGCAATTCGTTGTTTACATTATACACGTAGCAACCACCGGCATCGAATTTGACAGCGTTTTTGCTTTTGATCAACTCGCTAACTGAGAGAAGATTCGCGCCTAAGCCGGGAACACACAAAACATTGTGCACGGAAATGTCAATTCCATCAATGCTTAAGTATGCAGTACCACTGCCGATTACTTTCAGTCGTTCATTGTTTGCGACTGATATATCTGGATGCGATGTTTTCCGAAAGTCAACGAGAATGTCTTGACACGGTGTCATATGCCGAGAGGCTCTACTGTCAATGAACCAGTCGGTTGTTTTTGTTGCACTCGTCGTTGCACTAAACGCATTGGCAAACTTTGCCGTTGATGTCCCACTGTCTTGTTTCTGTCTGTTGGGACACTTTCGTTTGTAATGTCCGATTTTATTGCAACCGAAACATCGTGGTTTACCTTTACTCGCACCTTTTTTGCTATCATGTCCGCTTATAAACGCAGTTTCGGATTTCGCGCTGTTTGTCGGAACAAGATTAAGCAACGAAGACTTAACCTTCTCCGTCGTGATATCTGTGCCACTTGCTGTCAGACCCATAATGAAGGGCTGATATCCTGGGCCAAGTTTTCCGAGCAACAACAAGGCAACGACTCGGTCCGCGATGGTAACTTTCGCTGCAGTGCACCTTTTCCATGCCTCCATTGTTCGTCCAATATAGTCATCCATCGATGGACACTCAGCCAGCTTTATTCCAGTGAGATCCATTAGTGCAGAGACCTCTCTGTCGATTCCGGACTCGCTGAAAGACGTTTGGAGCAATTTCCATACGGCCAATGGACTACTTGTGTCGCTGAAATGGTTCGCCACGTTGGATTCTGTCGCTAAGACCAGCCATCCCATAGCTTCCTCGAGCTTGCCAATGTCCGTCTCAGTATCTTCTTCGGCGATACATTTTGCCAATTTTCGAGTCCGAAGGAACGCTAGCATCGAACGCCGCCACTCGCTGTAATTTTCTCGGCCTTTCAACTTCTCGAACTGGATGTCTCTCGGCATTGTGCAAGGCGACGACCCGAAATTTCCGAAAACAAAATCCGCACAAATCAACCGTGTTTCTGACTAATCCGTAATATTTAACGCGATAGTTTCACTACTGGGCCCATAACCTCTTGCGTGGAAGTTATATTTATGCCGCGTGTAACTATTAAAAAGCGTATTTATCGGGAATGAGAAAGACCGAACTTTATTCAAAGAAGGTTACAAGCGAAGTGGGAGCAATCGTGAGAGATGTGATGACAGAAGGTATATTACTATGTGTGTGTGTCTCTATGCATATACAATTCCAACAGAGGGTGGAAAATCCCAAGAGATAAGTTTGTGAATCAGGCCATTGATCCATACTGAATCAAAGGCCTTATCTCCACGTCTATGAGACAGGCAACCAGGAACTTGCCATCGTTCTGGCTGGTGACTACTTTTGAGACGAAGGTGTGCAAGGCGTCAATGGTTGAGTGTTCCTTCCTAAAGCCGAACTGCTGAGGCGGAATTATTCCATGCTCTTCGGTTACAGCGTTCAGACGTTTGAGTATTATCCTTTCCAACAGTTTCCCGATGTTGGAGAGCAGAGAGATGGGCCTTGTACTCAAGATGTTGTTATCTCCAGGAGATTTGGGGATAGGGAAGATCTTTCCTTTTCTCCAGAGAGAGGGGAAGTATCCGATGTTGATACAATTATTGAAGATTAACGCCATCAAAACGAAAAAGGAGTACGGCAGTCTCTTGATCATGAAGTTGGAAATTCGATCTTCACCCGCTGACTCTTTGGTGTTCAGCAAAGGGATCATGCTAACCAGCTCATCCGGATTTACAAAGACATCCTGGTTTGTGGGGGCCTCCGCCGGTTCTGAGTCAGAGAAAGTTGTTATGGTGGAGTTTTCCTCATTGAGGTCAAAATGAGCTATGTTGTCGTTGACAAGCGAACAAAGAGACGCATCTTGGCCAGCCTTTTCCCCGCGGAAGATCCCAGCAAAGTGGTCCGCCGCAGCGTTCGCCATCGCTTCGCTGTCAGGAAGAAGATTACCGTTTAGTGAGAATTTGGTAGAAAAACCCTTCCTCCTGGTTATTCTGTTGATCTCAGAGTACATTTTGGCACCGGGGCGGATGGATTTCAAACGGTCCTCGAATGCTCGGCTCATATGAGCACGGGTTTTGACCAGAATGAGGATGTTAACTGCTCTGACAATCGCAAAGACACGGCGGTATTCCCCATTATCCGTATTAAGGCGTCTATGGTAAATCCGGGTGAGCCGTTTCCTGAGAACTCTACGTCTTAGGTGGAGATCAATTACCTCTTGAGGGAGGTCTCTAAATGCATAGTTCCTGTTGGTTTTCGGAACTGATATGTCATTAATGGCGGATTGGAGAGCTTCGTTAACTTCAGCCACGGCTCGGTCTATCTCGTTGGTGGTGAGATTGTGACAGTTGTCAATGGCTATGTGGCTTAACTTTGCGTCGACCGTGCTAGCAAATTGTTCCCAGTTGGTATCAGAGGGTATAAAGTATTCTGGCTCAGAGCGCAGAAAGAGAAAAACGCTACTGCGGCGAAGTGTGAGTTCTACTAGCACATGGTCGGACTCGGCTTCTACGACGGAACACTGGTGCGATCCGAATTGTGGAAGCAAATTTATTAGGTTGTGGGAAGTTAGGAAGAAATCGATGATGCTTCCTGTTCTACGAAACGTAGGCTCAGATGACGCTATTAGAGCGAAATCATCTTCATCATCGAGCCATCTGCGCAGAGAACTGCCGTAGGGGTTCGTGGTACAGCTGGTCCAGGACGGGTGACGGGCATTGAAGTCGCCACCGAAGATCACATGTTCGAAAGATGCTGTTGCATCAGCAATGGACTTCAGGTCTTTACGAAAGTCTGCTGCTGAATTGGTTGGGTGAGCATAGATGCCAATAAACGCCAGCGATTCACCATTGATTTGTGCGGAAATGCACAGAGCCTCCATGCATACTAGGGCTGGAAGCAGAACCCTTTGAAATTTTATCCGCTCCCTGATCAAGAGAGCCGTTCCTGCCTTTCTGATAGGGGTGTTAACTTTGTCATCCCTAATGACTACATATTTATCCATGCGGAAGTTATGTTTATGAGTCAGGAATGTTTCCGAGAGGAAAAGAATATCGGGTTTCGACGAATTTAAGTACTCTTGAATTGAGTTTCTCTTGTATATGTGTACACAAGATAGAGTGTTTAATATAGAAAATTTAAGTTGGCCCATTGGAGTTGCAGATTTTGAATACGAGACCAAGATAGGCAGCTCGCTTCTCAGTGGTCGAGCTCAGTTTGTTGAAGTGGGGGATGAAGTCACTTACTTTTTGAACCAAAGTCAGGAGGTCAAACCCGAATAAATTAGTGCACTCGTCAAAGTCAGTGCCAGTTATTGGTTTCTTTGACTGCGCAGTAGTGGTATTTGCAGTATTCAACTGCGGAAAGTCTGTGGCCTTTGCCGATTTAGGAATGGTATTCCTTTTGGTAGCTGTGGAGTATGAGACCCCATTCACAACTTTATTGGCCAGGGCATCCGTGATCAGTTGCCTCCTGTCCTTCTTCGTTTTGGCCGCTGTCTTGCGTTTATTTTCCGCCTTTATGGCTGCAGGGCAGCCCCTATAGTTGGCTGGGTGGCCAGTTTTCTTGCAGTTTACACAGTAAACTGACGAAGATTCAGTCGGCAGTTCGCACTTGGACGGTGGGTGCGACTTGTCGCATTTTACGCAGCGCGGGATTAACGCACAATTTGAGGACACGTGTCCAAAGCGTTGGCAGTTGAAGCATTGGGTAATATCCCGCTTCTTCAGTCGCTCCCAATGGATTCGTTGACCCAGTAGTAGTTCGATGTCTAGAACGGACTTTAAATCCGTTCCAGGGGCGAGTTGGACTATGAACATTGATAGTCTGCGGCTTTCCTTCCTGGAGTTGACGGTCGAGAATGGTTTAACCAGGAGGAGTGATTCTCCGAGTTTGGGCTCGAGGACCTCGAAAACATCCTGTTCATCATACGAGGGATGAATATCTTTTAAGAGAACCGAGGCTCTCTTTGAGTTGGCGGGGGTATACGTGTAGCAAGCTACAGATTCCGTTTCCAGGTATGAGAAAAGAGAGACGTGGTCCTCTACCGTTTTGGGGTAGAGGGCGCATTTCTTGTCATTGACCACTTTTATGTCAAAGTCCGGTATTTCGCCGTCGGCCGCTTTAGCTCTTGCTTTCATGTTCAACATGAAGGGCTTGATCTCCAAGTTGAAGCAAGTAATCGGGGGTGCTCTGGCCGCCCTCTTCGTTATAGTGGGGGGTTGGGTTCTCGTAATCCTGGGGTTGTTAAGAGGAATACGGCGATTGACGGGCTTTATCGGCGGCAGTTTCCCCTTGTTGGACTCGCAGTGATCTTTCATCACTTTAGCGAGGACCGAGGGGTTTCGTTTGGCATCAGGGCCAGAAAATGGTGGCGGCGAAGCGCACGGAGAATCAACATTATTCTTCTTGCGAGTGACGGGCGTGAAGCCGCTGTCATCTACCGCACTTTCTACACTTTTCCCGTTTGTTGAGACACTTGCCTGGCGGGCCGGAACACTATCACCTGGAGCTACAAAATTTGCCAACTTACTCAGACTTTGCGACTCGTCCTCCGACTCGTCGCTCGAGAATTTACTGGCGCTTTCCGCTTCGTCTCCGCTTTGCTCCTCTGCGGCTTCTTCAAAGTCCATGTCATCCGGATGGTCGATGCAGAGCTGGATTCTGCATTTTTCCAGCGTCTCCGTTAAGAAGTCTTCCCGGATGTCCGTCTTGTATTTCTTGCTGATCTTCCTCAGCTTTTTATTGATAGCGAGAGCGAATTCCGCTTTCTCTCGCGTTCTGAACAAATTGTAAATATGTAAAAAGGGATTTTACATTCAAAGATCGTTGCAATGGATTTCTGGTGGGTTAGATATGACTCCTCCCCCGTTGTTTGAAGCGTGTCCTCGCGCTTAACCTCTGGATGGTAAACGATGTTGTCCACTTGCGCTGTCCATGATGTGATTTGAATTTCAGCGTTATTGCCGTTGAATTTTGATAACTTCGATGCTCGATTTATCAGATGTTTCAATCCAATTTGCGGTGTGCTTCCATTCGACTCCCGGAATCTGTCCGATCGAATGCGATCTGCAGGTTGTTCGCTCTGTTCCGTATTTCTGTTGGCAGGTTGTTTGCATTGCTCCCAGTTGCGGATGGTTGAGATCAGGTCACTCATCATGCTTTCCAGATGATGGAGTCGCATCTCCAGCATTTCAGTATCTTCTGTTGTTCGATTGATTTTTCTCACATTAGTTGTTTGAGGAGGCTTTGTGTGCCTAGTTTCACCAACTACAAAACAACTGTCGTGAGAGCTTGTTGCTTGTTCCTCGTCCGTAACTATTTTCACTTTTGGAACAGGACTTATGTAATTTTCACATTTTTCAATTTCTTGCAAAATTTGTCCATTTGTTTCGGCAATTTAGGATTGAATTTGTTGTTGTTTGGACATTATTGTACTGTCAATGTCTCTGTTATAATTTACTTTTTTTTTGTTTGATTTCACTTCTATTTTAAATAAATCGCAAAAGTTCCTGGTGACAGGTTTTTATTAACTTCGCGGTTGACGAATTGCGCTAAATGATTTTAATTTGATCTTCGTGGATGGCGAATCGCACGAATTAATTTTAAGTATCTTCGCGGATGACGAATCTTACGACTAAAGCTGATTTGGTTTTATCCCGTTATATTTTCGAAGTTACGAAGTTCTACTTAGATTAACGCGAACCGGCTGCGCCAGTTATATTAAAAGAACATTGTCTTCAATAAACTTTTTTATTCTTCAAAATAATGTTACAGACTACCTTTTCCATGAAAGGAAATTGCGAATCTGCTGTTTATTCGAGCAAAACTAATCGAAATCCGAAATCGCTCGTGAAGTTGGATGCCATGGGTGGACAGTGCGAAGTATAATAAAAAAAAAACAGAAGGAAAGAGGCACTGTTGAGAGGAAAGTAGGCGGCGGAAGGCGGAGGGTTACTACACCAAGGGAGGAGAGCCATTTGAAGCTCTTGTCACTTCAGGATCGCTTCAAATCGGCTGCAAAATTAAGAGCTGATCTGGAACCTTCGATGAAGAAGCCTTGTAGTATGCGACCTATCCAAAGAAGGCTAAATGAGATGGGTTTGCCCGCCCGTCGACTTGCCCAGAAGCCCGTTTTGCTAAAACGAATGAGGAAAGCTCGACTACAATGGTGCAAGGAGCGGGAAAATTGGACTTTGGAGGATTCATCATCATCATCGTGGCGCGGCAGCCCGACGTCGGGCCTTGGCCGTCTTTGGAGGATTGGAAGCATGTTATTTTTTCCGATGAATCCAAATTCAATTTGATTGAGCCCGATGGATTAGCCAGAGTACGCCGTAGAACAGGAGAGCGTTATTCTGGTGATTACGTTCAATCAACTGTAAAGCATCACCCTTACGTTATGGTTTGGGGATGCATCATGTACAACCGCGTAGAGCCTCTAATCCTTCTAGAAGCGTACAAGAAAATAATAAATGAAGGTGTTGTTCCAGCAATTGGGGACCTAACAGAAAACATTCAAAATTCGATATTTCAGGATGACTCTACTCCAACACATCGAGCTCGCTCTGTAAGTTTCTTTGACATTGAAACAAAATCCGCTGTTATCGTAACATTTATCAATAACAGATCACGCAATATAAGGCGCAACTCGGGATTGAAACCCTACCCTGGTCCGGAAATAGCCCCGAATTGAACCCCATTGAAAATCTATGGCAGATAAAGGGACCGAAAATAAAGAAAAAAGAGCCAAGAACAATAAAACACGTCATCGAAGAAGTATAGGAAAACGAAATGAATGCAGATACGTTGACCACGCTATATGATAGTATGAACAGGTGAATAAAAGCTGTCATTAAAGCAAATGGCGGCCACATTAAGTATTAACAGCTTTTACATGTATTAATTTTAATATGCTTTCATTAATTTTTGTTTAAAAAAATCAAAATTTATACGCATTCACTAAATTCTCCAAAAATAAAACAATATCTCTCAAATACGTGTTTAGATAAAATTATTTATTAAGAAGCGCTATTGTCCGAAAAGTCACTCTCTCTAGTATGTTCAAACCCAGTCTTAACATTGGATTTTTTTTAATCGGCAAAACATCAATTCAGTGTAGCAAACACAACAAGAAATACATATTTCCACAATTTGACAATAATTTTTGACATTCGGATGAAAAAAAAACCAATCTCGGTAAATTTGTTATTTCGGGTTTTTTTTTGTCACTGGGTGTAGCTCTGCGTTGATCAAATAAGACAAGGCTTGTAAAACTTTTCCCGGTCGAATGGTCTCTGTCATGAAATCATGATTACTCGTATACGCCAGCCTTCTTTTCAAATGAATTTGAACAACATGACTGATGTCGAATGTTCTTGGTAGCGATGTAACCACTTCCTGCACTGCTATATGGGCATATTAACGACTACTCCCCGTAGTGCACTTTGTCGCTGATATCCTAAAGGTATGATTCTCATAAATGGAATCCTAGGTGAAATCAATCTTTCCTCTAGGCAGGGTAGATCCTTTAAACAGTCAGGTATCTGCGGACAATCTAATCCAGACGCAAGGCATATGTTTGGGATTTTTCCAGCCGAAACTGAACGATAGCGTGTTGAACAAAATTTATATGGACCTTGTTCGTTTGGATAAAAGTTGGCCAAGTAGAAAACATAATCGACTCTTAAATGAGGATGCTTTCCAGAAATGGATATACAATAATTTCAAGACGTTTTATTTGAGAACGGAACCAAGTGCCTCCACAACAAACACAAATCTCTGTTGGTCCTTCTTTTATCGCAAGTTTATAGTTTTGAATGGATTTTATTAAGGGCACAAGTGGTTCTTCAATGAAAGTTGCTGGTGTCTCAAGATCGACTTCTATATGGAGGGCGTGATCTAGTCTGCGAAGACGAACACGACACGACACGTCTTCACGTTTCCGGCATTGTAAACCGGTTTGCCGGTGATGATCTGTGTCTCGAAATTGCTCTCTTAAGCGATAGGATATATTTTCGCGACGTTGAGCATGCAATCTTGTGGCTCGGAAACGCTCTTGGTAATCTACGTCTAGGCGACTGATAGCATGCGGCGCACGGTCTTGTTCTCTACTACGATATACCGGGTCGGTTCTTCTCAGTGCGTGATGCTGCGCATCCCTTTGTCGCTCTTGCGACCTAAGTACAGGGTTAGAACGCATTAAGCAATGAGCAAAAATATCCCGTTCTTGCTCCTTCAGGCGATATACAGGATCGAGTCTCTTAGAAGCTCGATTTTCTGTATATATATATTGCTCTTGCGAGCGATAGATTGGATCTGAACGCATCACGGTGTGGGCATCCGTATCGCGTTCTTGTTCCTTCAGACGATATGCAGGATCGAGTCTCTTGGAAGCACGATTAACTGCATCTCTACGTTGCTCTTGCGAGCGATAGATTGGATCGGAACGAATTACGGTATGGGCACCCGTATTCCGTTCTTGTTCCTTCAAACGATATGCAGGATCGAGTCTTTTAGAAGCTCGATTCTCTGCATCCCGACGTTGCTCTTGCGAGCGATAGAGTGGATCGGAACGCATTACGGTATGTGCACCTGTATTTCGTTCCTGTTCCTTCAGACGATATACAGGATCGAGTCTTTTAGAAGCTCAATTTTGTGCATCCCTACGTTGCTCTTGCGAGTGATAGAGTGGATTGGTCCTTCTTTCAAACCTTCTCTTGAAGTGAATCGCCTGCTCTTGTGACCGGTATGCTTGACCTTCATGCCGCCGCCTGGCTTTGGATGTCCGGTTTCCTTCGCGTATCTCCTCGGAGATTTTCACACGGTTTTCACGCTTGTTAAGAAAGTCGTTGTGGTTTTCAATAAAAATAAATGATCTTTAAGTTCCTTTCCGTGGAACTGAATAAAACTCACTTTATTAATTAAATTTCTCAATTACTTTATTTAAAATTCACTTTTACAATTCTTTACAATAATGAGCTTCAGCACTTACAAATGATCTTCTAAATCTCGGACTAACAGACTGACCCCGAACTCTATGTTGGGGTCGGTTATATAGTCCGATATGCTTTGTGTGAAGTCGCATTATGCTGACTTTGCGATTTATGCATCAGCAGAAATCGATTATCGGTTATTCTTTAGTTGGTTCTGTAAACAATGTATGAAATTGGATATCGAATAATGCTTATTAAGCATATTTATAAGATTGTTGATTTTAACTTAATTGGGTTTTGGTTTTATAGATTTCATTTAATGATGGTTTGATTAAACTATTTCTTAGTTTGAAATAATGTATGTGTTTTGCACACCGCTGCCCAAGAACGTTAATCGGTTATTTTAGGAGATAAATAAAACACGACGTTTTTTATAGTTTGAAAAAAAAATTAGGAAAACCCAACTTTTATTGAAAATAATTAGCGCACTTGCACCTTGCCCGCACGTCTTGCTCCCACCAGCGATGTACAAAGACTGAGTAGCAATGTTAACATCAGGTTAATGAGCATGCAAAGGGAATCTTCAACTCCAAGACTAGAGAGTGCATCAGTGATAGCTCTGTGTTTAACATTGTTGAAGGCCCCTCCTATATCAAGGAAAATAAACATGGTGTATTCTTTATTGCCCAACGATTTCTCGATATAGCTCACAATAGAGTGTAAAGCTGAATCTACTGATTTGCCCTTGAGGCATGTTGAGAGGTAGACAGAATGTTCGATGGAATACTACTACGCAGGTGAATGTCTAAGAGCCTCTTCTGTACCTTTAAAAAAACTTACGATAGGCTGATTGGTGGTCTTAGATCATTTGGACGTATATGTGAGGTCCTACTCGCTTTTGGGATGAATACCACCTTCACCTCAGTCCATAATTTAGGAATATACACCAGCTCCAAGCAGGCCCTGAAAATAGTCTCGATCCATGGAGCCAGAATATCCGATGATTGTTGCAAATCGGCCGGAATTATCCCATCCGGGCCCGCGGATTTGTAAGGTTCAAAGCTGGATAAAGACCAGATAGTTTTTTCCCTAGATATAATGTTATTAGCATCGAATGAACTATTGCCCGTCGTCGGTGAATACACATTCGATACATAAGGTGAGCTACCTGGGAAATGCGTGTCTAGCAGTACCTCAATAGATTCCTTGCTGGAGGTTGTCCACGACCCATCTTGCTTCAGTAGGTAATTGGGTGCAGATGGATTGGTAGAAAGAATTTACGAAGCCTGGACGCCTCACTCGACTCCTCGATGCGTTCACAAAAAAGTTTCCAGGAATTTCGTTTTGCCCGTCTCAGTTCCTTGTTATATAAGCCAAGAGACTTCCTGTATGATGCCCAATCAGAATCAAGCTTGGAGAATTTAGCCTTGTTAAAGGACTTTCTGCATGAGATCCTAAGTTCTGTTATCAAAGGATTCCACCAAGCAGGTTTTTTCTTACCTCTTTGTCTTATGACAGGACACGATTTAGTCGATGCTTTGTTAAGTGCATCGGTTAGTGTACGCACTAAGGCATCCACCTCCATTCTGTTACGCGGCCAGTCTGAAAGAGAAGGCAAAACTTCAAGAAGGGTTTCCCGGTGTTTAATCCAGTTTGTCCTTTTACGATTTAGGATGACAAGTTTATTTCCTGGAGTGTTATCGAGGGAAAATTGCAAATACCGGTGGTCGGAAAAAGAGTGATCACTCGACACCCTCCAATTCCTCACCAGATGATAAACAGCTTCAGAAACGAGAGATGTGTCAAGTACCTCCTGCCTATTTTTTGTGGCAAAAGTAGGTTCGTTAGCAACGTTGCAGAGATAGAGGTCAGATTCGATTATATATTCGAAGAGCAACTCTCCTCGTGCATTCGTGTCAGAACTGCCCCATATAGCATGATGAGCATTTGCATCACATCCAAGGATGAGGCCCGCTTTGAGTTTCTTGGATGCCGCAACAGCATTCCTAAGAAAATTTGGAGGGAAAGTACCTACATAATCGAAAGCTAGGTACGCAGAAATCAGCCAATAATGCGTTGGCCCAATTTCTAGACTGATTACCACGCAGTCCGTATTACTATGCTCTGAAATTAAAAAGGCATGAAAGGGATTCTTAACTAAGATGCATGTACGGGGTCTGCCCTGGTCCTTTGCTTAATTCAAGATATAGTTATTAGAACGTAGGCCTCTTACGATACCACCTACGGCCCAAGGCTCTTGCACCAGAACAATATCTTCTCCACTGCGCGCCAGCCGGAGAAGAACCGCCGCAGAAGCTGCTTTAGAATGATGTAAATTCATCTGCAAAAAACTTATCATTTTTAAGATATCCGTTCCATCACAGTAACGTCGGTTTCACACTCGACGTCTGATTCGAGAAAATCCTCATCAAACACGGATGCGGATATGCCCTCCAGGGTCCCTAAGTCGGAGGAAAGAGACACCGCATCTTCCTCAGATACATGCTCCTCAGTTGGACCACATCCATAGGGGTCCCTGATGGAACCTCACTTTGCGCATTGCTACTGTCCTTCTTGTAAACCTTCAGAGTTATTTTTGAAAAACCATAGTTAATTACTCCTTCGGTTTTTGACAAATGAGCCAGAGATTCCGTGTTTACCACCAGAATGGCGCATCGCGAGTGTTTAACAGGCTCCTCAAGTTTCACAACTCTCCAGTTATGAGTTTGCAGATTCGAGTTACTCGCTTGTATTATGTGCAAAATCTCATTTACGTCCTCGGGTTCGGCTGGAAGCCAGGTGCGGGCTCTTGGTCGAGTGGGGATTTTATCTCGCGTAACGACCTCGAGTTTAGCACCTGGCCAAACCTCCCCTGCCTTCATGGCGGCTACGAACAGGTCGGTCGACCGTTGATCGGCAAACCGCATGAGTTTGGCGCGGCCTTGGTACCAACCGCCATCCTTACAATTAGGAGCGGAACCAGGATGTTCCTGCATGACGCCCGAAAGTTCAAGGCCAGCTTGCACTCGACCTTCTTCCATTTGTCAAAGGTGATGCTTCCATCCGCATCACCTCTGTCGATCACCGCGAGTTCAATCCATCCCTTTAATGCCTCCGCGTAGGAAGGGGTGGACTCACATGCAGCGGTAGTCTTCTGTCTTTTGGATGTCTCCGGAGATTGGTCCAGAGATCTGTTTCTCTTCGAGACAGTTGGTACAATAGGAATCCCAGCAGTTACTTTCACGGCCCATTCCAGTGATTCCTTTTGTTTCTCCGTTCTTTGCTCCTCTGGTATCTCCAGCAGGGAGCCACGGAGTCTGAGCGCACTTCTGCGTTCCCTGTAACGCGCTTTTGATGAGAGGGGATTGCGGTTGCGAAAGCTCTCCCCAGCAGGTTCTGTTACTTCAACCGATGCCTCACTGCTAGGGCCAGCCTTGACCTGAACATGGCTAGGGCCTGGCTGAGGAGAAGGCGACCCAGCCGTGTGTTTTCTTGAAGTTGTTGCGAACCACGGCTCTATGTCGAGCCGCCGTCACTGCAACAAAAATATTTTGATGACCAGGATGCTTTTGGCTCGGTGGCTCAGGTCCCGGCTAGACCAACGGAGGTCGTGGGTTTTGAGCCAAAGCACCCTGGTCCTAGATCAACCACCTAAAAACATGAATTACACATGGGAAAGGAAATTAGGAGGAGGAAGGGAGTGTGTCCATCCTTCGGGACACGGAAGAACCCAACGAATTGAAAAGATTAGTTATACATTATCTTATGTGTAATTGCCAAGTAAACATCAATATAATGAAAAGATCAGAAAAAATATCTCAAGGTAAATATTAATTCAAAGAGTATGAAATTTCAGACAAAGTTAGAAAAAAAAACAATGATTAATTCAATGAATAAAATGAACGAAAGAAGGCTAAGCCGTGAAAAAATGATTAACAATAAAATAGAAAAAAAAATACGAGAAAATTACTCACGGTTTATTATCCACCGACGAACGATCGATCGTCCCTCCGCTGGAATTCACCACTATTCAATCTAATTCAAGTTAAAAAAAAAAAATATACAATGCAAAAGAAATCACAAAATCAAATTAAATGAACCAAAACGCCGAAACCAAACAACGCAAACTGGGCTCGCTTTCGATGACACGAGTATCCGATGATCCTTCTTCAAATCGGTCAAATCTTTGCGCACTCCTCATAAATAACAGTTTAGTTTTTCGATGTATCTTTTCCGCTTTCTTTCAATTTAATTCATTTACAAGTTCCGGATCAAGCAACAATTTTGCAGCCTATTGTACTTTTTATTAAATTTGATTTTTTTGTTTTTATGAACAAGTCTTATTCTTGGACAAGTTTTTCTCTGTTATTTTAATATTCTCCCCTGTCTGATTAGTTTCTCAGTAGTCACTGTCTTGTATTTCGGGTTATCCACGAATTCCACTAGAAAAATCTTTAAGGCAATTCGTCACCGCACTTTCTTTCCTCTATCCAAATCCATATCAACCACCAACTCAAACTTCAATCCTTTTTCCAACAAAAAAGAACGTATCCACCGAACAAATCTCCAATCAGTCTCAATCAAAAAGCAATGCACCGTCACTCCACTCAAAACAAAAATCAAGCCGACTTCACCGGCGATCACGACCAATCCTCACTTTCCAAGCAGCAACCAAAAACTTGCAATCAAAAAAAACTGTCCTCCAGGACCAACAAACAAAATTCTCTCGAATCAATCGAAGAAAAAACAAAAACCTCCGCGCCGCACAAACTCCAAAATCCATCTCCCCTTATATTTTCCACCCAAAAACGGTCCTCCGCAATTCAACGGACCTCCCCACATCGAAATGCCTATCAAAAAAAAAAACAAAAAAAAAACACATCGCCGGGTCATCGATCGAGATCCCGATCCATCCACACGTCGATGGCATTGTCGCCAACAACACCAGATACGCCGCCGACTCAACATCATAGCAACAGCATCAGCGTACATTTTTGAATTGTGCATGGACATCGTTTGATCTATGCTGTTACTATTGCTATGTATGTGGCCGGTCAGCTATACGTTGTCAACGACAACTAGGCATACGCATTGTTGGCTGGTCAGTTAAGCCGAATTATCGTGCAACATATTTTTGTGCGTGTGCACAGCGAATGCTCCAAGACAATTTCGGCTAAACAGTGGTTCGCAACAAAGTGCTTACGCCATTGGATGCTGACTTGCGTGAACTCATGGCCACGACATCAACACCCTTGGCGCGCTAGCTCTCTAACTGTCAAAAATTATTTAAAAATACCTCTTGTTCGATAACGCTTTTCTGTGTGGATTAGGATTACAGTTAAATGTTCCCTTGCGTTGCAACTTTCTGATGGAGGCGCAATCTTGTTCAGACTCGTCTAATCGATGCAGCACTCAATATCTCACCACAGATTGCATATGCTAATACTTTCTGTCCGATCACTCTGGTTAGATGAAATTTCATTGATTTGACAGCCGCTTCATAAATACCTCCTTGATGCGGAGCGGCAGGAGTCATGAAGCGCCATTCTCCTCAACTTGATATCCAGAATTTCTGACGGATATACGGATATATTGCATCGTAACTTTCACTCCATCATGTTTTGTTGCACGGTGTGCTCTATCTATTATAATATTATAAGCCACGCTAATCGCGACCCCTTAGGCACAATTACTGGGTATCTCATCTCATAATCGCACTCTAATCTCTCTAATCTACCACCAGCACGAAGAAGATTTTTATCATCCATAATTGGCTTCAAAGATTGAATCTTGCTCTTATCTGGTAATAACTTGCGCTTTTCTATCGCTGCTCTTTCTACTCCATATTCTTGCTCTTGTTCCTTACGTATACCAGATATTCGAGAGCTAATACCCTGTCCTCAGTTGTAAGCTGAATAAGACTCTCAGTCTTCCTTCTAGAACGCCTTTCAATCCGTTTGGTTTTAAACAACCTAATGAAACGATAAACATGCGCTACTATCCGTATTGCTTGCTCCAGTTTAGATGCATATTGAATTATTTCAATGCTTTGCTCTAATCCTTGCACATATATACTCAAAGGCTCTATCAGTTCTTGTACAGTCTATCCGGGGGGGTTTAACGTCCGTGCCTACCTCGGGGGTTTACCAGACGGTCCTCGATAGGACAACGGATTGATTTGGTGACGACAATCAGCGCCCCTCCACGCAAGCGTAGAGGTAGCAGTTTACATCAGCCTGCAGGGGCTGACGTTCATACTGCTGGATGCAAGGCCTATCTAAACCTCTGCCGTTCTTTGGTTCCCGGCACCCGGTTGTAAAACGCAACTCCACGTCGAGTGAACAGAAATGAATCTGAAACACTCTACCCGCGATTTGGGTGGTAAACCACAACCAGCACGATGCTCCCACAAGGGGGCCAACCTCAACAGCCGAGGTGAAGTATTACTGCCACGGAAGTGCCACTCCAGGGCTCCCCGGCTCCCGTGCTACCAGATATGGAACCTCCGGTTAGGATTCGCAGCCATTTGACTGCTTCCAGTTGAGTTCCTTTGCACACTCCGGACTGGTGGCCTGACTATTCGGGGAAGCGGGATAGTCATTTCCCGAAGGCTTCACCGGAATCGACCATGGTCTTTCAACCGGTGACAGTGCAAGCACCACCTCCCTGCTTTAAAAAACTAATAAGACCCACAAAACACACTAACAAGTAAGTACAAGGAGCAACTAGAAGCCAAGCCAGACACTTCAACTATTCTGTGGCTGATTTTCAGCCACTGCATTAATATGCCGACGGCGCCGATTAAACACTTCCTTAGCGAAGGTATTCAAAGCCAGGATACTTTCCCGCTCAAGAAGACAACAGGCGACGTCAGGGAAGCCGTCGCGGATCCTGATGCCGAAGCTATCAAGATCTCGGACATCTGAGTACATCGGACACAAGCATAGAACGTGCACCCAGTCCTCCTGGGGATCCCCGCACATGGGGCAGGAGGAGTCTCTGGAAAGCCCCAGTTCAAACAACTTAGCGTTCAGCGATCCATGACCTGTTATGAGGAAACCCAGACTCAGATTAAAATCTAAGTCTAGGTTTTCTCTAGCAGCACGAACATCTCTGATGTACTCATACGTCACTCTTCCTTTTGTAGACTGGTCCCATCTAGATTGCCATCTAGATAGCACAGAGTCCATGAGAAGCCCAGCGATTTCTCCCCTATCCACCTGCACCGCAGCCTCACCGTAGATGATATTGATCTCGATGAGGTTGTGGTCACTAATACATAAATTAGGGACAACACGCCACTCATACTCATGGACCATTGCCGCTTGATTAACACAGGTGACATCAATGTCAGTAAGACCCATATGCCCAGCAAACGTATACCACACAGACGGCACATTAAGAACGGACATACGGTGAGACGTTAAGCACTCCGCCATGGCACTTCCCCGCTGGTTGCGTGGGTACGTAGATCGGTATCTACGTATCTTGCTATACCAGAGCGGTGAAGTGCCATTAACATCTATACCTAGGAAAATAGGTGAGCTGCTCACCAGTAGCAGGACCCTATCCAGATAACATGTATACTGGGCAATGTCAACACGAGGTGGACAGTAGACGCTTGCGACAAAGAGGTCACCGAACGGCCCGCGTACGTAAACGCACACGCCCCATTCATTAGTGAGCTCCTCGACGCAAACGCACTGGTATGTAGGATCACAAATTACAACAGCTGACAACCTCCTTCTGTCTCCTTTGGACACAAAAGCTCTCATTCCCGCAGGCGGGCCCCTTACATGGCCAGCGACCACGTAAGGCTCCTGCAATAGCGCAATTGACGCCTGGCTCTGCAGGAGCCTGTTTCCAAGCTCATGCATCGCCGCCGCAGTACATCGACAGTTTAACTGACAAATCAGCACAGACATAGTATTAATGTCTGGCATTGACCCTAGCAACCATACCCTGATACACAGGGCACATCGGCGAGCGGATCATGTGTCCAGCCGGAAGCCCCTTGAACTCGCAGTTCCTGCAACGAATTGCATTCGTGCAATGTCTGGCCGTATGGCCTTCCCCACAACACCTACTGCATACGACAGCCTTCGCCCTGCACTCCCGCGAGAGGTGGTCAAAACCGATACATCTATAACATACAGGGAAAGGGTCTCTCCCATAGACTCTGTACGAGAACCACTTAACGTAGACCCTTTCCATGCTCGCTAGGGTGTCAGCTATAACTGGTGTGGTCTCCAGGAGCACATCAGATCTAGCGTCTGTGCCCTCTATAATTTTGCGGCTTACAATTCTCACTCCCTTCCGGAAGTTTTCCATCCCGACAATATCCTTCAGGTTATTTTCGTAAATTTCCCCCATCAATGTATCGTTGTCGATACAGCAGTGAACCTCCTTGAGTTCAATCTGCGGTCCAAGTTTGTCCCTCATGGACACCTCCAATCCGCATTCAGCGAACTTGTCACTCACCGTTACTCTTTCCCTCTCTGTCTTAGAGGGGAGCCGCATCGCCACACCACCATCCTTCATTGGCGCAATCTTGTGCACCCGGACGCCAAGAGCCGGAGCCACTTCCCTCTCTACGGTCTGAACAACTTCCTCCCTTGTGGCCTTGTTTCCACGACTGCGGATTACCACTGACCATGTGTCAGTGGGCTTTTTAGCCGGCACAACACTTACTCAAACTTGCCCGACCTGCACAGAAGGCGCAGGGGCAGCTACGCTCGGGACACTATGGGGGGCCACAGGTGTCACCGACCCTCCCGAACCAGCCCTCTTTTCTCCAGAAGACACCAAGACCTTCATTGCGTCGATTTGCCCACGCAATCTCTCATTCGCCGCAATTTGCCTCATGAGGAGGTCCTCATACTCAGCAATGACACAGTGAACCTTAATCACCATGCGTGCAGGGCACGCCTCTTCCCCCAAGACACACTCCATTCTATCCTTTATCGTCCTCATCTTAGTGAAGACATCACCACCCTTCCCTTTCTTCGCAGTTTTCCCCTTATCGGCATCCGTCCTATCCCCATCCGTTGTCACTGTAACATCCGTGGTGTCACCCCCCGTTTTTAACCGAGAAACAGTACCACTGACCTTTTTTAGTGCCACCTCGGAACTCTTGGTGACACTACCTTTTATCATCTTCTTCCTCCGTGGCGATCCCTGCGGTGCCCGCATGCTGCTCGCACTGCCATCGCTTTCCACCGTAGTGGAATCCTCAACAATCTTCCTCGCCTTAGGGGGCATATTGCCCTCGAAAACACACTACACGTGTCAGCACAAAATCACTTTTCCACCTTTTTTCTAGTTATCTTAAGAGATAACAATAATTTTGGGGACCCTGTGCCCCAATATCACACACACCTTATGCACACACCACTGATGTAATGGAACACGGAGGACGAGGGGTGGTTGCGGCCGTAAAGGCCGGAGGTCACCAAGGGTGAAGAAAAGAACCCTCTCCAGAGACCACCATCATACAAAAAGAAAATAGCACGTCCGCCCGTAATGCAAAAAAATGAAAAAAAATATCCTAAAACCCGAAAAAAACTATATCGACGACCAAATGAGAAAAACGAGAAAATAATGGTGGTGCCTACGCACCAAACTCCCAAAGAGTCAAAACAACAAAGTCCCGTGAAGGGACACAGGGCTGCACCAGCCAATCTACAAGTCAACATAAAAAAAACAGGGGGATACCGTCCAATCAGGACAGATCCTTCCCCCTTCCAGTCTACTAGGACCTAGATGTTAGGTGGTCCTTTCTATGGGTCCCGGGTGTCATGGGCCCTCGCCTCTAAACCCTTCCCTACCATGGGATTCCAGGCATAATACTAAAATCCCCCAAACCAAGGTTGAATTAACAAAAAAAATACTTCACATGTTCTCAAGGAGAAGAGAAGAATGGAAGGAAGAAAATTAAGATTCCTATTTCATAATTATTAATTTATCGCATCTGTGGAAAACAAAATAACTTCTTATGCTAAAGGGGTTCCCTAGAAAACTAAAACCATCGACTTATTTCGATTTTCATATAAAGAATACTCATACCTTATTACTTAATAGCAATAATATCATTTTAAATTCTGGTAGTTTTTGGTCTCATGTTCTCACCAAACTATGTTCTGCCTGTTCAACACTGCAAGAACGAAGCAAAAAAAAAAACAATTAAAAGCAACCCTGACTAATTCCAAGTATTTATGTTCTTCGTGTATTATGCTAAAATTACTAATTCAGAACATTTTTATTATACATTTGTGGATTTGAAAAGAAAGAAAAGAAAGTATTCATTCAATAATCCCACAAAAAAAAAAAAAAATTATTCAAAAATGAAATCATAATGGTAACACCATAATAGAAAAGAAGAAAACATCTCATTGCATTCAAAAAGAAAGGAGAAAAATCCTTCATTAATTCCTATGAATAATGTGTATGTATAAATATTATAACTCCCGCGAATTCTTAGCCGACTCTGCTCAATTTGTTTTTTCGTTCTGTGTGCAGATCGGCTCTTCGAGCTTCGCGGTCGCCTCCTTGACAGCTTCCTTGCGGGCCCGGATCGTCGTCTCCAACTGCCCGATTTCCTCCCACAATAAAGTGGCCGCAGCCCACGTTGGCGGGTTGTGATGGTCGCTGACCACCGACTTTAAATAATTCAGCCGGTTCCGCAACTTCACCAGTTGGCCGCCTCGCTTCCTTTTTAATTTCAGCGGGTTAGCCGTAACACTGGCTGAGATGAGCCGCGCTTCTTTAGCAGCCGCAGCTCTATCTCTATATTGCTGCACAGAAAGGGGCAACGGTCCGGACGGGCCTGGCTGTATTTCCCCCTTCGGGCTGTTCATGCCGACGTTCCTCGCCAAAATCGCCTAGTAATTCTTCGCGGACCCCAATTTTTTTAAAGAAACCAAGAAAAGAAAGAAGAGAAAAAAATAGACTAAAGAAAAAAATTAATTATGGGGAGAAATATAACTGCCAGAAGAAGTCTAGTAGAAGAGAAAAAAAAGAAACAAGAAAAAATTCTTTGCCGGCAAAGTAAATTGCCTAAGGCGGGTATTCGTGATCCAGGCAGCGTTACTTGCCTTTTTTCGTTTTAAGTATCGCCGTTCCAGGCGATCATGCATCTCCCCGTCTTGGCTTTGAACACGGCCTTTTATAGCAAGCAGGATAGCCGTATTCAAAGCTCAAGATCGTTGCACACATACGCATGCGTTCATCCGTCTCCAGAATCCCAGTGCAGCATCAAAGACATGAAATATCAGAATCCCCCAACCACTTACGTCCCACTGGTGGGTGTCTGTAATAACGTGGTGGGCGTCCTGGATAACTGGGTTGTGTCTTTGGTGCCACATTGCCATTTTGGGGAGAGATCCCGAAAATCGGCGCAGCGACGAGAAGAAAAAAATAGCACATTACACCACCTATCGTATGCAACCACCACACTGTTATCACTTGGCAACAAGCCACGTGGTAACAGGCCACGTGTTTTCACAGAACACTGTATTCCAATATGCACTTAGCACCACGTGCTACTATAATTTGCTTAGCAACAGAGACAAGCGTCTCTATTGCAGTAAAATTATTTTCACACCACTAGAGGGAGGAAACACCTTACACTGCCCATAGGCTCAATACTTGAATTCAATCACTTCGTGTCACTATCACGGAACTATAATTTTCACTTAATAACAAGTGCCTAACGGCAACTTGTTTTTGCACGCACTCCACGTGTTCGGCAATAGAACCGTAGGCGCTATTGCTTTTTCACTTAACTGTTATAACTAGAACACTAGTATGATACGTTGTAATACCAAATAAATTGGTATTACTAGCAAATTCAACGTCACTACAAATCGCGTCGCAAAGCTATGGCAGGCTTAATGCTCAGCACATGTACCGTTGAGTTTAAAGTCGATTTAATCAGAACTGTTATCTAGCTAGAAGCCAAACTGGTTTGATTGTCTCTGTGAGAGACACAAGTCACAGCACAAAGCACAATCAAGATCCCGCTTGAACAACTACCACCAGACCAACCAACAACCACGTCTGTCTCGCACGAGTGCTCGATCAGAAGTGAGTTCTTGTACAAATAAAACTTTCACCTCGCTCATCACTTCATACTCATTCAAAGGCCAATTGTCCAGTGACTGCACTAACCATTCAGGACCATGACGCCATAATCTACTTTCCACTAATACCCCTGCATTCACGCCACGACTTAATAAGCCTGCTGGGTTGTAATTTGAACTAATCTTACTTTAATTTCTAATCTCTGTATTTGCCTGAATAGATGAAACCCTATTCGCCACATATGTCTTTAGATTACATGGTAACTTTTTGATCCACTGTAATACAACTTGTGAGTCTGTCCATAATGTATATGGCACCAATGACCATTCCATTGCTCTTTTCACTTCTTCCACTAATCTTGCTAATAACTGCTGCAGCCAACTCTAGCCTCGGTATCGTTACAATCGTTAATGGCACGACTCTTGTTTTTGACACAAGTAAGCCAGTAGTAACTTGCCCATTGCTCCTTTCCACTCGCACATAAATTACTGCACCATAGGCTCTAGTTGATGCGTCTGAGAACCCATGTAGTTGGATTCTCGTATCATCACTAGTACCAAGCCATCTATCTATCCCAAATCGCTCTAGCTCTATAATACCTTTCCAGAAACTTTCCCATCGCACTTTTAACTCCTTTGGCACTTGCTCATCCCAATCGAGACCTAAACGCCATAAATCTTCAATGAGAATCTTTCCCTGAATAGTCACAGGCGATATATATCCATTTGGATCATAAAGCTGTGCCACACAACTTA
Source organism: Chloromyia formosa (assembly GCA_964017055.1). NCBI lineage: Eukaryota > Metazoa > Arthropoda > Insecta > Diptera > Stratiomyidae > Chloromyia > Chloromyia formosa. The sequence goes on from OZ024816.1 coordinate 72,723,005, forward strand.
AAATCTTGTGCTTTGTTAACTTGCTCACTAGTTCAGGTGTCTTTACCACAAAAGTGAATTTGTCTTGCTCCAAAATCCATTTCAAGCCCAAAATGGATACTTTCTCCCATCAACTCTTCGCACTCTGCGCTCATTTCTTGCATAAGTAACTTCGAATTTGATTTCCACTTTCTCAATTCAAAGCCGCCACCCTTTAATACGGTGTCCATTTCTCTTGCTAATCTGATCGCACTTGCTTCAGAATCTGCACCGGAAAAACAATCATCCATATATCATAGTCATGTTCAATTGCTTGCACCGCTTCTGGGTATTTCTTGCTCGCTTCTCTTGCACATTGTATTTATAACAGCTCTAACCGAGTAATGGGCTGATGATGTCATCCCATAAGTTACTACGGCTAATCAGTATTATAGCAAAGGTAAATTATTTGCGCTCTCTCCAAAATATTCTTTGTAAATTCCATTGTCTCTTAGCCATTTTTATTTGCCGAAACATCATTTTGATATCTGCACTTTGTAATGAAGGGCTCACTGATTTGTTACTGCTAAAGTTTAGAAAGATGAACGTTGACAACTGGCAAGGCGTTGGCATACGCTTGCAGGCAGCTCTGTCCAGGATGTGGGGTGGGATCTTGCCTACCAGTTGACTTTAGCCCATTACACTAAAAAAATCGTATGCCGGACAAAACAAACAGGAGGATTAAATTTGGAGACATACCGCGTCGTTAACACGACAGCGCCGACCAATTCATGCGTGGATCTAGATGTGGTTGGACCACGGCCACTATCCCCAACCTGCCAACAGATCCGATGGCCAGGATTATGGATCTCCCAAACTAGATCACTCTGGTGCACCTACATCACAAAAGGGCAGGGGAATTCCATCAAGGAAAAGATTTCGTGTTCGTATTTATTCCTTCTTTAATCTTTTGGTTTTTTTTTAACTTTTTGGTGGGTACATTTTAATATACAACCTAGTTATTTAGACCGAATAAATAAACACTATAATATCAACCCGATAAATAAATAAATAAATGGAACTATTAAGTGAATAGGTATAATTAATAAATTAAGAAATACATGCAAAATAAATAAATTTATAATATCCGAAACAAAACAAGGAGTAACGGAAAAAACTAGTACATCGCAAACAAAGCCAGACGAAACGAATCATAAAAACTCACCCCATTTATTTCGCACGGCGCCGTGTTGATAATAAGGGCTGGAACCTGGAGAATAACTTATTTCGACACGTTTTCTTCCGTATCTCCTTTTCGGGTTTAATATTAATACTTTACTCTTAGATACAAAAAAAAAACAACTTAAATTAAGAAACTAATAAGACAACAAAACAAAACTAATTCAACGAAGATGTCGACGAAAGAAAACAAATTAAAATCAATAAAATTAATGCTCCGAGGTCTGATCGGCTCCACAGAAAAATTAATTCGGCAATCGGCACTTCTGATGATGGCAAATTGAACGGTTTTCGGTCGAACACCGCAATGAAGTTAATATTAGATAAATTCTTTCGTTATGGAACCGGTAACGATCACGTCTATTAACGTTCCTTGTTGCCAACTATAGCGAAATTTAAGGACGTTTGACGACAGTATTTCTCCACTGTGTCACAACTCCAAAAGTTTCGTCACGGCTATCCAATTAAATTATATCTTCCTCCAGACGGGTGGATAAAAAAAAACAGGACACCATAAGTCGTTGCGAATTTCGTATTCAAACGCCAAAAAATGCCGGTCACTATATTGCCGTTGTTGCAGGCTCTCGGACACAAATTTTTTTTAGGAAAATTGGCACTTGGCGCACTTTTGACCGGATATTACAAAATGTTACTGCGTTGAATTAAATTCTTTAACTTTTTCACCAAATGTTCAATTTTACTGCTTCCTAGTTTCCATTTTTTTTTTCTTTTTTTTTTCAAAATCGTTTACTTTTTTTTCGGTCCAGCCTCGACACTCGCCAAAATTCAACTCCTCTTCAAAACTTTACTCCCGTTTCCAAACGGCAGCCGTCCACCATCCACCTGTGTGTGTGTTAGAGCATTGTGGAGACTCCAACTTAAGGTGTGCGCGACCGCTAAATTTAGAATTTAAAACAAATTTTCACAAATATTGTACAGTAGTCCCTCGACTTACGTCGGAGTTTGGTTCCGAGAATTTGCGACGTAAGTCAAAAACGACGTAACTCGAGGGTAGAAACAACTTCAGGCGATAAATGTATAAGCTTTCATTTTTTGAATATGAATGTATTTATTATACCCTAGATTTTTAGTATAGGCATAGGGCATATTGTTTTGTCACGACGGAAATATGTAACACCTTAAAGGAGGCTCCGAAGGTATAGCAATGTATATTTATAAATGATCAGGGTCACTTTCTGATTCGATTTAGCCATGTCTGTCTGTCTGTCTGTCTGTCCGTTCGCACGATAACTTTCGATAGAATGAAGCTAGAGCCTTGAAATTTTGGTCAAATATTGGAAGTATGATCTGATGATTGGTTGGTATTGAAAATGGGCATGATCAGGCCAAGAGGACGCCTACCTCCTCTACATATGTAAAATAAATAAATGTATTTATAACTCCCGATTAAATAAACATGAAAAGTTCTAGCTTTGGTAGATTGCTCGTGAAGGTAATCCTATACTCCCCTGGAAAAATAAAAACGATCAGTTAAAAACTAACGGTAATTTTCTTACAGTAAGTTGGGCATAATCAAATCAAAGGAACGCCTACCTCCCCTACAAAAGTAAAAAAATTAAATATTACTTTAATTACGATAGCTTTCGATAGAAATAACACTAGTGAGTTGAAAATTTGGCAGAGCGTTGGTAGTAAAATTAAGTTTGTTGGCATTGAAAATGGGCAAGATCCGACCCAAGGAACCCCTACCTCCCCTACAAATGAAAATTCAAATAAGCGATAACTGTTGGTAGAATGAAGCCAGCGACTTGAAATTTTGGTCAAATGTTTGAAGTGAGATTAAGTTAGTTGGCATTAAAGATGGGTTCCATCCGACCTAAGGCACCCCTTCCTCCCCTAGAAATAAAATTTTAAATAAGCGATAATCCCTGCTTCTCCTACAAATGAAACTTCCAATAAGTGATAACTTTCGATAGAGTGAAGCTAGAGATCTGACATTTTTTTTTAAATGTTTGTAGGGTGATCTAATTGGTTGGTGGCAAATAAGCAATAACTTTCGAAAAAATTAAGCTAGTGACTTGAAATTTTGGTAAAATATTTGTACTGGAATCTAGTTGGTTGTTATTAAAAATGCGCAAGGTTCACCAAACGAAACCTTTACCTCCCCTTTAAGTGAGACTTCAAATATGCAATAACTTTCGATAGAATGAAGCTAGCGACTTGAAAAATTCGACAAGTATTTGTAGAATGGGTTAGCTAATTGATTTTTAGAATGGCCAAGGTCCTCCTGAATGTGTGCCAACCTCCTCTATAAACTGGCCATATAGGAAACTCACTTTTAATGCATATGGTCGTTGCCAATTGATACTTTTGGTATCACCACTAGGTCTGTACAAGTCTAGGGTATATATGCCTCGGACTCCGGGCCGAAACGAAGCTTCGGCCTGGTTTTTTAATTGACATTTCACTGTTGTCCCCCAACTCAATAGCTTCAATTAATTGGTGAAATGTACGCCGCAAATAATAGGCCTTAAAGGATGCATTAACACCTTGATCCATTGGTTGAAGAATCGCGGTCGTATTAGGAGGCAAAAAAATGACTTGGAGCGTTATCTACATATGATTAGTAACGCTTTATGAGAAAGATTATTGGCTTCCAAATATTTCTTTATTTATATTCTTTATTGTCGGACAGAAATATTGATCGAACCAATCACAAAATATATTAGAAGTAACCCAGGCCTTTTGGTTGGACCTCCAAATAACCGGTAGATTTTCCTTGTACACATTTTTGAAAGCTCTTGAATTTTCTGATTGATAAACAGCAAGAGGTTTCAGTTTCAAATCACCTAATGCATTCCCTCCGAGAAACAAAGTAAACCTGGATTTTTCTGCCTTAAAGCCAGGAGCTCTTTTTTCTTCAATCGAAAGAAATGTTCTTGAGGACATGCGTTTCTAATACAGGCCTGTCTCGTCAACATTAAACACCTCCTGTGCGCAATATCCTCCATTTTCAATAATATCATGTAAAGTGTTTGGAAAGATCTTCGCTGAAAACGGCGACGTAAGTCAAGGGACGGACGACGTAATTTCAAGGGTTTGGTCTTAAAGTAATGAACGACGTAAGTCGAAAAAACGTATAACAAGGGAGACGTAAGTCAAGGGATTACTGTATATTTATTTTGGAAAAACCCAAAACAAATATTTTTGCGAAAAATATTTCAAACAAAACGTACCAGTCACGCACAAAAATATGATCCATTACAACTTATATCCACTTTATAACGCCTGCATCGCATGATTATCTCGCACAAATCTCGCTGAAGCTTCTCGCCCAGTAGCTGCACTTCATTCAATGAAATGCCTTGGTTTGTTTTGCAACTTGCATCAAAAACAACGCGAAACTTTTTGGTAACACAGTGTTGAGGTTTATAATACACCATCTCACCTTTGCTTGCTTGCTCATCTAAATTTCACCATATGTCCAAAGAGTTCATATTCTCTCATGAAATTAACATATTGCTCTTGCAGCTTCTTTTACATTTAATTTTCTTTCCAAGCAATAGAACCGGCGTACGGCAATTTCCCTAGAACTGCCAAACTCTTGCTCTAACTTGCGCATAGGAATTGTCACAATGAATCGCCCTGATTCATCTCGCTCATAAGTGTTCATAAAATTCTGTTCTACTACACTTTCCTACTTCGTCCAGTTCCCAGAACCGTTGTACTAATCCCTCTAATTCTTTGTAATCTGCGCACTCAACTGAATATATAACATTTTCATTGCACGTTCTTGCTCTATGTGATCCGAGTACGACAACACCCAAGTCTTGTCTCTAAAAACATCACACTTCCCAAACCTTGAGAAATTACACAGAGTAATCCTTGCAACAAAATCAACGCTCAATAGTAGCATAACAGAACCGGACTTCCAGTATTCTGGATCTGCTAATGGTAACTGCATATTACTGGGCACTTCTGTGCGCTTCAAGTCACTTGCCCCTAATGAATGGCTTTCCGTCAATACCAACCATTTTCCTATTCATAGGTTGAGCTGGTATCTGCAACTTTTTTTGTATATTGGAACTTGCTAGATTCGATTGAGCTCCAGTGTCGAGAATAGCTCGAACTGGACCCAGCCTTACACCATCAACCTCCAGTCTCACCATGACAGTAGATATCAATGAATAACTTTCTGAAAGGAAACTACAATTAAAAGACCTTGTATAGAATGAACACAAATCCTTGCCATTTATTTCTTGCTCAATATTTATATTTGCTCTACATTCATACCCTAGCTCAAGTGACTTGCTTAATTCTAGTCGGCTTGCACGTATTAATTTTTATACCCTAGACTTATAGTATAGGGTATATTGTTTTTGTCACGACGGAAATATGTAACACCTTAAAGGAGGCTCCGGAGGTATAGCAATGTATATATATAAATGATCGGGGTCACCTCCTGATTCGATTTAGCCATGTCTGTCTGTCTGTCTGTCTGTCTGTCTGTCTGTCTGTCCGTCTGTCTGTCCGTCTGTCTGTCTGTCTGTCTGTCTGTCTGTCTGTCTGTCTGTCTGTCTGTCTGTCTGTCTGTCCGTCTGTCTGTCCGTTCGCACGATAACTTTCGATAAAATGAAGCTAGAGCCTTGAAATTTTGGTCAAATGTTGGAAGTGTGATCTAGTTGGATGGTATTGAAAATGGGCATGATCAGGCTAAGAGAACGCCTACCTCCCCTACATATGTAAAATACATAAATGTATCTATAACTCCTGATTAAAGAAACATGCAAAGCTCTAGCTTTGGAAGATTACTCATGAGGGTGATCTCATACTCTCCTGGGAAAATAAAACTAATAAGTTGAAAACTAACGGTAATTTTCTTACAAAGAACCCCGTACTACCCTACTTTTCAGGTTTTTTGTCTATAACTCCTGAACCAATTGACGTAGACACCTGATTTTTGGCGTGTAGCCTTGAAGTGAAAAGCTGCTTAAGTTCTAGTAAGTTGGGCATAATCGGATAAAAGGAACGCCTACCTCCCCTACAAATTTCAAAAAATTAAATATTCCTTTAATTACGATAACTTTCGAAAAAATGATACTAGCAAGTTGAAAATTTGAAAGGATGTTACTAATAAGACCTACTTCGTGGGTATTGAAAATGGGCAAGATCCGACACAAGGAACCCCCACCTCCCCTACAAATGAAACTTCAAATAAGCGATAACTTTTGATAGAATGAAGCCAGCAACTTGAAATTTTGGTCAAATGTTGAAAGTGAGATTGAGTTAGTTGGCATTAAGGATGGGTAAGATCCGACCTAAGGAACCCCCACCTCCCCTAGAAATGAAACTTAAAATAAGCGATAACTTACGACAAAATAAAGCTAGCGACTTGAAATTTTGGTCAAATGTTTGTAGTATGATCCAGTCGGCTAATATTGAAAATACGTTAAATCCGACCAACGAAACCCCTACTTCCCCTACAAAAGCAACTTCAAATAAGGGATAACTTTCGAAAGAATGAAGTTAGAGACTTGAAATTTTGTTTAAATGTTTGTAGGGGGAAAATCGTATCTAATTGGTTGATGGAAATGCTGGGCGAGATCCGACTCAAGGAACCCCTACCTCCCCTACAAGTGAAACTTCAAATAAGCGTTAATTTTCGATAGAATGAAGCTAGCGACTTGAATAATTGTACAAATATTTGTAGAATGGGTTAGTTATTTGATTTTGAGAATGGTCAAGATCCCACTGAATGAGTGCCAACCTCCCCTATGAACTGGCCATATAAGAGACCCACTTTTAATGCATATGGTCGTTGCCAATTGGGACTTTTGGTATCACCACTAGGTCTGTACAAGTCTAGGGTATATACGCTTCGGACTCCGGGCCGAAGCTTCGCTTCATGTTGCTTCATGACCGCACGCAACACCATCTTTAGCCGGGCGATAAGATCTTGCTCTGTCTAAAATAAAATAATGAACATTAGTAAATAAGTTTATTTAGATCGGCTGAAAAGTTCGTAGGCTAACATTGTAAAACACTTTTTTTTACAATTCCATTTTATTATTCAACATAGTTGCCTTCGAGGGCGATACAACGATTATTATTATTACGGTTGAATATCGCTAAACATTGCTCCGAATCGACGACACGTTGTCACTTTTTTTCGATTGTGAGCTCGCGCGGCATCCACTTTGCACACAGCTTTCGCATGTCCAAATATTCATTCACGATATGTCCAACGCGCTGTTTTGATATCTTCAGAGTGTTAGCTATATCGATCAACTTCACGTTACGGTCATTTATAATTATTTTTTGAACTTTTTTCACGTTTTCGCCCATAACAGCCTCTTTCGGGCGAACACATAGATCGGAATGGCGACGTAAAAGTGACCGAATGACAACCGCTAAGATGATGGTGTCTCCTTTGCTATCTCTGCGCCTCTACATCTCAGATCATGAACTGCCATCCGCCACACATTTGTGGCGACACTAGGGTGCTTTACGATAGGGGCGCTCGAATCGGCGAGAAGACTAGTAGACGTCAGTTGATGGAGAACTCTCTCTCGCGTTCCACCCTTTGAAGTTATCAGATGTGTTTTTGTTAATATTGAAAGAACCAGAAAATAAAGGTTTTGTTTCGAATATTCTGTACGCGGTGTTTTTATTGCGTATTGCGCGTTGCACTGCATCGCATTCGAGTGGATGAAATACGCATCGTTAACGTATTTCCCCACATTGGTGACCCCTCAATCAGATGTCGAAAATGTTTCACGGACAGGAAAATTGCCAATAACTCCCTGTCATACGCGCTGTAGCGGAGTTCGGCGCCTTGTAGTTTACGGGAGAAAAAACTTAGAGGCTGCCATGATCCATTTACTTCCTGTTCCAGTACCGCTCCTATGCCCTTATCACAAGCATCCGTTGAGAGTCTTAACTGTGCTCCACTACGAGGATGTGCCAATAATGTTGCATGTGCCAATTGTGACTTACAGGCTTTAAAAGCTGTTAACGCTTCGGGCGTCCATTCGATTGGTCTCTTGTCATTCTTCTTGCAATTACCAAACAGCTGGTGTAGAATTGCTTGTGTTTCTGCCGCACCTTTAGCGAACCGACGATAGAAATTTATCGCACCGAGGAATCGACGGAGATCACATTTCCTTTTAGGTTGATTAATTTGTAAAATGGCTGCGACTCAATGGGTGACACTCCATTCTCGCTTATACGATGTCCTAGGTAGTCGATCGTGCTTTTAGCAAAACGGCATTTCTCCAAATTAATTTCTAACTCAAAGTTTCTTAGGCGATCGAAAACTTGGCGCACGTGCTCGACATGTTCTTCTTCATTTTTGGAGAAAACCAGAATGTCGTCGATATAACATTTGACAAACGAGAGGCCATGTAATGCTTGGTTCATGAACCTTTGAAAGGTTTGGCTGGCGTTTCTTAAGCCAAACGTCATCATTGGAAATTCGTACAGACCGAAAGATGTTACGATTGCAGTCTTGTCTAAGTCTTCCTTAGCCACTGGAAGCGCGCCGTAAGTCCACCGATGAAAAATTTTTCGCACCATCTACCCAAAGAGTGTCGTGAATATGGGGAATGGGGGTTTTGTCCGGAACGGTGATCGCGTTGAGACGTCGGTAGTCACCGCATAACCGCCATTCGCCCGATTTCTTCCTGACCATGTGTAGCGGACTAGCAAATTGGCTGCTGGAAGGACGACAAACTCCACGCTTGACCATTTCCTCAAACTCCTGCTTAGCTACCTGCAATTTATCTGGCGATAAACGTCGGGGCTGTTCGGCTACAGGAGGTCCATGTATCACGATGTGATGCTGCACATTGTGGAGAACTTGGTTCGTTGCTTTTCTAGGAGCCATAATGTCCTTATATTCCAGGAGAAGTTGGTGGAGCTTGTTGCGATGACTAATGGCCAACAGCTTGATTTCAGCCAATGCCATTGTCACCTGTCGCAAAATTTCTTGACAGTCCGTCTAATGCGCTTCTTCCCAACATCCACTAATAAATTTTGGTGGGCTAGGAAATCGGCTCCCAGTATCGGTCTGGGAATGTCTGCTAGGTAGAACTTCCAACGATACTGTCTTCCCAAGCCTATGTCCACTTCAAACTCTGCGGTCCCGAACGTCGTTATAGGAGTCGCATTGGCGGCGAACAGCTGATAACCTGATTTATTTGTGGGACCATGAAATAAAAAATGCGGCATAATTGACACTTCTGCGCCCGTGTCAATCAAAAAATTGTAATTCGTCTTCTTATCCCGGATGTGAAGGCGGTTGGTTTTAGACTTGCGCTCACTTACCGCCTCAAGTTCGCGCCTTCTTCGTTTCCCGATTTTTGTTTGTTTAAAAGCACAATTACCTTCGTACTTCCGAGCCGCGTTTCCAAAGCGACTGTGGAAATAACAGAGTTGCTCGTTGCGCCTGTTGCGTCCTTCTCCGTTATTCAGCGACTTCCGAATGGCCTCAATCGTTGTTTCTAACGCCGAAATTCTGTCCATTTGATGCGTAGCCGGGCTCTCGTTCGAAACTTCATTGGTATTAGCCTTACTTAATATAGCTAACTTGTCAGCTTGCAGCGCAATTTGATCGATGTCGAATTGTCGCTCAGAACCAGAGTTTCTTGCATTCTTCGAGGCAGTTGACGGATGAACAGGTGCTTCAAAAGTTCGTCACTGCATTTGGCATTTGCCAGGAACGTCATCTTTTCCAGAAGAAGTGACGGCTTTTCCTCATGAACCTCGCCACTGAGAAGTTTATTCAGTGCGCTGCTTTCGCTTTCAGCGAAACAAATGATTCGTTGTTTTAGCTTATTGTATTTTCCAACTTCAGGGGGGTCGGAAATAATACTCGCTACGTAAGGGAGCACCTCCGGTTCCAAACTGGCCACCACGTGCCTGAATTGTGTTGCATCATTTGCAATGTGAGATACTGCAAAAATCGCTTCGACCTGAGTGAACCATAGAGCCGGATTCTGACGCCAGAAGGGTGGGAGTTTGACTGCTGCCACGGCTGTTACGACCTCTTGCTTCGTCTCGAACCATCGCTCCTCCTCGTCACCACCTTCTTGAGGTGGTGTTTCTTTCTCCGCCATTTTGAGGTTACCGGATCACGTCGGGGTCACCAATGTGGGGAAATACGTTAACGATGCGTATTTCATCCACTCGAATGCGATGCCGTGCAACGCGCGTTACGCAATAAAAACTCCGCGTACAGAATATTCGAAACAAAACCTTTATTTTCTCGTTCCTTCAATATTAATAAAAACACATCTGATAACTTCAAATGGTGGAATGCGAGAGAGGGTCCTCCATCAGCTGACGTGTACTAGTCTTCTCGCGGATTCGAGCGCCCCTATCGGAAAGCACCCTAGTGTCGCCACACATTTATTTTCAGTAACGCCATCTATGTGCCAGCCTATGAACTTTTCAGCCGATCTGTTACATATTTGTGACTCAATTTATCTTAACTTTAGTCTAATGCTCTCTTTCCCCTATTTCTTACTTCAACGAGCCACCATTAAACCAGCGATAGGCGCGTTCTTTTGCAAACGGGTGTAGGGCAGAACGCAAAAAACGATCCAGGTTTACCTATATATCCAGGTTAAACTTCGAAAGTTTAATGTTGTCTACCGTGAAGTGAAATTGCTTTGCAAAAGTGACAGTTGCATTAAAGTGGATTGTCAGATTCATGCAAAAGTGACATTTTTGCGTGGAAATAAACGCGCTAGGATTCTTATTTCGGCTAGCTTGTTAAAAAATATTGAAAATTTATAGACATAAAGGAAGATTATCACATCACCCACCTCTGGAAAGCCAACAAAGTCCAGAAAACTGTTCGGAAATTGGATAAACTTGAATTAGAGCCTGAAATCTTCGATATTTTGCAAAACTCAGCGCGCTCCCAAATTTTCCGGAAGTCAGTAGTTACACTTTAAACGTTATGGCTCCTCAGGGATCCTATCATGTCATCATATCATCTTTACGTAGTTCACATAGTCGATAACCTGAACCTTGAAGTTTTTATTGACCACGATTGCAAATCAGCACTGCGGTTTCAATGATGGTGTTGCTATCCTATCTACATCCCAGCAAACAATTTCGTATCATTTGGACGATACATCGCCCAGATAATGCGATGAAGATTCTCCCAGACGAAAAATTTATCGCGAATTTATCACCCAGAAGAAACATCAATCTTTTATCCCAAAGGTGATACGATCTTCGCTTATTTTTCTGTTTTCATCTTATCCTGTGACTATGCGGGCTGTGTTCTCGATGTCTCCGCTGATGATCGTCGCTTATTTGTAAACAAACATTTGTATACAAATGAAGTTGGCCATGTCCACTAATGTCAAGTTTTATTCCGGGAATACCAACATTATACATCCAAAAATTCATCACTTTAGCGATGTACTCGCCACCTAGTTGTCGTGTTATCCAGGTTATGGTAGCTAACACGGAAATTTTATCAGGTTAAGGTTGTTGTTGTAATTGCATGTTATTCTTCTACCCTACACTAGGCGCGTTTTATTCGTACAGAGCAGAGCAGGGCAGGTTAACCGACGAAAAAAACGATCCAGAGCAATTTAACGGAGTAACATTTTATTAGAAATGTCGTCTGCCCTGATGTCAAATTTCTTAGGAAAGTGACAGTTGGCGTTGGGTATGTTTGTCAGTTTGACAGTTTCGAGTCTTGTCGGGTACAAAAATGGCGAATTGATTCCCACACCAACCTTTGAAGTGAAAAGTCGTGTTGAAGCCAGTCTGATTAGTGTTCGAGTTTTCATGTGCCATTTTGGCTTTGATTTTTTCACCAATTTTTCGCCCAATGATGGAGGTGGCCGGAGAAGGATAGGCCCAAAAAAAGAAGTACATCTTTCTCTTTGGTATGTGGCAAATACAGTGACATTCCGTCAGCTTGGAATTACGTTTGGAATTAGCAAGTCGTCTGCGTGGATTGCCGTCAACCGAGTTTGTAGCTGGATAATTTCGATTGGTCATGAATATGTTAAATGGCCATACGGCCCTGAGGCACGTAAACAAGTGAACCTATTCCAATCCAAAAAAGGCATTCCGGGCGTAATCGGTGCAATTGATTGCACTCATATCCGAATAAAAGCCCCGAAACAAAATATGTAAATCCGATTACTTCGATCGTAAAAAAGATTACAGCATTGTGCTACAAGCTGCGGTGGATGCGAAAAAAAATTTACGAATATTTATATTGGCGAGCCGGGCTCATTACATGATAGCCGAGCGAAGATCTCGACTGTATACAAAAGCAATGGAAAATCAAGTGCAAATGTTTCCGAACGCGACATTTTTGTTAGGAGACTCAGCTTATGGGCTAAGTAGCTGGATAATATCACCATTCAAGGATTTGGGATCGCTGACTGACGCTCAGAAACAATTCAATTTCATACATTCCTCCACTAGAATTGGTTGTTGAAAATGCTTTCGGCTTGCCTAAGACTCGCTTTAGGAGATTATTATTTTTCACTGAGCAATCTAACATTAACGCGGTAGTTAATATTACTCTCAGCGTATGTATCTTACATAATATGTGCATTATTTGGAACGATGAATTGGATTTGCCGGAAATGGATTATGCTGTGGAAAATGACGATGCGAATGACCAGTATTATTTTGAAAACTATGATGTTAACATGAATAGGCGCCAAGAGCTGCTAAATAACTTAATAAGAGATAGGATAATAAGAGTGTATTAAATAGCAATCTACACATGTAATAAATATGTTAAATTGAAATTAATTTTGGTTTTGTGTCCTGTTTCACCCGTAATCTCGAAGGCAGAGATAAGAACCTGGTAATTATCTATTCGTTTTTCTTTGTCAAATTGGGGCGTAGAGTCTTCGGAACATTCCCAGTTGACCGGACGCATACCCAGCAAGACATTTGTCTCCGATTCCAGTGGAATCGAAAAGTCTTCGATCTCATAGCGATTCCATTCACCGGTTTGTCTCTGAAGCTGGAAAAATTCAAATGTTTTTGATGATATATCGATTCTGGTGATCAATTAGCCTGAAATTTGAATTCATTTAAAAGTATCTGGCATTAACGACGCATATTGTCATATTAGCCCAGTCGACAAGTATATTAGCCTTGTAAAAATTGCGAATTTAATGAAACTTGGGGATGTTGTTGGTGGGTGTCCAGAGGTGTTACATCCAATTTATCGAACAAAATTTCCTTGTGCTAACTTGGTGGCGGCCAAAAAACCGCAAAATTTTGGCACTTTTTTCAGTTTTTGCTCGATAATCTTTTTACCTTGCATTCTATGGCAAAAAGTTGTGGAGATACTTTGTAGAGCGTAAAATTTGCTGTAATTTGAACATGTCAAACTTTTTTCACTAATTACATACAGAGATATATCGCTTTGAAAAACATCCAAAATTTAGATAATGTCAAAAAATACAAAAAATAAGTTGGTTTTATACATATTTTTCACTTTACATTATATTTAGTGGAGTTATGATAACTAATCCGTTTTGGCTACGTTTAAATATCTCAGACATCCCCCTTTTCCGAACCCCTAAAACTCATTGTGACAACAACAACTTTGACTTGTTTCTATACCCTAGACTTATAGTATAGGGTATATTGTTTTTGTCACGACGGAAATATGTAACACCTTAAAGGAGGCTCCGGAGGTATAGCGATGTATATATATAAATGATCAGGGTCACCTCCTGATTCGATTTAGCCATGTCTGTCTGTCTGTCTGTCTGTTTGTCTGTCTGTCTGTCTGTCTGTCTGTCCGTCTGTCTGTCCGTTCGCACGATAACTTTCGATAAAATGAAGCTAGAGCCTTGCAATTTTGGTTAAATGTTGGAAGTGTGATCTAGTTGGATGGTATTGAAAATGGTCATGATCAGGCCAAGAGAACGCCTACCTCCCCTACTTATGTAAAATTCATAAATGTATCTATAACTCCCGATTAAAGAAACGTGAAAAGCTCTAGCTTTGGTAGATTACTCATGAGGGTAATCTCATACTCTCCTGGGAAAATAAAACTGATAAGTTGAAAACTAACGGTGATTTTCTTACAAAGAACCCCGTACTACCCTACTTTTCAGGTTTTTTGTCTATAACTCCTGAACCAATTGACGTAGACACCTGATTTTTGGCGTGTAACCTCGAAGTGAAAAGCTGCTTAAGATTATGTAAGTTGGGCATAATCAGATCAAAGGAACGCCTACCTCCCCTACAAATTTCCAAAAATTAAATATTCCTTTAATTACGATAACTTTCGAAAAAATGATACTAGCAAAATGAAAATTTGAAAGAATGTTGCTAATAAGACCTACTTTGTTGGTATTGAAAATGGGCAAGATCCGACTCAAGAAACCCCCACCTCCCCTACAAATGAAACTTCAAATAAGCGATAACTTTTGATAGAATGAAGCCAGCAACTTGAAATTTTGGTCAAATGTTGAAAGTGAGATTGAGTTAGTTGGCATTAAGGATGGGTAAGATCCGACCTAAGGAACCCCCACCTCCCCTAGAAATGAAACTTAAAATAAGCGATAACTTACGACAAAATAAAGCTAGCGACTTGAAATTTTGGTCAAATGTTTGTAGTATGATCCAGTCGACTAATATTGAAAATACGTAAAATCCGACCATCGAAACCCCTACTTCCCCTACAAAAGAAACTTCAAATAAGCGATAACTTTCGATAGAATGAAGCTAGAGACTTGAAATTTTGTTTAAATGTTTGTAGGGTGATCTAATTGGTTGACGGAAATGCTGGGCAAGATCCGACTCAAGGAACCCCTACCTCCCCTACAAGTGAAACTTCAAATAAGCGTTAATTTTCGATAGAATGAAGCTAGCAACTTGAAAAATTGGATAAATATTTGTAGAATGGGTTAGTTAATTGATTTTGTGAATGGTCAAGATCCCACTGAATGAGTGCCAACCTCCCCTATGAACTGGCCATATAAGAGACCCACTTTTAATGCATATGGTCGTTGCCAATTGGGACTTTTGGTATCACCACTAGGTCTGTACAAGTCTAGGGTATATACGCTTCGGACTGAATACGATCTTCAAATTCTACTTGCAAATATCTACTGCAAATACTGACCCTTCTACCCTCTTTATCTACTTCTCGTTATCTCTAACGGGATTCCTTGAAACCTTCAGTGGTGGCTCTAGTAGGAAGCAGTGTAATATGTGTGAAGTGAAGAGTTGTCAACACAGCAATATCAAAGGCGGCTGAATTTGAAAGTGTTATCATAACAGGAGAGGATGTTGATATTCTTGTGTTGTTGACTGCACTTGCTTCATCCCACAGCAACATATAAAATACTTCCAGAAGACTGGACGAAATAATGCACCCAGCATATTGAATTCATCAGCTTCCTGCAAATTCGACCCGAAGGATATCCTATTCCTTCATGCAGTTAGCGGATGTGACACCACTTCAACACCCTTCGGGCAAGGAAAGAAGTAACTTTGCAGCCTGTATGAGAGGAATACTTCTTTATCTGTCACAGTGGCTATATTCAAACAACCTGATGCCAGCGCCTCCGAGATTTCTGCGGCAGGCGAAAAGTTCATGGTGGCAATGTATGGTGGAAACATGGTAACAGATTCTCTGGACAACCTCCGTTACCAACTTTTTATCAAATCTGTCGCCGCACCAAGGTTTCAACTTGCCAGACTGCCACCTACGAGAGACGCAGCAATCAACAATTTTTTCTGCACATACCTCCAAGTTCAAACGTGGCTGGGCAACAATGAGACACCATCGGCTTGGGGGTGGTCGTAATCTAGACTAGGGGTGGTTCCTATTACAACCATTCAAAATGCGGCCCCAGACTCCATCCTGCATATCATTTCTTTCCAAAATCGCGTCCTCGGCTTCTTCCTCCTGCAGGTCAGTCTCTGGCGAATTTTCGCATGCGTGCCCTGAACAGTTTTTGCAAAGTGTGGAACACCGTAAACCAGCTTTTTTGCAGCCTGCAGTGCTTCAGTAGAGGGGGAAAGGGAAAAAGACCCCGGGGGGGGGGAGGTAGTTTTAAGATTAAAAAAAAAAACATACAAAATCTGCGTTTTTGCAGTTTTTTTTAATAATTTCTGAATTTTGAGCACTTTTCAAAGCGCTGTATCATTTGTGTAGTGAGCAAAGAAAATAGTTTGACCAGTCTAAATTATAGCCAATTTAACGCTCTACAAAGTATCTTCACAACTTTTTGTCATAGGATGCAAGGTAAAAAGATTATCGAGCAAAAACTGAAAAAAGTGACAAAATTTTGCGGTTTTTTGGCCGCCACTAAGTTAGCACAAGGAAATTTTGTTCGATAAATTGGATGTAACACCTCTGGACACCCACCAACAACATCCCCAAGTTTCATTAAATTCGCAATTTTTGCAAGATGTTCCCCATTTTTCCTACTTGTCGACTGAGCTATATTATGGAATACGGAATGTTATTATACTCTAGATGAAATCTGAGAGTATTATAAGTTTGCCACAAAGTTTGTAACGCTAAGAAATAAGGCTCGCAGAAAAAAATGAATGATACAGAAGTTCATATTATCACTCGAATATCTCAAAACCGGATGTCCGTCTGTCCGTCCGTCCGTCCGTGACCTCTCTAGCTTGAGAACGCGTTGAGCTATGAAGTTCAAATTTCGCACACGTTATTTTTGACAAAAAATGAAGGCTAAGTTCGTGAACGGGCTAAATCGCTCCACCCCTTCTACCCCCTCCCATACAAAATGACACATTTTTGAAAATTTACAATAATCAGATTTTCTCAGAAACTATAAAACATATTGCTTTGAAATTTTTAATATATCACTTTTATGATAATTGTAACCTACATTATAAAATTTATTGTAATCCTCACCCTTCTTCTACCCCCTTCCATACAAACTGCACTATTTCATGAAATACGTTAAGCCAATTTACTCATTACCTATACAATTTATCGGGCTGAAATTTTGTACTTAACACTTAATTAACAATATCAGTTAGATTCAAAAAAAGTAATCGATTACCCTTACTCCGTCTACCCCCTCCCATACAAAATGACACATTTTTGATAATTTACAATAATCAGATTTTCTCAGAAACTATAAAACATATTGCTTTGAAATTTTGAACATATCACTTTTATGATAATTGTAACCTACATTATAAAATTTATTGTAATCCTCACCCTCCTTCTACCCCCTCCCATACAAACTGCACTATTTCATGAAATACGTCTTAACGTCTTAACGACTTACGTCTTACGTCTTAACGATACATCCGAGATTGCAACCAAAATTATTTATTGGCTTTAACCAGGTTCAAATTCATCTAGAGTATTGCATGATTGGGGTTTACCCCAATCGTAGTTCTTTTATGTTTTTTTCTATAAGCCTGAAATACAGTCCGCCGTTAAATTAAAAGTGCCGTGAAATCAATACATAAAGAGACTTTACGATACTTTTAGTTTCTGTGTATTGTGTATTAGGCTTAAATAGATTCTACACATTTATACAGTCATTGAACCGAATCCGATTTCAGTGTCGATTCCTCGTTGCCTACAGTCATCGATCACAATTCGATTCCAGTATCGATTCTACGTTGACTCCAGTCATCGATTCTCCATTGACTACCGTCATCGATACTGGATCGATTCCTGTCCTCATTTTCGGTATCGCTAAAGCGGCCATGCTCATACAAATGTCTCCAACGTGTCCTCGATTCCTTAGTAGACCGGCTTCGATCCTGGCTCGATCAAATTTTGATTCTTGCCTGACTGGGTAGTAGCTCGCAGCCTAAAATATCTAGGAGATTTGTTACCGCCTTAGGATACAAAAGAGAAGAGTCGGGATTCCAAAATTACGGAGAGGTATTGTGCAAGACATCATTGTAGATATTCTTGAAGTTTCTCCTGTTCTCATCCGAACGGTACGATTTTGCTATTTTGCTTTTAAAATAAAACAATACTTTTAAATGTATTTTTTAAACAAAACGAATTTTAATTCCTTTTTTTTAATCCATGCATCCATAGTAGTAGTAGGTATCCAATATTACTCATTTTCAGTAATGTTTTTTTTTTTCAAGAAACTTTTTTTTTAAGGCCGGGTGACATGACCTAAGTACACTCGAATAAAATGCACTTTGAAATTAGAACGCTACTTGGAGAGTGTCAACAGTCCATTCCATGTGCTGACACTAATGTTCAATTACGTTTGATCGAAGTGTACTTGAATCATGTTACCCCGGCTCTAATAAACATACATGTACCTTTAAAAGGAAAACAAATCAAAACTAACAAAAAATATTACTTCGATCTAAGAAAGCGGCATTGCTGTAAAATATTCATTATAGCTATCCTTAGTATTTTTGTGTTTTTGTGTATTTTTTTATAAATATTTTTTAGTAAATTAGTATTCCATTGTAAATATATCTTAAAAAACCAAACCAAAAGCAAAACATATTATTGACTGATTTCATTATTTCTTATAAAATATAAATATCGTGCGTTGATGGCGGCATCGAGTCGTAAAGAAATCATGCTGAAAAGGGAATGGGAATTGGTGAAAATGCCACTTGAATTTAAAGACAAAACAACTCACCTTGTAATGTAATATTAATTTTTTTTTTTTGCCAGCATATCACGATGTCTCCGTTCCTTCGCTGCTTCGCTCTGTTTAGCGTTCTCTTTAATAAAATCGAACATTTCGGTAAACAACTTTTTTTGTCTTCCCGAGATTTCTTCAATATTTCGATTTTTTGTTCATAATATTTTTCGCGAGGTGTTTTTCGCCTTTCTCTGACTGGTAGTATCTCGACAAGCAGATGATCGTTGACTGTCTCCACTGTCAGCTGTTGTATACCTTCTTCCTCCGATTGAACATCAGCTAATGCCCTCACTGGGGAAGAAGACAGATTCACCGTGTGTGAATTTGATATAATGGGGCGATCCCCGAATATCTCGTCCATTTCTTTTAAATATGGAGCTATACACGGTGAAGCTCCTGTCCTCTGCTCGTTGTTCTGGCTGGCTTCGTAAGCACGTATGAGGGACTTCATCCGTGTCTCTAAAACTGCTGCCGTAGTTTCATGTTCCTGAAAATGTAACTACTTTAAAGATTTTCCAAAATACTAATAAATAGGTATTTAAATAAACATTAATAACTGACTCAATCGCCCAATTAACGATAAAAGGTCTCAAGATGAGTTAAATATAATAATTTTTCCATCAAATGCGTCATTTACTTACCAAAATATTTCGACTTAGAGGTTCTTCTAGAACGTTTTGATAGGTTGAAATTTTTGTCCATGTTTGTTCTTACAGGTTTTTAATCAAGTAAAAAATTAAGTAAAAAATTAGGGTGTTCCTTATACTGTAAGTTTTTATTTTTGTATAGCATACAATTGTTTCGAAGACCACGTGCCTCCTTCTTCAGTGCTGAAACCTAATTAAGATCTACTACATCGATCTACAACTATTTATATGGTTATTCTTAATCTTCTAATTACAATTTAATTACTTTTTATTTATTTTTTACCTGTTTGCAAACCTTTTTTATCAAACTAGATGCACAATTACCTTCGTCGTGATTCAACGTTACCTGGTTTCCTGCTTTTATGATACACATGCTTTCAGCTGCTCGCTTTATGACGTCGACATTTTCGATTGTTATGGTATGCCCCTTTTCGACCATATGCCTTGCTACCATGGATTTTATGTTCCGCGGATCGTCGCTTTTTCGCTTTATGTATTCTCTCATGTGTTCCTCGAACCTCGTAGTTACCAATCTTTTAGTTTGACCAATATATACTTTTTCACATTCCGGACAGCTGACCTTATAGATTCCGCTCATTTCTTCCTTCTTCAGTTTGTCTTTTGTGGAACCCAGCTTAGTCCTCAATTGCTGAATCGTGCTTGTACTTACGACTTCGATGTTTTGCTTTGCTAAAATATTTCGTATTTTGTCCGTTGACTTTGAGTAAGTTATGCTCGCTCTTATAGGTTTGTTCTCCTTTTGTTGTTGTGCAAAGAGCGTGGTAAGTTGATCCCTTTTCATTCGGTTTTGTTTCTTCTGCAATATCCTGTCTATTTCGCTATTTTTATATCCATTCTTTCCCGCTGTGATACGCAAAGCGTTTCTTCCGTGGGCACGAAAATTCGTCCTTCCTTCGCAAATAGGAATCGAGCAGCGCCAAGGTTTCCTCTTTGCCCCAAATGCGACGGCACCTTTCATAAGATGGTCAAAACTTGGTTCACGTAGAAAATTAAGGCTTCAGTTTAGCCTCCGTGGCAGACTGAATGATAGTTTTAAAAAAATCCGAGCGGAAACGACCAAATCTGATTTTTGGAAATCACGACCACATCGAAGATATAGTTATATGAAACACAATCTGGTTGGTAATCTCCACGAATAACGTGTGTCGCTCTTTCGGTCATCCTTAGAGGATCACCGTAGGCTTTCCTCTAAAAATGCTCGACAGAGCAATGTGCGTCAAGAACAATCAGATTTTTTCACATTTTTGTTTGACGAATGCCGCGTGCCGCTCTCTCGATCATCTTTAGAGGAGCCTTTCCTTTAAAAAATGCTCGAGAGAACGAAACGCGTCAAGAATAGTCTGACTGTTCACATTCACCTTTTTTTTCATTATCACTTTCTCCGCCACAAAGACCAAATTTAGCATATTTATTATTTACATATGTACCTTTGTTTTAGTCCGTTCTCCATGTTGTATGATGACTTCTGCAACAGGTCGCTCTTAAGCCGCTTAGCTGCGGGCTGTGAACCTGTTGTTCGGATCAATCCCACGTTTAAAATGTTCGTCGGTGGCTTCGCGGGCTTTATGATGAGAATTGGTGACGGTACACGTGCTAATTTTATTATCGCGCGGCTTTTAGAGCACTTGAAAAGTACTGTGCTACGCATTATTATCCAGAATGACACTGACACAAGACTCTCGGTCAGTTGACAGGTTGTTTACAATTTGGCCAACATTTAAAATAAAAACTTCCACCTCCTGCGCCGCCTTCATTTCAAATGTGGAACTATTTAACAGAGTAGAAATCCTGCACTAAGGTTCTATCGAGAGCAACTCAGATCAAATAGTTAGTGTAATTGTGTGGTCTTAACCTGCTCTGCTCTATATGGATCTTGAAAATACGCGCCTACTATATAGTGTAGGTTAATGGTGCTAAAGAACGCGCCTAATATTTTTTAGAACTGTCGTTTGATTATGTGTGTGTATGTGTATATGCTTGGACCCTGCAATAGTATGATCCAATATGCTCCCTGCCCATGCTCTTACACTAATCTTTCACTTCGTTCTAAAGAGCACATATATTCACTCTTGCACTCATGCGTGGTCTTGCCTAATCCGCACTTATTGTGCTCCCTTTCCTTGCTTGCAAGCATCTATCATTCTACACGAATTCCATCAGAGAAATCGAGAACTTGCTCTGGCACTCTTGAAAACTAGCCCAAATCAACATGCATGTTGGAAAAAATATATGTATATCGTCACACAAATTTGCTGCGACACTTGCTCATTGATTGCCTTGCTTAGCATTTCCTCTTTTCCCACGCATAGGATAAAACAAAGCCTTTTGACTAATTGCCACACAAACAGTTAAAATTGCCGACACGTGAGATCATTCACGCTTGCTATCTTTCCCTATCACACACTTGTTGCAGGATGTTTTCGCCAGTCACTTGTTCTTATCACGTAATGTTGTGAAATACTTTTAACACTAACACATGTTTTCGCTAAACACGTTGTGACCCAGTGGGTACTTTGTGGAAGTACTTCGTTTTAGCATCAATAATTTCTTCAATGCAAACTGATGAAAAACGAATAAATAGAAAATTAATATGGCATCGGCAAATGTAACTACTCCACCTTCTGCATTACATTGTAATTATTCATTTATTCATTCAAGATTATGAAAAATTCACAGATGAAAAAGGAGCATGTTGTCATCCATGTAAATACCATTACTCCAATTTTTCTATTATTTTCATTCGTGGCAATCGAATGAAAAATTAATACATGAAAAACCAATAAAGTTGTCATCAGCACAAGTAACTAGTCCACTATCAGTATTACATTGTAATGGGAAAATTAACTAGCCACCCGTCTATGATGGCTTTTTCGCTGCATATTGCGCATTAAAAGTAACATGCATACGTAATGATCCCATCTCATTTTTGTTTAAAAACAGGAGAAATTCACAAAATCGTAGCATTTTAGAGGTTTTTTATTTTGAAAAAAAAGGTGTAAAACAGGTGGATTAAAGATTATTTTCCATCTTCTCATGGCGTCAAAATGTAAATAAAAAATGCTTATTATTACGAAGAGTCATCAATCATCTTCAAGGTCAAGGTCAATGTCGTCGCCCAAGTCGTCATCTCTTTCTTCGTTGGCATCAGCGGAGCGCAAATTGTATTTTTCTTTTGCTGAGATTTGGCGGAGCATGTCCGGTTTTGATTTGATGAATTCGAAGAATTCCATGCACGACATTTTCAAATTCACTTTGACGGTTAGAATGGCCTTCAATGTATCCACTTTTAGTTGAGATTTTTCCTTCGTCCACGTTTTATTCATTGCAGGAAAAACTCTTTCGACGGAAGCAGTCGAACCGGGCATGCAAAGAATGTACTCAATGATTTTTGCAATTTCCTTGTAGTCGCAACTTTCGGAATCCAAATGTCTGAATATTTCGACCCACCGGTTTGTGGTCGTGACCTTATCGTCTTTCCATTGTTTGATTTTACTCTCTGAACAATAGTTCTTCACGTAAATAAGTTGGTTGTGCAATTTCGTTGCATTTTCGTTCGCGTCGTACAATTTTTGCGTATCCAATTTTTGCATGACCGCTTCGACGTCTTTCCACGATGGAACTCTGCGCAACGTTGCCCAAGAATACGCTTCTAATTCCATAATTGGAGCTGCCCACTTTTCGAGGTATTCGACAGCATCATCTGCAAAATTATTTCAAATTTCTGTCAGCATAATAATGAGTCGTACAAAAACAGAACAGAATTCTGTGCATTTGGCGGTCAAGATCTCGGCATTGTACCCATCGTTGGTAAGCGCTACCTTTTCTGCAGCTGTCTTTGGCGATAAGAAAACATCTTCCCGCCGCAGTTGCAAAGACGTTTGCAGTTCATCCAAATATTGAGTGACATCAATTGCGGTGACATCATCGCCTTCAATTTTAAGCACATATTCTACGAACAACTCAGCCTAGTCAATAAAACGATGAATCGAAAAAAACGGAAACGAAGTAATTAATTAATTGATTCTAATTTTCGAAAATAATTTATATTGTGTACCTGCTCTTGAGCGAAATGTAGCCAAAATTTCGACATTGGATCGCTGAAGAAATTTTTTAGCATTTTTTCTCCTCTCGGCAAGCCAACGAAAAATAATTTCAAGGCATCATATAGCTGTAACACGCGCTTAATGGCTGGACCAAGAGCGAGAAAACGTGTCTTTGCGTAACCCAGTAATTTCATATATTCGACGCCAACCGTTTCACAAAATTTGACCAGTTCTGTAACGTGTGTGGTGTGAATGTAGAAATACGCGTATATTTTCACAATGACACATTCAACATCGAATGGCAACACATCGCAAGCATATTTCAGCGCATTGTGTGCGATGTGAGCTACGCATCCAATGCCGATTAGATACGGAAGTCACGATTTCATTCTGTAGTATACGTTGTTCTGTCCTCCTCGCGTAATGCCACCGAAATTCGCTTTGGCGTTGTCTCCGCAGTACGCGACGATTTTATTCTTCAGATCGTATTTAGCGGCTGCAGCTGAAATGAGCTCGAGGATAATTTCTGATGTTTCGACACGTTCCGACGTTATATCCAAGACTTTTAAACGCACGCCGACTGTAGGAATAAAATATCGAACGAGCACGGGAAACAGCTTCACGTTTCCGTGGTTCGATGCGTCTGTATAAACTGACACATAGCTGCACTGCTTCAATTCTTCTTCAAGCATTTGTTTGACTTGAGGAGCGAATACATTGACGACGATGGATTGACATTTCGTTTGCGAGCACGAAAATTTTTGCAATTTGAAATACGTTCGGAATATTTTTGTCGCACAGTCTGAGGGTCGAAAGCTGTGATTTGAGTTTATGATGTGATATGCCCAAGTGCCTTCCATTGCTGCCATTGTGGCGTCGAATGTCGATGAAAAGAAAGCATTGATTGCTTGGCTGCCAGACGCTGCGTTCAAGGCTTCGCGGTGGACGTTCGTTTTTAGATGTCGAACGATATCTGAATTGCCGCCTGAAGCGATGGAAAATTCTTTGTTGCACTTTTTACAGCGAACACCACTTTCACATTTGGTTTTTTCGAGATACGGCCCAGTCGGACTTGGAAGCATTCCATCATCTGCTTTTTAACGCATTTCAAAAGAAACAGAAGTGGTTACCAACTCGATTACACACTCCGATTACTTTTCTACAGCGATGTCATTGGTGGTAACTGCTTCATTTCAGATTACAAATGAAGCTACAAGGAAGTACTTCTTTTCGGATTGAATTATAATGCCTTCCTGAGACATGATTTGGTAATGTGAATTACACAAATGAATATGTAATTAACAAAGCACTGAAACCACAAAATTACGCTACAAAAGCTTCAAAGCAAGCTATTCACTTGAAAATTGGACCAAAGTATAATGATGTGGATATCATAAATGTCACAAAATACTGATCCGAGCCCCTCACCTCAGTCTTTCTACCTCCTTCCATACAAATCCGCAATTCTGAAAAGAACATTATATCGATTTCCATTGAAACAACCAAGAGTAGAAACATGAAATTTGGCCAGAATTCGCCTTTTAATAATTGCCTTGGTTATAAAAAAAAAAAAACAGAAATCCAAAATAAATTTTATACACGTGTTTCAAATGTATATTCAAAAAAAAATAAAAAATAAATAAGCCATATTTTCTAATTAACAAATGAGTAACAACAAAAATAAATAACTTCTTTTCATTAAGACGAACAAAAAATAAGTTAATAATACGAGTATAATGGTGTTTCTTAATGTTTTTTCTTAAGACATATTTTTTTGAAATGGAGGTTCTTATGAACCCTTAAAACAGCACGCAGGTCTTTTAAAAAAAGGGGAAATGTTGTCCCATCCATTTTCACTGCCTCTGTAAATAAAATAAAGTTGTTAAATCTTGAATCAAAGAGAAGTTTTACATTTTACCAAAAATTGCTTCAATAACATGGCTGTAATCTTTTAAAGACGATTTGCCGTGTACGCCATCGAAATTGAAGTTTAATATAATTTCTTCTGTGAAGATAGGGCGAAAATTCTTGTTTAGGCCTTGAGGATGCACTAACTGCTTTATTATCGTTACCTGTAAGTGGCAAAGAAGAATTCTATCTATTCACATATATTCCTAAAATATATCTCACTTTCCTTACATATTTGGATTTATCTGTACTTATTTCCTTGTCTAAGTCTTTTAGTTCCTGTACCGTTGACACAGGAAAAGTTATTTTGGTATCGACTGTATTATTTTTTTTAGTGATTTGCTTTACATAAGCAAGGACTTCTCCTAACCCCCCAATTATTTGTTTATTTTGTTCTAAAACATAATTATATAATTTTTATACTGGAATAAATATTATTTTTTGTGGTTACCTTCTATTAGTTGAAATTTTTTGTCGATGTATTCTAAAAAAATATGAATTTATACATTAATTTGTATCTCCAGAAAATGTAAATACATTGACCATGAATGATATATCAATATTATACTATCGCAACTTACCCTTCAAATCGTGCGGTACTACATTCTCCTTATTGCGCAAATTATCATCTGGAAGGAAAGAAATATAAAATATAGCAAAGAGAATGTTATATTCGCAAAGTAAAATTAACCCACCATTCACAAATTCGGTTCGACGTAAGTGCAAATCAGCATTGCATCTCCTTAATCCTCCTCTATTGTCGTCTTGAGACATCTTCTAAAGTAAATGGCGAAATATTGAATAAGGGTCGGTAAGAGCATTTCTTAAATAAGGTCGTGCAGAAGTGGTATCATAATATAACTTTTTTCGTATGGTAAGTACACATATTTATAGTTAATTTGGTCCACTGGAAAAGTTTCTTCTTCTGATGAGGTAGTTTGCTCTGTCATAATTATACCTAGTCCAAATTGAGAATTGAGTGGCTCATCGAAAAAGCTTTGGATATTATTAAATCTTTCTCCTGATATATGTGCTTTTCCTTCTATTTCAAAAAAATTTGTTATTCGTATTGGTATACACGGAAGCAAGCAACAACAATTATTCGGCTGTTTAAGAGTCAAAATATGATTTTCTGTTCGATATGATACAATCTTGCCAGTGCTATTCTTCTTAAATCCGTATTGAAAATTTGCTTCTGAAGTTGATGTATTTCTAAATTTTTTATTCAATTGTTGCAAAATTTTGGATGGCTTTTTTATTTTACGTTTGATTTCTTGCATAAAGTTTTCAAATTTATACGCCGTAAAGTCATGTAAAAAACCGATGTCCTTTTCACATTGTGTGATATGCAGTAAACTGTGGATATTATAAGTCACACTTTTTTCAAAATACAAAAGTGGACAATATTGAACAAATTCTTCTATCAACATCTGAGCAATGTCAATGTTAGCTTCGTAGCTTTTTCTAGACGAGAGTAACCTGTACGCGCTGTGAAATAGTAAAAAATGATAATAATAATCTTTGTTTCTCAAATGTTTTAGTGCGACTATTCCTGTATAAGCAGCAAATTGACGAAACTCGCTTGATTTCCATAATCTTATTTCATCAAGACTTCTTGGCTTCCTACAAAATTCGCTTGGTATGAATTCGGCAAAAGATTTTAGACTGTTCGATATTTGCTCTTTCTCCTCATTGCTCAGCTTAAAATTTCTTGTGTTTTTATTTATTATACTTAGCAGCATCTTCCGGGTCACACCAAGGTCTAGGAGGTGCATAGGATCTAACGGAAACTGTGATATCATATTCACACCAATATTTTCCAAGTCAGACTTTCTATTTTTGAAATATTCTCTGTGATGATTTGGGTACTTCCGGCTCTTAAAATCATCATCAGTTCGCAAGCTGGATACTTTCGTACTAAAAGTGACAACATTTTCAATAGTGTTTCCGACCTGCATGCATTTGGAGCAGCCTTGAAGTGCGTTATGTCCCATAGTGCCAGTAATAAAGGAGCGAGGAGGCGTATCGCAAATGAAAGCTCTGATTTGAATTTTAATGTTCTTATTACCGATATCTAAACCTTCTGTTAATAATGTTTTAAGTTCAGTAGTGAAATCGTGCAGATAGTTGTCAACGCTAGTAGGTTTGGCTTTTCCCAAATATGCTCCTATAAGAAAAACACTGCTATTTTCAATATTAACTCCGTGTCCGAGTATTGGCCATAGCGTGAGCTTCGAACTTTTGAAAATAGGCAGACCGTCAATTCCAATATCGATTAGTATTTTATCATGACTTTTGACATTGTGGGCAATTCTAAGCAACTGATGCCGCAAGCCTATATGAAAGTATTCACCAGGGGATACAGTTCTTATGATTGTTTTGATATCAGATTCAATTAATCCTTTTAAAGATCCTGGTACATCAAAATTCCTGCGTTTTAGAATGTTTAACAAGGACTCTGTGCACTGTCGTGTTGGATTATATTTCAAGTACCAATTTTTTAATTCTTCTTTCAATGATACTTGTACGTCTGCATCGCATGCATGAAAATGTTGTTCACTTTCTTCTATTCTTTGTACGTCTGCATTTACGCATGCATTTTCATGTTGTTCACTTTCTTCTATTGTTTTTTCAGAATTGCTACAGGGCTGATGTGATGCGTTAACACTTTGTGAGTTTGTCAAAGCTTCATTAACTCTACCAAAAATGAGTTCAGCTTCCTTTCTACTCAGCCGTTTTAACTGCCGCTTACTAAATCCTCTTTCCATTTCTTCTTACGCTTAACGTTTAACTTTGAGTTTAAAAAAATGCAACAGAAGACTCGAACGCAGAGCTCTTTAAGTAGAAAAAAGTTTCATAAAACTGTCATATTTTCATAAAACTGATTTCACTTTGTTGAAGAGCACCTAGAGGCTAAGAGCCAGCTGCAAGAAACCCTTCGTCATCGGTAACCGGCTGAAAATTACACCAGATGTAAAGCATAGTACGAAGACTACGAAAACGTACGTCAGCCCATTTCTGCCCGGTTCCGTGACTCATGCTGACCGTGTTGAGCGGTTTTGAGGTGGTCAGCATGGGTCACAGACCCCGCCAGGACTGGGCTGACGGATGATTTCGGAGTCTTTGTATTATATTTTACAGCTGGTGTAAGTTCCAGTCGGTTACAGATAACGAAGGCTTTCTTGCAGCGGTCTCTAGTACTGAGCTTCAGAGCCCGCTGCAACAGCGTCTTCATCATCGGTAACCGGCTGGAACTTATACCAGCTGTAAAATATAGTACAAAGACTCTGAAATCGTTCGTCAGCCCAGTCCTGCCCGGGTCCGTGACCCATGCTGACCACCTCAAAAACGCTCAATACGGTCAGCATGAGTCACGGAATGGGCTGACGTACGTTTTCGTAGTCTTCGTACTATGCTTTACAACTGGTGTAAATTTCAGCCGGTTACCGATGACTAAGGGTTTCTTGCGGTGGGCTCCAGTACTACTAGTCTATAAAGAAAAAATAATTACGCTTACCTTGTATAAAAAATCACCTTACGAGGGGGAGATGTTTAAAAACAAATTGTAGATGCACAACTACTTCACTCACAGTAAAACGTACAACTAACATGAAAAATCCAGACCAATTTCACAATTTCCCGGAATATTGCATCATGCGATCCAGCGTAACTTAAAAGGGCTTTTCAGTTACCTTGTTGCATTACGATTTGCTTATATTATCATCAGTCAACTGCTTCCACTTCCGCATTACCTTTTCGGTAGTGTAATGCAGAAGTGGAATCAGTTCCTTGTGTTATTAAGCAACTGTTGGATTTTTCATTAGTTACTCTTTTTATCGAAAGACATCGATGAAACACAAAGGAATATTTCCCACTGCTTCCAAAAAGTCCGACTGGGGGATATTTTTCCCAATGAAGAAGAAGATAACAGGAAACGAAACTTTCAAAAATTTAGGGAACAATTTGCTTTTACGTGTTTGTCACACCAATACTAGCACACTTCCAGCAGTGGCGTAGGTAATGTAATGTGTGGGGGTTGCCACAATTTGGTGCGACTTTTTAAAATAAAAGTTTTATTATTTATTGGCTTTTTAATTAATACATATTGTAAATAATATTTAAATTACATTTTTTAGTGAAAATGAAAACATACAAACATTATAATTAGAAAATATAATCCAATGTTATCGTGAATGTGAGAGCTACGAATGATTTGTTAATTTAAGGAAATTGCGTAAAGGTCTAGCAATTAAGGATTACGCAGATATCCACCCCCCTCTTCCTTTATGAGTGACCTTTTATACGATCATTTTAGTTTTCAGTTGAGTTTCTGGACTAAAGCAGAAACTGAACTGTGAATTAATATTTACACGTCAAAGGCACTGTGAACGGGCTTGGGACCGTCTTCGGCGGAATTAGGGTGGTACCAGCTTTTTGTTGCACGGGTTGTTTTATGTTGTGGATAGATTGATTGAAGTACTGTAATTTTGTAAAATGTGCCATCATTGTTTTTACTTCATACTTAAGAGAATAGTAATTTTCGTCGACGTTAATATTATATTTACATTCCTTGGAAGTGAACATATTTTGTAAGATGTTGTCGAACTGATAATTTTTCCGATTTGGTTTTTGCAATGAAAAAGTATCTAGTGTGTAAGTACTTTTCCAAAATCGCTTTGATGATCAGACTATAGTGACTGGTGTTTATCATATGTTCGGCATGTTCTTCAAACAAATTTTTGCCGATACAATACTTCTGAACAGACGAACAGATTTTGTTGAATGTTTTTTTGTGTAGTAGTTGATCTTGCTGTAGGCATTGGGTAATTCTTAATTGCCTCTCGGCCTCTGTGCAAATCCACACTACAGCCTTCGAAGGTATTTTCAGAACACCTCTAGTTTTATAACTGATTAGGGACGACGACGAAAGGGTTCCCTGAAGTGCAGATATGCAGTCACCACACTCAAGAACTTTGCACATTTTGAATACAACAAAACCGGCTATATATTCAATGACAAAAGATGCATATTGGGAGAGTTGTGCTGGGTTTATGGCATAATTATGTTTTTTGAAGAATTCCTCATCAAACTCCGATAAATCAGGCATTTCGTTTTCGGACATATTTTCTTCTACTCTCAATACTGCTCTGCTGGCTGTTTTGTTGATGTCTATTAAAGGTGGGCTGGGATTTAACACTGTAGATTTTTGGTAAGGTTTTGCCGGTTTTTTTTTAAAATAAGTCTTTCCAAAATGTCTTTGTTAGCCCCTGTTACATTTTCCAGCTGTTCTTTCACAGATTCGCAGATTAAATTTTGTTTTTGTAAAGATGCCAATAATTGTTTTGAATTTGATTCTTTTGCGTCTCTTCTTTTAATTTTTTTTCTCAGCGATATAATTATCATATTTTTTTTCTTCAGTCTCGCTTCTAATATCTTCACACTTGACCGTAACATTTGAATTTCAGAATATTTCGAACTTGCAACCTATATAAAATTGCAACTAAATACACAATATATAAAATATATTATATAGACATACATAAGTGTATGTATATATAAAATATATAAGATTTAAAATTTTCGTTTGATTTGGTTTTACTTAAGCGAAAATTCAAACATTCTCTGAAAAATAAATGTTTCCCGTTTATTCAAAGCGACAACGATGCTTAAGGTCGCATTACATGGACGAGCACAACTACGACCAAACCGTTCGTGACGATTGCGCGCTACCAAAACACGTCGTGTGTGAGGACTAGCGAACATGCAGCGAACCAGCATCGAACCAAGTCGGATTTCAGCACGAACAACACAGAAATCTGTCAAACTTGTCTGTCAGTACAATTCGTGATTGTAATTTTTTTTTTCATTTCCGCCTGGCTCTTCTTCATTTAAGGTGCAGCAATCGCACTCAAAATAACAAAAATTTCCTGACTGACAGAATTTTTGATAGAACTCTGGTAGTTAGTTAGTTAGTTAGACTACCAATACCATATGGAATATTATCGTATCCATATGCCACCCAAATGACATTGGTTCCTATTGCATTGAGTCATAAACGTAAATATAAATTAAAAAATGTAATATAATATTTTAAAAATACCAATTCGCTAGGCTGTCTGACGACGTTCAAAAATTCAGCAGAAGTTGTGGATGCTCCCATTTCTATTACTTCCTACAATATAATCGGCATTAGTATCCCTTTATGCATATCTTTAATATACAATCTTACGATCGCCTCAGACGGAGGTCCATACTCGGCAGAATCTACAATTGGAATGCCAGTTGTTGCACCATAACTTCCATCCGAGAATACCTTTATGAAAAAAATTAAAGGTTGAAAATTGCAGGTATTCTGGTCAACGACATCAAAATTTTGTACTGCTACAAATAATAAAAAAATAAATAACTGGCACAACAGTCCAATTTGGACCAAGGCCTCGAGATGAGTTAGTATCATCTCATTTACTAGATCGCGACGGTGTGCTTTTGTGCAGAGGTGTGTGATCAGCAACACGCACAACCAAGTTAATTACCCCAAACGGGTACTCATTTAACAGCTGAGTAGGGCCATAATCCGACACGTAAGTCCCCATTTTTATCGAAGACTACCACATTCAATAGGAATCGGACCGGGGCCCAGTGCTTAAAAGACGAACTTGCTAACCGCTACGCGATCCGGACTACTTGTACTGTTATATACGAGTATTTCAAATATTTGCAGCTTACCATGAAGTCGGTAGCACCTACACCTCTTCTGATTGCATCGAAATATACAGTAGATGTTCCACCTATCGATGATATTTCCTACAAAGCAGCAGCATTAGTAGCCAAATATATACATATATGTGTATAATTTTTTGTTTATTTTTTTTTTTAAATCTTACCATCGCTTCAGATGGAGGATCATACTCCATAAAATTAACAATTGGAACGCCGGTTGTTTCACCATAACTTGTTTCCGTGGATATCTAAAATACATGAAAAAAAATTGAAGGTTAAAAATTGCAAATGTTCTGGTTAAAAATTTTGACTGCTATATATTCAATACATATTTACAACTTACCATGAAATTGGTAGCACTTTCATCTCTTCTAACATCATCGGTCGATGTAGCGGATGCTCCTTCAATCGTTGATATTTCCTACAAAGGTACAGAGTTAGTATTCATATATTTTTTCTCAATAATATGAAACCTTACCATCGCTTCAGATGGAAGGCCAAACTTGTCATAATCTTCAACCAGATCGGCTATTGTTGCCGCAAACACCTTCAGGAAAAAAAAAAGAAAAAAGTTAGGGCAGACAATTTAATTTGTTTAAATTACCATTTGCGAAGAATGAACTCCATCGGGAATATTGAATTGCGCATCATATGACAACTGTAAAAGAAATCATTTAAATTTAATATTCCTTTGATTATGGAGACATATACTATTCTTACTGATAAACATCCCTGCTCATCGGCTTCAATATTCTTATTTAATCGATTATTCTATAATGGGGGAAATCGTGTTAAATAAGATTTAACATACTATTTTTCAACATATATGGTACTTGATTAATAACTCACCAGTTCAGTAACATACTTTTCTTCTTCTGACGTCTATGAAATAATAATATAATATATATAATAAAATATATAAATGAATTAGTGTATCGAATTTCCTCACCTGTGGTAACTTTATCATATCATCTGGTCCGATGTTAATCCGAGGATATGCTCCCTCCGTAAGTATCCTCCTCTTACTATGCCTTATTAAGTCCGATTCCTCAAAATGATCAGAGCAAACTAACGTGTTGTGTGTCACAGGTTTATTTCTAAATTCCGTTGCCATCACCCATACAGCCCGTAAAAATTCATCCTGTGGGAATCTGTAAAAAGTTTACTTCTGTTATTCTAGAATGGATTGAAATTTATTTATATTATTATCTTTATAAATTTTATCAGAAGTATATATTTTTTTAATAGTGTTTAAAATATTTATAAACTTGTAACTTATTGTTCACTTTTTTTGTATTGGCCCCCATTTTACAAATTTTATACTACGCCACTAACAGGAAGCTACATAAACAAATTGAACGAAACTGAGCATGTGCATGATTTTGTTTACATTTAAACTTTTGATTAATGGTGAATACAAAATTCTTAATTTATTAGAAATAAGAATGTCCTATATAAATTTAAATATGATAGGACGGTGTAGCACTTCTGATTAAAGATATTTAGTATAAATACCTGTGAAAAGATATCCCAGATTTACGAGCATTCAGCCTGTTAGCGCAACTTTTCACCACGCACTTCATTATATTTCGGAATATTCTCGTTTAGTTCACTGACACGCACTATTTTTTACACTACGCGAACCGTCTGATGCACTTTAACTTTTTTCCGACCAAATGCCTGAAAATCAATTTGGAAAAATGTATATTTTTACTAAAACCGTTTGCCACCGCTCGATTTCGTAACGTAATTTCCAATTATAAATGTCATCCAAGCTACTAAAAGCTGATTACATTTAAAAAGCAAAGCAGGCATTTTTGTTCCCTTGGCAGAGTTACACAGACAGTGTATATGTGACTTGTTGCGGTTCCTTATCTTCTTCTTCTTTGATTTTTCCTTAAGTTTAGCAGAAAAAACACATCTGTATTTGTTCGACATTTTCTTTATTTTTCAATCAAACGAACACACAAAGAGACAAAGAACTAATGGCGCACATAAAAAGAATGACGTTCGTTGCGCGTAAACTGACTGAAACAGAGAGAGAGAGTATGTGTGTGCGCGCGTATGTAATTTTTGCTCCGTTCGCTGTTTCGCGCATTCGCCGCGTGTTGCCAACGTTCACTGCGACGTTCGCCGTGACGTTGACTGCTTCCACGTTTGAAATTTTAAAATTTGGTGCGTTAAAAATATCTGTGGTCAAAAACAGGTTTTTTGAGAGCTATCACAGGTCACAGGTTTTCGGTCCAGAAAAAAGGAGTCTCCTGCCCAAAACAGGAGAGATGGGATCATTATGCATACGCATTATTTAAAGTGATACGATTCTCTTGAAAGTACCCAGTGGGACTTGGAAGCAGGAATTCCTAGATGATTTCTTAATGAATATGTAGAGGGTAGCGCTACCATTTCAGATTACCCTCTCAGATTACATCGCCGAACAGATGGCCTACTTACGGAATGACATGAAAATGTAATGTGATGGGAAGCAGGTGCCATCACTTGCGAACTAGTGAATTTGTAATTTATGCTTTCATTACCTACTTTCCGCGGAATTGATAAGTGATGATCCATTAATGCAAAAGTAAATGTATTGGAATGAAACATTTGTCATCACTTACGAACCCATGAATTTTGACATTGGTCCGCTCATTACTTACTTTCTACGGAGCTTGTAAGTAATGATTCATTAGTGCAAAAGTAAATATATTGGAACAAAGTAGGTGTCACCACTTCCGAAGTAGCGGGTTTCTAATAGAGATTTCATACCCTACCTATTGTCGAATTTGTAAGCAATTAATGAGTGATTACATTGGAATAAAATAATGCAGGCACTTTATAAGTCAAACTTCTTATATTTTTTCAAATATTTTTTAATAACAGACATAAAAACAAAATGCTTGTACTGCTAGATTGGTAAGAATAAACCAAATTAATTATATTATTGTAATTCACGTTATACTCGTATAGTATGTTTTACTTTTTTTTTACAAAGTATTTTTTAAAGTGTAGCAACGATTAGTATATTGCGATTCAATTCATTGAAAAAAATAAAAGAGTTAAAACTGATAACATTTCGTGTTCAAATAATTAATACTATTGAAGAAATAAACTTAAACGATATTAATCCACAAACAAAAAATTTTCTTTTAAATAGAAGTAACTATTAGCTTCGTTTCGCTTAGAAATTCATTTTAAAATTAACAGGAAACTATATCAAAAGTATTTCGTTTACTGAATTAACATGAATAAACCTAATAACTATTAATTCATTTCTTAATAAACTATATTATTGGTATTATCTTTGGAGACAGTTTGCGAACTGGAACTAGCCTTGTTTTCCAGACTTATTGACTTAAAATGTCGGTTTTTGTGCAACCGGAAACAAGTTCGGATTTCGGTGACATAGTCCGAGTGCGTATATCCATTTCGACATACTGCTTCTGCAAATAAGTAAAATATCAAAATGTAATTCAGGCAAAGTGGCAGAGTATGTAGGAACTTACGATAAATTGCATCGTTTAAGCTTTAATAAGGAAGCTTTCAAATTGTTGCCATCATAATTGCAGCCGATAATTACGTCCGGCCCAAAAAGCCTGTTAAAATTCTTTTTTTAAACCGTCGGGCTGTACGATGTTTTTGATAATTGCAACCTAACAATATACAAAAAATGAAACATTATTAACCTTTCCAACTGAAAATGAAATATATAACGTACCTATTTATCTTTCTCCTCTTGCACAGAATTGTTTATTTTCCTTAAATCCTCGATATTTTTTACTGGAAAATGAGGATTTTCGCAAACATTGACTCTAGCCTCCACAATTTTTTAAGAATGGCTAGAATTTGACTTTGCTTCCGTATAATTTCCTTATTTTGCTCTAAAATGAAAAATCTCTTAGATTTTGTAATGGAAAGAGTAGAAAACTAATACCTTCCAATGTTTTTAACCGTTTTTCAATATCATCTGAAAAGGAAACATGTGGTAAATGTGGTAATATCATTCTCAGTAAAGTAATTACCTTTCATCGACCCGTCAACGTCAACCATTCTATTTTCAGTATTAAAAAAATCGTTTTCACGAAGATGCAAATCGGCGTTGCATCTCCTTAAAACTCCTCGACTCTCCGTTGGTTCCTGCGACATTTTTCTGGAAAAAGTAAGTAATAAATGATAATACTGAAATTAGTCGTTCGAGATTTGCCATACCATAGTACTTCAAACAAGGTCATGAAGAAGAGGAATTAGCACAAAGCCGTCCTTGAATGGCAATTGTACATATTTATAAATAACTTGATCCAAGGGGAAGACTTCTTCTGTTTCCGAAATTGGTCCATGAGAGTGTACCTAGTCTAGCCATAAATATTGTTACAAGGTTTGGCAACCCTGCAGAAAGGAACCGTTATATTGCATTTCTTAAAAATTGAGCTAATCGCTATAGTACGCTTGTGCTTGATGCATTTGTCATCATTTGAGTTTAATTTTTAGTGTAGTGAACATGGATTGGGGTGACAAAGAAAATAGAATTGCTGTGATTGCACTTCATAAAGTAGGAATGCAACCAAGTGATATTTTTAAGACTCTGCATACCCTTGGTATAAGCCGAATGTTTGTATATCGGGCTATTGAAAGATTTAATGATACGTCTGGAGTAAGTGACCGTGAAAGAAGTGGCCGTCCGCGAACTACTCGAACACACACATTATTCAAAAATCAGCCTTGGAGTTTCCAGCAAGATTCTGCACCAGGTCATAAGGCGAAGTCAACCCAAAAATGGCTTGAAGAAAATGTTCCAGATTTTATTAAAGCTGAAGATTGGCCTTCCTCTAGCCCAGACCTGAATCCGCTGTATTACGAATTATGGTCTGTCTTAGAGCAAATGACGTGCTCTAAAAGACATTCTAATATCGAATCCTTAAAGAAGTCTCTTACACATGCAGTCGCCAACTTTCCGATTGAAGTCGTGCGTGCTTCCATAGATAAGTGGCCAGCTCGATTAAAGGCTTGTGTAAAGGCAAAAGACAATCACTTCGAATAACTTGTTGCAATTTCCGTTGTTGACAATGCATTTAATAAATAAACAATGATTTCTTAACATATAACACCTCTTTTATTGAACGGTGATTCAAAAAGTTTGTAACAGTATTTATGGCTAGACTAGGTATAATTCCCAAGCCTATCATCGATGTTAGTGGTTCCACAAAAAAATTATCAGCGTTTGTATATCTTTTCCCAATCACAAATGCAGCGTTCTTTTCCGTCTTAACGAACTTAACGATTTTTATGGGTATGCAAGGATGTATGCAGCAGCAGTCATCGGGTGCTGTTAATGTCAGAGTGTACTTTTCGGATTTCCATGATATCAATTTGCCGTCTTTGTTTGTTCTAAACTCGCTGTCTTCTTTTTTGCATTTTATTTCTTTGTTTCGGAACTGAATATGTAACTGCTGTAGGCTTTCTTACCCGTCTCTTAATAAGCTGCATGTAATTTTCGAATTTATGTGCTGAAAAGT
This sequence comes from Chloromyia formosa, assembly GCA_964017055.1. Classification (NCBI taxonomy): domain Eukaryota; kingdom Metazoa; phylum Arthropoda; class Insecta; order Diptera; family Stratiomyidae; genus Chloromyia; species Chloromyia formosa. Next base: position 72,760,642 of record OZ024816.1, read on the forward strand.
CGTTTGTAAAACCGATTTCACGGACACATTGCGTAATATGCAGCAGATTGTGCACATTGTATGTGACGCTTTTCTCACTATACAAGATTGGAAAATTTTTGACAAACTCTTCCAGCAGCATTTGGGCGACGTTCAAGTTTGCCTTGTAACTTCGTCTTGAAGGCAGAAGACGATAGGCGCAATGTAATAACAAGAAGTGATAATATCCGTAGTAGTCACTATTGTTAATTTCCCGTAGCACAACAATTCCTGGGTAGAGCACAAATTGTCTGAATTCGGTGGACTTCCACATTTTTAAATCATCGAAGCTTCTTGGTTTACGGGAAAATTCTTTCGGTATGAAGCCATGTAATGATATTAATTTGTCGGACAGTTGGCTTTTTTCCATAGAAGTTAGCTTTAACAATTGGAATATACTATTAAGTATTTTTCTTGTTACACCGAGATCTAGTAAATGCATTGGATCTAGTGGAAATTGGGTTATCATTCTTATGTCCAAATTTTCCAAATCCGATTTTCTTTCCTTGAAGAACGCCTGGTGTTGATCCAAATGTTTTCGCGAGGAGAAGTCTTCATCGGTTCTTAATTCACCGGCTGCGGTACTAAATGTTACGACATTTTCGATACGTCGTCCTATCTGTGCACATCTGCTGCAGCCATGGAAAGCATTGTGACCCATTATTCCAAAAATAAAAGCACGAGCAGGTGTGTCGCATATGAATGCCCTTACATTTATTTTTGTAATTTTTCCTGAGATTCGTAAGCCGTCATCTCTCAAAGTTTTCGGCTCAACTACTAAGTCGTGCAAGAAAGTGTCGACACTTGCTGGTTTTTTCGTGCCTAGATAACTTCCGATAAGGAACACTTCACAGCCTGCTATATCAGCAATATGACCCAGAATTGGCCATAAGCATTGCCCAGAACTCTTAAAAAGTGGCAACCCGTCGATTCCAATATCTAATAATATCTCGTCGAAGTTCATAATTTCATCAGGGATTTTTAGCAACTGATGTTTGATTCCCAAATGGAAGTATTCACCTGGAGGAACAGTTCTTATTATTGTTTTTGGTGCATTTTTAAGCAATCCTTTCAATGAGGTCGGAACATCTAGGTTTTCGGATCGTAATATTTTCAATAATGATTTGCAACTCCTCCTTTGTGGCTGATACTCCCAATACCACCTTTGCAGTTTACCGGGTAGTGTTTTTTTCTTCAAATTATTGGGGGAACAGGACTCGACAATTTCGTCCTCACCTTCCTCTTCGTTTTCGGTTTCAGGAAAAATGGGTACATCTATTGATTGTTCTACCTCTTCGGATTCGGTGCATTCAGCAACCAATCCCCTTTCTATATTTGCATTTATAATTTTATTCTCCTTTGACGCCAATTGTCTCAAATTCCTTCTACTGAAACTTCGTTGCATTTTATTGAATGATCCAAATTCAAGGAAAAGTCTAAGCAAATAATTTCCGCTATCAAACTATTATAGAACATTTTATAAAACTTACCGTATATTTATGATTAAAATCGTTCGCCAAACACTTAAACTTTCACTTATTTCACCACACAACTATGTAATTTCGAATGACACGTGCACGTGTTGTTCCAGTACCCAGTGGAACTTTGAACTCATGATGCATAAATGAATCATCAATGAATTTGTAAGTAGAGGTACTTCCCATTTCAGATTACCATTTCAGATTACCTCGCCAAACAAATGGCCTACTTACCGAAGTCATGAAAAGGTAATGTGCCGAGAAGCAGGTGCTGTCGCTAACGCACTAGTGAGTTTATCATAAGGTCCTCATCGCACATTTGATAGGGAATTAGTAAATGATGACCCATTGATATAGAAGTAAATGTGTTTTGAATGAACCATGTATAATCAAATACAAACTCGTGAATTTTATCTTTGGTCCACACATTAGTGACCTTCTTCTGAGCTTGTAAGCTAGGATTCATTAGTGTGGCAGTAAGTAAACCAGAACTCGTCCGTTCCGAAGTTGTGAAATTCGAATCGTGGGTTCATTCCCTCGTTAGTAAGCCATGAATAATTACACACTATTTACATACATTGAAATAAAAGAAAGCAGCCACATTTTAATGTAAAATTTTATTTCGAATTTACTTCAATAACAGTAGTGAGTTCATTTTATTATTAAACATGTAATAATACATATGGGAATTCAAGTTTGCCTCGTTGCAATTTAATTGACTTAGAAAATAGCAGTTAAAACTAACAAAATATCCGATAAATAGTATGCAACAAAAAAGAAAACAAGAAGAAAAAAATAACAGTAACATTAAGTAACAACAAATTTGAATCTTATGACTATTTAAATTAAATTTTCCCTTTTAATAATTTTACCATATATTTTTTAATGTAACAAAAAAAAAAAAAACAGTTTTTCCCTTATACTCTAAGTGCTTTTTTTCGGCATACTTCCGTTTCGGAAGCAACGTACATCCTTCTTCAGTGCTAACCAATTAGCAACGTATTTCTTGAAGAAAGAAGTACGTTGCTTCTGAAGCGGTCGTATGCCGAATAATAAACAGCAGTTGCAGTATAAGTAACACTTATAGTATAAGTTGTTTTGCATATAACGAAGGACTTAGTATTTAATAACGCTTTAAAATAAGATTCTAATTTTTGAGAATTAATTTGGCCTAGGGCACTTAAGTTTTAAAACGATTGTAATGTCTTAATATTATAAAAATTGTTTTGCTATCAGACATATATCATAATAATTCTAATCTTAAATATTCAAAATCAAATAGAACACATTCAAATAATATCATCGGGATTGTCGTTCGTCACATTTAAATTATTTTTTGTCGTACTTTTCTTTTGGGTGCTAATTATTTTGATATGCCGGTTTTTATGTAAACGGAAACTTGTTCGGATATCTTTTATGTATTCCGCATTTGTGTAGCCATCATGGGATAAAGCCTCCTAAAATAAATAAAGCACGCAAAATTTAATTCAAGGAATCTGGCAAAGGTTTTGTAAACTTACCATAAACTGCCGCATTTAGCGCTTGATAGCTTTTAAATGGTGTTTTCGAGTTTCTGCCGTCATAATTGAAGCCCACAATTATGTCTGTCCCAAAAAGCCTATTGAAATTTTTGGATATGCCGTCGAGCTGCACAATGTGTTTAATCATGGATACCTAATATGAAACACAAAATAAAGTATTATAAACTGTAGTGTTAAATTTGAAAAAATAAGAACAACACGTCCGATCCGTTCGAAACGCAATTCACGACTATTTATTATTTTTCTGACGTTTTCATAATTCACAATGGTCTTGACAATTCATGAGTTTAAAGTACAGTGTCGTATAAAAATTATAAATAACAAAATCGTTACATTCAAAATTCAGGAAGTTTAAATTATTCTCTACAGATTCGACCATCCTGACTCAGCGCATGTTTCAGGTGCTGCAGCGTACTAGTCGTTATCATCGTTGGCGTAACGTCGAATAAATTCAGGGGCGTATACTCCTTCAAGGTGTTTATTGCTATTCTGAATTCCGGGGATATCGGTTATTAAATATCGATCATGAGGAAGTACGCGTTTGACCATGTACGGTCCTTTGTATTTTGGCGTAAGTTTCTGGTTTATACCGGCGGTTTTGATTCTATTACGGAGCATAACATACTCTCCTTCGTTGAAGGGGTTGTGCTGTACTCTCTTTCAATCGAATTGTTTTTAATTGTAGTCTTGAGTTCTTTTATTATTTTCGAGCGGTGTTTACGTATAGAATTTAAATCGCGATCAACTTTATTAAACGAATTGATGTACTCACGTAGTCGATCATTTACGAAATTACGTTGGTCAATTCCGAATAATACCAAGCTGGGAGTAGTATCGATTGATCGGTGATATGAGTTGTTCATGATAAACTCACATTCGGGTAAATGACGATCCCATGTATTATCATCGGAATTTAACTTCGATAGGACGGCTTTCATGGTGCGGTTCATGCGTTCGCACTGACCATTCGAACGTGGGGATGCTGTTGCATTTAGTATATGTTTCACGAAGTTGGTTCCCAGAAATTTAGAAAATGATAAGGAAGTGAATGCAGACCCTCGGTCTGATATTATGCGGACAGGTGCACTATAATTTCGGAAATATGACCGTAAGCAATTGACGGCTTCGTTAGAATTTGTCGTTCTAGTTGGGAACAGTTTGACAAATTTAGAAAAAGCGTCCACCACTAGAAAAATGTACTTGTATTTCCTAGGCGTTTCTTCTAAGGGTCCAAAGTGGTCCACATGTAATGTTTCGAAAGGAACTTTAGTGTAATCCGGAGGATGTAGATAGCCTTCAAGTTTTCCTGAATGCGGTGAATATTTAATACAAGACAAACAGTTACGAATGTGGCAACGAATTTTATCACGGACATTTGCAATATGATACGTTTTTCGCAAATGGTACAAGGTACGTGTCAGCCCACCGTGACCCGTAGAAACATGACATGAATGAATTATGTCCCTTTCCATGCTTTTAGGTACGCAGAGTAAGATTTTATTATCTTCACGTTTACAGACAAGCTGATCTTTCATAACGTAGTCTGTAACCGTTTCGTCGCCATTTTCTAATTTTTGACGAATAGTGTTAATGATGGGATCAGAAATCTGATTAGCCTGTATATCAATGGTATCGATAATACAAACCTGCTCGAACATGCGGCTAAGGGCATCTACGTGCCTCATACGGTCTCCATTCCTATGTTGAATTTCAAAATCATAAGATTGTAAGAATAGAATCCACCTAGCAATACGGGCGTTAACCTTTTGTTGTTCGATAGTGTGTTTAAGTGCTTGGCAGTCCGTAATAATTTTAAATCGTTTGCCATGAAGGTAAACGTGAAAACGTTTTATGGCATTTATGATTGCAAGGGTCTCGAGCTCATAGGACGAATATCTGCTTTCAGCGTCAGTCGATCGTTGACTGAAATATTGTATAACATTCAACATTTTAGGCGAGTCTTTTGCTGGTTGTAGGAGAACGGCTCCAAACCCAGACGCAGAAGCATCCGTATGCAACTCAATCGGCGCATTTCTGTCATAAATTGATAAGACAGGAGGGGTACATAAAATCTCCTTAATGGTATTAAATATTAAATGATGTTCCTCGGTAAGAGAGAACTCACAATCGATTTTTAAGAGATCGTAAAACGGTTTAACAATCTAGGAAAAGTTACGTACGAAACGTCTAAAATAGCTGACAAGTCCGATGAATCGTTGGACTTGCTTTCTATTTTTCGGCATCGGATAATCTCTAATAGAAATTATATGGCGGTTACTAAGAGTGATTTAATTCCCTGAGATTACATATCCCAAGTATTCAATTCTCGATTTTAAGAACAAACATTTGGACGGTTGGATTTCTAAACTATTGGATTTTAGAATTTGAAACAACTCTTTTAGACAGTCAATATGCTCTTCCACTGTCGCCGTTGCGATGAGAATATCATCAATATACACCAAAATTTTCCCAGACGCTATCAAATCACGTAAAACATGTTGAATATATCGTGAGAATACCCCCGGAGCGTTAGTTAGGCCAAAAGGCATACGAGTATATGTACTCGTATTGGCCGTCCTGGGTGACAAACGAAGTAAGGTACCGTGACGATTCATGTATGTACCTATATATGAACATGGTGGAAGCCATTTTTGAGGTCGATTAAAGAAAAATAGAACTTGCCATGAAGCTGAGCAATGTGGTCCTCTATTATAGGAAGAGGAAAACAGTCCTTCTGAGTTATTCGATTTAGTTGTCGATAGTCGCCACATAGACGCGTTTTCCCATTTTTCTTCTTCACTAATACAACGCGAGAGCAAAGTGGTGAATTCGAGGGTTGAATGATATTTCTCTCGAGGAGATCCTCCACCAGGGCCTTAGTGGTATCGCGGTCAGCAAACGATTGCCTAGTGGGTGAACATTTGAAATTAGTTTCACCAATTAGATCCATTTTCATTATGTATGGTTTAGCGTCGGTTATTTCGCGATCGGTTTCGTAATTTTTAATAATTTCGGTAATATTTTGTTTAATACCTACCGGTGTTTCAGTATCACCGATATCGTAATCAACTTCCTCGGACTGGCACTCAATATTCATAATTTCTGCTACCGTTCCAGAACTATCTACTTCCAGCTTGTCAAACGTAACCCGATTTCCATCGACGGTCATACGTAAACCCAACGAACGTAAGAATGCACGGCCAAGCAGCACATCATGAGCCATCGCTTCTACAGGCAGGACGAAAAATGTTAAGCTGAAATTATGCGAATCAATTATTACGTTAACAGTTATAGTTCCTAACAGATTCAATGGCGTACTGTTTAGTCCAACGAACTTGCACGAACCATCATATGGATGGATGTCAGATACGACTTTGGATATTTTAATGAAATTCTCGGGTGAACCGGTGTCTATTAGCGAATTTAACGTAACAGTGCGCCACTGATCAAATTGAATTTTAATTGTATGAATAAAATTATGTTCGCTGTCGATAGCGTAAGTGTTTTTTACGTATTGATGTTGATGGTCTCGGCACTCCTCTGTCTTATGCGAAGTTTTACGGCACTTAGCACATCGAACCTTCTTTTGAGGTTTTTGACAATTAATCGAAATGTGGCCTGGCTCACCACAATTGAAGCAATTGTTCGATTTCGGACGATCAGCTCGTTGTTGCACTGTGTAGTTTCCTTTTGACACAAAGTGTTTCTTCTCGAGATCCGGAACCGGACTAGATTTCGTTTCCACCGATCGTCTCCTCCAACCGCAATATCAGCTCTGATCGCGTTCCCTTCGTAGATAAACCTCGCTTCTCCAATTCGGACTTCATGCTGCTCGTTGATAGCGAGTTTATGGGTACTAACATTGTAGTGGTCACGTTAGATGACGATATCGGTAGACACGTTTTTCAAATTTTTCACCACGTTGGATGTCGAACACGTTACGACCGTTTTTGATCCCGCTTAACGTTACGGTGATCAAATCTATTCGTTGGGCGTTGCCACCAAGCGTTGGGCAATATCCCACTTCTGATTTCTGTAGTGTTAAATTTGAAAAATAAGAACAACACTTCCGATCCGTTCGAAATGCAATTCACGAATGTTTATTATTTTTCTGACGTTTTCATAATTCACAATGGTCTTGACAATTCATGAGTTTAAAGTACAGTGTCGTATAAAAATTATAAATAAAAAAATCGTTACATTCAAAATTCAGGAAGTTTAAATTATTCTCTACACTTCCAGATAAAAGTACATGAAAAATCCATTAATTTTGTACTAATAACTCGAAAATCACATTTTTTTAATTATGTCATTGTTGCAGCAAATGAGCGAAATGTTATTGGTTTCGGCACTTTCGGATTCGGCGTCAGTTTCGTGGAGTCCGTTAGAGACTGCTCGGTTTGGGATTTCGAGTTCGATTCGCATTATATTCTCGGTAATGTCGGCGGCATGTACGGGCCCTTCGATAGGTGGACGGCTAAGAGCGTCCACGTGTGGCTTAGCGCTTCCCGGCCGATGTACAATTTCGCAATTGTATTCCTACAGCCTCAGGAATCATCTGGCTACGCGCGGAATTAACGGTTTTGATGTATTCATTATACTCACGGCAGAACAATCGGTTACTATCCGGAATCGTTTTCCCATTAAGTATTATCGGAACCGCTCAAGTACTTTGACTATGGCGAGTATCTTGACCTCGTAGCTGTGGTACTTCTGTTCACTGTCGTTACACAATCGGCTAAAGAAGAATGCAGGTTTTCAAATTCCAGCCTCGGTTTCTTGCATTGCATCAAAATACCAGCGAGTCCTTTCGAGCTGGCGTCCGTATGTAATTCGTGATTTCGTTTCGGATCGTACATTGTCAGTACTGGTTCATCGCATAGCATGTGTTTTAGATGACGGAAAGCGTTTTCGTGTTCGGTCTCCCAACGGAAGGTCGGACTCCCTTTCGTCCTCAGTAGATTCGTCAGTGGTGGCGCGATCGTCGCGTAGCCCTTAACGAATTTACGGAAGAATCCAGTCAAACCGAGGAACCGTCGAATTTCAGTAACATTTTCCGGCGTCGGGAATTGTTTGATGGCGGATGTCTTCTCCGATCCGGGTTTTATTCGGGTTTTATTAAATCACCAATGATTCGATGTCCCAAAAATGATGCTTCTTTCGCGAGGAAAACACATTTCGACAGTCGAAGAATCATTCCGGCCTCTCGTACTAACTCGATGAATGAGCGGAGACGTTGCAGTCCTTCGTCCACGGTGCGGCTCGGAATGATAACTTCGTTAACATACGGCACGGCTTCTCCGGATTTCATCCTTTGGATTAACAGTGAGATGGCTTTCTGGAAAACCGCAGGCGCATTGACTAGCCCGAACGGCATATCATTGAATTCGAAGAAACCCTCGTGAGTCACAAAGGCGGTGTATTTTTTTGATGCTTCTTCGAGCGGTATCTGGTAATAGCCAGCCATCAGATCCAACATCGTGAAATATTCGTTTCCTGAGATCGAAGCTAGTTGTTCATCCATCGAATGCATCGGGAACGGTTGTTTAATCGTTATCGCGTTCAACGCTCGGTAATCGACGCATAATCGGTCTTCCCCATTAGCCTTCTTCACTAAAACTACTAGTGAAGAGTAAACGGATTCACTTCGACGGATAATGTTGTTCCGAGGGCGATCAGTTGTGATTCGGCTGACAGTTTCTCGTTTGGTGAACGGCACCTTGTATAGTCTCAAGTTCACGTTCACATTCGGTTTAACATCGATCTTCATCTCGGTGTGCTGATATCGTCCTAACTTAGATATATCATCGGCGATGCATTGAGAGTATTTATCTATCATTGCGTACATCCGGCTTCGATCGTCCTCTGTGACTTCGGCTCCCATTTTCACTTTATCCGAGTCGATTTTTAGCACACGACATGTTCCGGACTGTAGGATCACTTGACTAAGGTCAGTGCACAAGATGTCGCTACGGGTGTCGGTATAAGATTGTCGTTCACAACTAAGGCCCTAACCAGATTGAACGCAGAATGCAGCAGCAGCGGCAGCAGCAACAACAACAAAAGGAAGATCTGCTTTCGCCGCTGTCGCTGCCGCTGCGTCTAATCTAGGTGGCTTAAGGTAAACGCATGTTATCTAACTTGACATTTGGTCGGCGCTACCGCTGCTTTCTGCGTTCAATCTGGTTAAGGCCTAATAGTTCGGCGCGTTGTTGATGATCATCCATGGCCAGATTTACGTGTGCGTTATTTTCACTCTCGAATCTTCCACCGGCAAATCCTTTCAATATCACCTTTTCGTTCTTACTTACATGGGACATAATTTGAGCATCACTGTACCGAATTAACGATCGATCGCTTCCTGGATCTATAAATGCCAAAAGTTGATGTCCATCCACTGTCACTTGCTTATGGCATCCACCTGATTTCGGGGTTGCTGTTATTCGTCGGACGTTTGGTTGTGGTGGTCGTTGTTTCTCGGGACATTGCGCGGTCGATTGGGTTGTACGTGAACATGTTGCGCATCGCTCCTTACGTTGTGTGCAATTTATTGAGACGTGGCCAGTGGCGTAACGGAAACCGCAAGCCCCCTCCCCCCTTATGTAGAAAAACATCCTTGAATTTGTTTAAAAAGTTATTTTAAAAAAAAGAACATAAAACATAGCAATAAATTCTTCCATTTATTATCAAAATCGGTTGCACCATCATACAACGTACAGCAGGAAAAACATATTTTAAATCAATCGAACATATTTATATATTTTTAGTTGGTACGTGCACAGTATATAAATTAATAATGTAACTTTGCCAAACACCTCGTGGAATGGTTACGATTTGGTCAACAAAAACCGTTTTTCTCGTCGAGAATTTTGAGATGCATGCTCGAATCGAACTCTTCACATCAAAATTTCGTACTTTTTCATTTTCTATGCTTAATATACTAAGCGCTATGAGTCTCTCCTGGCTCATGGTACTTCTTAAATAATTTTTTGTTAGTTTTAATTTTGAAAATGACCTTTTTGCGGTTGAAACAGTGACAAGTAGAGTTAAAAATAGCAGAAAAGCTGTGCTTAATTCTGGCAAACTGGAGGTTAGAGTAGAATAGTCCAGGAATAATAATTCCGCCAATTCGCGAATTGAATTTGTTTTTTTTTTCAATATCATGTCTGAGAGCAATTCGGAAACTCCTTGCATCGGACGCCAAACGCTCACTCAGATCATCTTCATATTCCGTAACTAAGAGTGAAGACTTTTCGTCTATTTCATTATGAGTTGCAGTTAACAAAAATTTTGGCGTTAGTAATTCAAACAAATTGGACAACTCTTCCATACTAAAATAGAAAATCGAATTTTGACCTGCATTAACACAAGATCTATTGTACGATTAACACCGACACCTGAAAATGCTTTTCGGGATCCGTGAGCCTTTGGTCCAGACATAGCTCATCGAAATGGCGTTTAACCTTTTTAAAGCGTTTGTTTGCAAACACATCTCTAACGCCCCACTTTTTTGCAAGGGTTTCAGCTTCGGTTTTAACGACAGAAAACGCATTTCGTAACTTGGCTAGATTGAGAGTCGCATTCCTTAAGAGATTTTTTGCCTCAGCTGAATCGAAATTTTTTATTTGCATTAATTTTGAGACTAAATTAACTGAATCAAGAATCTTTGTATGTAACACAGTCTGAAAAACAAAGCCTTTTCTTCCTTATTTGTCGACTTCAAGATAATAGACGACAAAGACTTTAAAATTTCAACATATGACTCTTTTACAGCTCGAAGCGAATCTACTCGCGAACTCCACCGCGTGGGGCATAGCCTTTTTAATTTCAATGTCATAGATGATGACAGTTTTTCCCATCTCTTGATATTATCACTCAAAAATACAGTCATCGCATCATTCAGGACTAAATTTAAATTGTGAGCAGCGCAATGAACAAATTTTGCAGCTTTTTGTTTGCTTTGAATACGCGTTTTCACACCGGTATATGCACCTGACATTACCGGTGCACCATCGTACCCCTGACCTCTACACTTTTCCAACGGCAAACCCTTGTCAGCAAGTTCTTGCAAGATGACTTTTTCGAATCCACTAGCACTTTCATCGATAATTTCCGTGAATCCTATAAAACAGGTTTTCCCGATTCATTTTTTGATATCGTCACATACCTAATAACTTGAGAGATATTTCCAAAATAGACCGGAAATATCTTGAGTTGTGTCCATTATTATAGAAAAAAAAGTCTACAGACATAATATCATTTAACATTTCAGTTAAGATTTCTTTGGCCAACAGACTTAATATTTCATTCTGTATTGCTGGGCTAAGGTAATGAACGCCACCTTTTGTCGAACTTGTAAGTAATTCATGCAGAACAGGATCATATTTGGCAAGAATGTGTATAATGGCCAAAAAACTTCCACTGTGTAGTAATGGGGACCGGAGGACGAGGGTTGAGAAGGCCGTGCAGGCCTAAGGACAACAAGTGTCGAAGGTCCACTCTCCGATGACCACCCGTGACGAGCGCTGGCAGACCAGCTCAGCTATCGGGAGTAGCGGGATGGGTAATCCACGGCAGTCATCGGCCTCCTCCATATACGTACAAAAACAAAATCGCACGTCTGCCCGATGTCCAAAATTCAAAATAAACTAACATCCGCGATACACAAACCAAACGCTAGCTTCATTCTATCGAAAGTTATCGCTTATTTGAAGTTTCATTTGTAGGGGAAGCAGAAGTTTCATTGGTCGGATTTTACGTATTTTCAATATAAGCCTTCAATAACTGGATCCTTCTACAAACATTTAACCAAAATTTCAAGTCGCTAGCTTTATTTTGTCGTAAGTTATCGCTTATTTTAAATTTCATTTTTAGGGGAGGTAGGGGTTCCTTAGGTCGGATCTAACCCATCTTTAATGCCAACTAACTCAATTTCAGTTCAAATATTTGACCAAAATTTCAAGTCGCTGGCTTTATTCTATCAAAAGTTATCACTTATTTGAAGTTTCATTTGTAGGGGAGGTAGAGGTTCCTTGGGTAGGATCTTGCCCATTTTCAATGCAAAATAACTAGATTTTATTATAAACATTCTGCCAAATTTTCAACTTGCTAGTGTTATGCTATCGAAAGTTATCGTAATTAAAGTAATTTATAATTTTTTTTTAATTTTGTAGGGGAGGTAGGCGTTCCTTTGATCTGGAGTGGCATTATGTATCTCGATTCGAGTTGCTTTTCTCTCGTTGAATTCAACTCGTCACAATTTTAATTTGGCAGCATGTATCTCGATCGAGTTTAAATATGTGGTGAATAGAATAAACGCAAAAACGGAATAGAATAGACGCAAAAACGTACTAGATAGTTCTTTGAAATTGTGGCGCAAATGTCAAATGTTACATAAATTCGGAAAATATAAGAAAAATGTTTTTCGCGGAAAGTAGTGACGAAGAAGAAATCTGCGAAATGATATTGGTTCGTGAGATCAATTAGGTTTTGGATATTATTCCAAAGTCGAAACGATTACTTATTATCGAGCTCCATCTGCTTTAATCTATTCTCTTCTATCTTAGCTTCTGGAAGCATAGCGCTCAACCTTTGCGATTCTATTTGGAATTTCCTATCTTCCTCCGCCATTTTCTTCGCCAACCTGTATTGCTTTTCTTGGAGATCATACGTCTTTCTCTTAATAGAAGAATTAGTTTTTTTGACTTCCAAAAATTTTTTTTTTCAAATCATTTCCAACCTTTATTTCACTTAGGTACTCTTCAAGCAGATCGATCTTTTTGTCTCTCGCAGTTCTCTTCGGCTTGGGAGCTGAATGTGTTGCGTTAGAGACGATACTTTCATCAAGTACAATGTTCTCCGCATCATTGATGTCAACTTCGTTGTCTACGATATTTGTGCTCGCATTACTACTCGACGGGCATCCAAAGGTTCGAACTCCTGAGATGCCTTCTACGGTCGCCTCAAGTCCTGCTGACTCTACAACGCTTTCTTCGAAAACATCAAGCGGCTTCGACTTAAATGAACCTCCACCAGTCCGCTTCTTGTTCTCTTTATTATATCTTAACTTCGATTTCACTTTATATTTGTAGTCTGCCCAGACCTAGTTAAAAAATTGATTTTCATCAAGATTGTCTTTAAACACCATCACATTACCTTTTTCCATTCGGCAGACGTGTTTATTGGTGGTCGATTCTCATTAAGGGAGCTTGTCAATGAATTCCACATCTTATTAGATTCAGTTCGACCATTCAAGTTTTTTAGCAACCCCCCAGCTAAATCATTGTGTGCAGCCATGAAATCTGCTAAAAGCTGTACCTGTTGACGGTTGATTGCTTGCGATATTTTCATCTCTTCGCTAGCCCTTGAAAACAAAACAAGAATTCCCGAGTTATTTTAAAACACAGCTACTGAAATCGTTCAGATTTATACAGAAAATGCAATGCACGAATTTAATTCACTTTGTTTAAAGAATATCGATTAGTAAATACAATTTTACTTACATTTTTAACTCGATAATTTTAACTCGAACACTGCACAACACTCGACCGAAAATTCTTTGTTTCAATCGACCGTGCTATTTGACATCGAGATACGTGATACCACATAAACGTCAAACTAGTACTTTTTTCACTTTACGTAGATCGATCTCTCGTAACGAGATACGTGATGCCAAAAGGTCTTGAAACAGAAATGAAATACTCGAAACGAGATACATAATGCCACTCCTGATTATGCCCAACTTACTAGAACCCAAGCAGCTTCTCACTTCAGGGTCACATGCCAAAAATCAGATCAATTGGTTCAAGAGTTATAGACAAAAAACCTGAAAAGTAGGGTAGTACGGGGCTCTTTGTAAGAAAATTACCGTTAGTTTTCAACTGATCGATTTTATTTTTGCAGGAAAATATAAGATTACCCTTACAAGCAATCTACCAAAGCTAGAGCTTTTCATGTTTATTTAATCGGGAGTTATAAATACATTTAATTATTTTACATATGTAGGGGAGGTAGGCGTTCTCTTGGCCTGGTCATGCCCATTTTCAATACCAACCAACTAGATCATACTTTCAACATCTGACCAAAATTTCAAGGCTTTAGTTTCATTCTATCGAAAGTTATCGTGCAAACGGACAGACAAACGGACAGACAGACAGACAGACATAGCTAAATCGAATCAGGAGGTGACCCTGATCATTTATATATACATTGCTATACCTCCGGAGCCTCCTTTAAGGTGTTACATATTTCCGTCGTGACAAAAATAATATACCCTATACTAAAAGTCTAGGGTATAACGAGAAAACCTAATTGGGGTGCCTATGCACCAAACTCCCTAAGACTTAAAACAACGAAGTCCCGTGCAGGGACAAGGGCTGCTTCAGCCAATCTAGACAATGTGGCACCAAGGTAAACAGAAAATATTACATAGGGAAACCAATCCAATCAGGACCGATCCTTTCCCCCTCCAGGTCAAACGAGCCTTAAGGTGATGATCGGCTCACACTGGACCCCTGATGTAATGGGTCCGGCGCTTCTTGACCCGCCCTGACCCGTTGGGTTTTCAGGCGCCATGATGTTTTGGAAAAACCCCAAAATTAAACGAAGTTTACAGTGAAAGAGCGGAGGGAGAGGAGGAAAATTGGGAACTTAGCCCTTCATTGTTTTACTCAAAATTATGCCCATGATCATCGAATTCAAAACACATGAGCATGTGCTTAATAATTATGTAAATATATATATATATATATATATATACTGTGGCCGACAAAAGTCTACATACGACCCCTATTTTCGCTACTTGACGAGCCCCATGGTACTAATTAAAAAAGTAATGATGCAGTTTTGTTCTAAGTCTATTTTAATTGATACTTAACAAAAAAAAATCTTTTCTCCAATATAAACTTTACAAGTTATTCATACATAACTAGAAAAATGCATTGACAAAAGTCTACATACGGCTAGGTAAATCATTCTTCCTGCTACTGTGCGGTTCTGTTTTATAACGGGAAGTACCGTTTATCAAGTTTCGGCATTTGCGTTTCGCGTTAGGCTTCAGTTTGGGCAGTTTCGATAAGGCCGCAGCTGTGACGATGGCTTCTCGGAAGGAAATCTCATCATAAGTACGGAACTTGGTGGTAAAACATCGAAACGAAAGAAAATCTTTCGGAGAAATAGCCAAATTGTTGAATTTAAGTAAATCGACAGTGCAAACCATATTCAACAACTACAAAAGCAGGTTCTCTGTTGAAAACAAGCCGCGCAGTGGTCGACCAAAGAAGCTGGTTCGCAGAGAGGTCTCCTTTATTTTGAAAGAAGTGAACCAAAACCCAAAGGTGCATGCCACAAAATTGGCGGAGGACATAGCAAAACGAACAGGAACCACGGTGAATCCAAGAACAGTTCAAAGAACATTAAATAATAATGATTATCACAGCAGAACACCACGCAAAAAACCCCTTATAAGCGAAAAAAATCGCAAACTTCGCTTAGAATTCGCCAAAAAGCATCTGGACAAGGGACTTGATTTTTGGAAGAAGGTTTTATTCACCGACGAATCGAAGTATAACATATTTGGAAGTGACGGTAGAGCTAAAGTTTGGAGAAAGGCAAACACGGGAATGGACCTAAAACACCTAATTCCTACAGTTAAACATGGCGGTGGCAATGTGATGGTTTGGGGTGCTGTCGCGGCGTCGGGTGTAGGAAATTTGGTGTTCATTGATGGTGTCATGGATCGCCATCTCTACAAAACCATCTTGCAACACAATTTAAGGGAATCTGTCGATAAGTTGGGCCTTGGTGGAAGCTGGATATTCCAGCAAGACAATGATCCCAAGCACACCGCTCAAATCGTGAAGGACTGGCTACTATATTATGCTCCAAGACAGCTCAATACACCCCCACAAAGTCCGGACTTGAATGTCATCGAGCACGTTTGGAAGCTTCTCGATCGAAAAATAAGAAAACACGACATTAGAAGTGCTACAATGCTAAAAGAGAAGCTCATTGAGGAATGGGGCCAAATAACGCCTAACGAGTTAGAGAATTTGGTCGCATCGATGCCAAGACGCTTGCAGGCAGTTATAGATGCCCATGGTGGGCCAACAAAATATTAATATTAAGTTTTGAAATGAAATGTGAATTCCTTAATTAAGTTTTTGGTGGATCTCATGATCGTACGTAGACTTTAGTCAATGCTATTTTTTAGTTTTTTATGAATAAATTGTTAAGTTTGTATTGGAAAAAATATTTTTTTGTTACAAATAAATAAAAATATATTATAAACAAGACTACATCATTACTTTTTCAATTAGAGCTGTTGGACTCGTCAAGCAGCGAAAATAGGGGCCGTATGTAGACTTTTGTCGGCCACTGTATATATAATTCAATTATGACGTACTAATCATCTTGATACCTAAAATATCTTCAAAAAAAAAGAAATCATTTCCATTTTCCACTTGTCAAATACCGTTCGTAATTTTTATCTTAACTAGATATGGTGAAACACTAAAAACAAATGAAGAGTTTTGTCTTCTTCCTCTTCAATGAATTAAGGTTTCTAGTTGTTAGACATGAGCTTCATTATATAATTTCATATTCTTCCTTTACATCGCTATGCTCGTAGTGACAACTTTCTTTTGAGAATTCATTCAATGATAATTATATATTTGGTCTACAACTTAATAATGAGACTTTTTTTGGAATTTTGGGCATTTGTTCGTAGATTTATTCATATAACTAAATTATTCAAAATATTGGCCATCAGCAGCGATAACTTTCTCCCATCTTTCGGGAAGTCTACGAATTCCGTCGCGAAAAAAATCTTGGGGTTTCGAGGCTATCCATGAATCGAGCCAGTTCTTAGTATTCTCATATGAAGTGAAGTGCTGATCAGCCAACGCATGAGTCATCGAAGCGAACAAATAGTAATCGGATGGAGCAATGTCAGGGCTATACGGCGGGTGGGGTAGCACTTCCCATTTGGTTGTTTCCAGGTACGTTTTCACGACTTGCGCAACATGAGGGCGAGCATTGTCATGCTGAAGAATTATTTTGTCGTGCCTTTCAGCAAATTGTTGCCGTTTTTCACGCAATGCTCGACTCAAACGCATCAATTGCAGTCGATAGCGCTGCCCGTCAATGGTTTCATTCGGTTTTAGCAGCTCATAATAAAGAACACCGATCTGGTCCCACCAAATGCAGAGCATAAGCTTGGAACCATGAATATTTGGCTTCGCGGTCGATGTTGATTGGTGCCCGGGCGGTCCCCATGATTTCTTTCGCTTTGGGTTATCATAATGAATCCACTTTTCATCGCCGGTCACAATACGATGCAAAAAACCCTTCCGTCTTTGCCTTTGAAGCAGTTGTTCGCACATGCAAAAGCGCCTCTCAACATCTCTTGGCTTCAACTCGTACGGACCCAGTGGCCTTGCTTTTGGATCATTCCCAGTGATTTTAACCGCTTCGATATGGCTTGCTGAGTCACTTCCAATGAAATTGCCAACTCTTTTTGAGTTTGGCACGAATCTTCTTCGAGTAATTTCGTCAATTCTTCGTCTTCAAACTTTTTTGGCTGGCCAGGTCGCTCTTCGTCGGTAATGTCGAAATTATCATTTTTGAACCGATGAAACCACCGAAAACACTGTGCACGCGAAAAAGCATCGTCACCGTAAACTTCCACGAGCAATTTATGACTCTGAGCTGCAGTCTTCTTAGCAAAATAATGTCCAAGTAAAACTTCCCGCAAATGTTGTTTTTTTCGTGAATTTTCGAAACTTTCCATGGTCCGGTAAAATACGTTGTCAACAATCAACACGAAATGTTTATACTGACATTGACAGCTTATGAATACAAACTTCAAATGGTATGTATGTCAAAGATGGACTACCATTGGTTTATCGGTGTTGCCATCTCTAAAAAAAGTCTCATTATTAAGTTGTAGACCAAATAAAATTTGTCTAATGATTATTAGTGTGGGTGCCTTTGTATTTTGTTTTTGCGTTTCTTATAATATTCGCATATGCGTATCTTTATTAATAAAGGTTTAGGTGTAACTGTGTCTATATTCTGTGGTACACACTTTTCACGAAAACCAGAAAACCATACTGACCACTTTCCGGCCACGCGTGTACGATTCCATACTTTGACATTTTCGGTTTGTTTTATAGTACGAGGATTGCCTTTTATATTTCGGGATTAGAGAACAAAAACAAATATTAATCATTGAAAATCGCTTTATTGTTTTTCAAAATATGCCCCATGAAGATCTATACACTTTTGCATGCGTTTGAACCAATTGTCAAAGCACTTTTGCCACTCTGATCGAGGTGTCTCCAAAACATGCATTCTGAACGCAGCAACCGCTTCTTCAGGTGTTGAAAAACGTTGACCTCTCAGTTTTTTTTACGTACGGGAATAAAAAGAAGTCATTCGGTGCTAAGTCAGGACTATACGGCGGATGACCCATCAAATCTATGTTTTGAGTGCTCAAAAATGCAGTTGTTTGAGCTGATGTGTAAAAGCTCGCATTGTCGTGGTGAAGAGCGATCCGTCTTCGGCGGTTGGTTTTCCTGATTTCTTGGAAGACAACTGGCAAACAAATGGTTGTGTACCACTCAGAATTGACTGTTCTGCGTTGTTCTAGTAGTACGGTTGCGACATGTCCAGTTTTTCCGAAAAAACAGGCGACCATTTGCTTGGAAGTGCTTCGTGCGCGAACAACTTTTGTTGGGTTTGGCTCATCTTGAAACACCCATACAGTCGACTGCTGTTTACTTTCGGGCTCATACGCGTAAATCCACGATTCATCACCTGTCACGATGTCATAGACGTGTTTCGAAGCACCGCGATCGTATTTTTTGAGCATTTCTTTCGACCAATCGACACGAGCCTTTTTTGAGCGATTGACAAATTGTGTGGGATCCAACGCGAACAAATTTTTTTGACAGTCAAATGTTCATGTAATATTGAATGTATGCTGGTCCCACTAATGCCTAAGGTTGTCTCAATCTCATGATAGGTCACATGACGATCTTGCAATATCAGTTCGCGCACAGCATCAGTGGTTTCCGGAAAAACAACTGATTTTGGATGACCTTCACGAAATTCGTCTTGGAGTGAACTACGACCTCGATTGAATTCACCATACCATCGATAAACACTGGTCCTTGATGGAGCTTCATCGCCAAAAATTTAATTCAGTTCATACATGCACTGTTGCTGAGTTAATTCACGTCGAAAGTTGTCAAAAATAATCGCACGAAAATGCTCACGATAGAATTCCATTATTTGGCCGAGATTATTCTTTTAAGTTACTGTAAAAAACACAAATAGCGCTCGTATGTCAAAACGTTCTGAGTACGTATAACCTCAAAAATGTCAAATTTTACGATAGAGCTGTCAGTTGCCAGATTGCAACACTAGGGTTGTCCAATCCCGAAATATAAAAGGCAACCTCCGTAACATACGATAAAAGTAAGACATTGCGTGTATGTCAAAACGAAAATAAAATAGACTCAATCTATCTATGTCTAGCTACTACGTGAAGTACTAGGAAATCCACATATGCATTTGTAAGATATATTTTGTTTATGTGTAATGATCTCGTCTTTATACCCTAGACTTTTAGTATAGGGTATATTGTTTTTGTCACGACGGAAATACGTAACACCTTAAAGGAGGCTCCGGAGGTATAGCAATGTATATATATAAATGATCAGGGTCACCTCCTGATTCGATTAAGCCATGTCTGTCTGTCTGTCTGTCTGTCTGTCTGTCTGTCTGTCTGTCTGTCCGTCTGTCTGTCCGTTCGCACGATAACTTTCGATAGAATGAAGCTAGAGCCTTGAAATTTTGACTAGCTGTTGGAAGTATGATCTAGTTGGTTGGTATTGAAAATGGGCATGATCAGGCCAAGAGAACGCCCCTACACATGTAAAATAATTAAATGTATTTATAACTCCCAATTAAATAAACATGAAAACCTCTAGCTTTGGTAGATTGCTCGTGATGGTAATCTTATACTCCCCTGGAAAAATAAAATCGATCAGTTGAAAACTAACGGTAATTTTCTTGCAAAGAGCCCCGTTCTACCCTACTTTTCAGGTTTCTTGTCCATAACTCTTGAACCAATTGACGTAGACATCTGATTTTTGGCATGTAACCCTGGGGTGAGAAGCTGCTTAGGTTTTGGGAAGTTGGGCATAATCAGATCAAATTAACGCCTACCTCCCCTTCAAAATTCAAAAAATTAAATATTATTTTAATTACGATAACTTTCGATAGAATCACACTAGCAAGTTGAAAATTTGGTAGAATGTTGGTAGTAAGGTCTTATTAGTTAGCACTGAAAATGGGCAAGATCCGACCCAAGCAACCCCTACCTCCCCTTCAAATGAAACTTCGGATAAGCGATTACTTTTGATACAATGAAGCCAGCGGCTTGAAATTTTTGTCAAATGTTTGAAGTGAGATTGAGTTAGTTGGCATTAAAGACGGGTTAGATCCGACCTAAGGAACCCCTACCTCCCCTAGAAATGACACTTAAAACAAGCAATAGCTTACGACAAAATAAAGCTAGCGACTTGAAATTTTGCCCAAATGTTTGTAGTAGGATCCAGTCGGCTAATATTGAAAATGCGTAAAATCCGACCAACGAAACCCCTAATTCCCCTACAAACGAAACTTCAAATAAGCGATATCTGTCGATAGAGTGAAGCTAGAGACTTAAAATTTTGTTTGTATGTTTGTAGGGTGATCTAATTGGTTGGTGGCAATGATGGGCAAGATCCGACCCAAGGAACCCTTACCTCCCCTACAAGTGAGACTTCAAATAAACAATAACTTTCGATGGAATGAAGCTAGCGACTTGAAAAATTCAACAAATATTTGTAGAATGGGTTAGTTAATTCATTTTGAGAATGGTCAAGATCTCCCTGAATGAGTGCCAACCTCCCCTATAAACTGGCTATATAGGAAACTCAGTTTTAATGCATGGTCGTTGCCAATTATTACTTATGGTGTCACCACTAGGTCTGTACAAGTCTAGGGTATATACGCATCGGACTCCTGGTTTTTTCTGTTTTAAACAATCATTCATAACCTATTTATTTTACTTGGCGTTTAAAGGATGAAAAAAAATAATAATAATAATACGGAGATGAACATTATCAGGATCGATGTTCCTACTGCACTAACATGAGATATTTATACTTTATATATCCATACGTATTTGGGGTCTGCGCTGAACCCTCGGAAAATCCAATTATAATGTATTTATTTCTTTGATTTAATGTACAAAATTGTATAGGTAGGTTTTCTACTTGCGGGCAATGATGATAAACACAAATTTTGTTTTTGTGTTTGAGGCAGGCCAAAAAATACTAATTGTTAACAAGAAAAATATACGGCGGCGGTAACACCAGCGGCAAGTCTGTACAAAGAAATCAGAAAAAAAATTTCTATGTTGCATTTCAATCAGGAACCGTGTGCTCCACAAACTGCAAACACTCTCAAGTAGATTGCTGTGTCTGTTGTTGTTGCCCAGTACTATTCTGCCTCAAATCTTAGCTCACTGCAGCACAGCACTCCACTCAATATTAACACCTCTTGCAGGTAAAAAAAAATCTCAAAAGACCGCAAATGTATTTCTCGCAGCATTAAAATTCACGGACAAAAATGTGTCATCCGACGGTGATTATGTTTTCAGGAGACACAGAAGACCACAGCCTCATCCCGCGCAATGCTATCAGCATTTGAAGAAAAACAAAACCTCCTCAAATGCGGCCAGACATGTTGTCGGGGAGGCGTAATCAATCGCTCCAAAACGCGTCAAGGAATTTTCTTCTAACTTCTCATGTCGCCGCACTGTTGCGAAAGATCGCCAAATCCAGGCAGTGTCGTTCGCGAACCATCCATCGGCAACTCTTGAGATACCGTCTCAATTCGTTTGCCTAGTACGGCAAAAACTCCCAAAAAGAAAAACCACAGCCGATGTCGTTGGCGGGTGACTCGCAACTCCTTTTTGTGGCTTTTGTGACAGCAACTCACAACCTCATTGAACGCGATACAGCCTTATCTGGGGTGCTTCCCTGATGGCGAAGCACCTATCTGCGGCTCCCACGACGATGTGGTGGGTGCGATAGCCACGTGGTGGTGACGAGTCAATTGCGGTTAACGGACCGGGGCGACGCGGAGATTGTCCATATGTGTATATATTAATAAATATATGGGTTTTTCTTTTACTCTTTGAGGATTTATCGGACTATTCACGCATCGAAATTGCCCTGTTCCGTCCGCCACCACAATCGACCCACAATCGCGTCTCCCCAATCCGTCCGTCCGATCTCGTGTTCGAATTCTCCAAACGGTGAAAGAAAATCCCACACAAACCGAACACTATCAAAACCGCGGATAAACAAATTTAAACACCCGCTCACAACTTCGCGACGGACTCCTTCTTTCCACTCGTGAAATAAGATACTCCTCGTCTTCTGTTGAATCTGGGTGGCTTCTTCCCATGAATTTCAACAGCCAAGCCGGTCGGTCCCACTTTTTCGTCCGATTCTTTCCACTGCTAACACAAGACTTCCTTTCAAACGGATCACAATCAACTCTCCCCGGTCTCGTTATCAATCTTGCTACCTGCTGCCTACGTTATCAGTTCCCTTTCTCAGTAGCCAAAACCAGTTTTCATGTTTTCCTGCATCTTGATCATTTCTTATAAGCTGTCACTGGACCCGCTATCCTAGTTGATACGGGTACAGTAATTCGCAAAATTTAATGAACAAGATGCAGGAAATTATAATATTATATTAATACGTTTTGTAAATTATAATGTACATATACATACGTCCGCATACGTCCCTTAATTTAAAGGTGACCACTACAACTGTCAGTCTGCTCCGGCTTCTCTCGATAGCCCCGAAATGCAAGATTCCATGATGCCAGAGTAAGAGTAATATTAATAATACGGTCGAGAATTTTTTGCCACTTATTGGTTTCTTCTGTTAACTCGCGTTCAAGGGAAGCATCTGTTGTTTTGTTTTGTTTTCATTTGTTAAAAATGACACAAGCTTGGATATGAACACTAGATTCATCATAGATTCGATTTTTTTTTGCTAGACCTTGCCAATCACAAATTCCATTTACCCAGTTACTATGGTAATCAGGTGCACTTCTATCCGCGAACGTCCTTTAAAACTGAATAGCACAAACACTTCCTTGGAATTTTCCGTCCAGTTTTGGGAATCCTGTTGTAATAGACTGAAGAAAAATGTCTGCCATTCGTTTTGTTTTTGGGAAAAGGTCCATCGGGCTTGCACGGGCCGTGCTCAATGATGAGTCTTTTCGTGTCGTCTTCTATTGAGTCCGGAAAGTAATGCCCAAGATCAGTAGAATGCTGGTTATTTAAATCAAATTTTGAAAATTTGGTTGCAGCCACAGCGTCCGTACAAAGAGGTGATGATGGCTGTATTTCGAAGTCGCACACTGAAGAAATATTAATGAGTTTAGTATTTCAAGTAACGGAGTTTTAAATGAACTTCATAATATCAGTTATTCAAGATTGTATGAAATATTAAATGAATTACGGTGATTAAACTTACCATTAAAACCAGCATTATCACCCGCGATTGCGTTGTCATCTGGAGCTTTTGACGGGCCCGCCTCAAGTTTTTTAAACGCCTGATCTATTCGAGGACACTTCGAAACAATGTTTTCAAACTCCCTCTTTTTACGGCGTTTCGATGCACCGCTAGAACTCGAAGTCCCGCGGCGGCTCGTATTCTCTTTTTTCGGCGGCACGTTGCTTGTGTGAGTGGCATTCTCTCGATTTTTGTTCTCGGTCTCTCATCGATCGTAGTTCGGTTGGTGTACATTCGAGAAGTAACGACGGATGGCGACAAGTGATTCGGCGGTCGTTCGGAAATCTACAGATGCGATTGCTGATTGTGGTCCGGCATGTCGGAGATTTGTTTGAATGTAGCGTGCCGTTGTCGTTTCGCTTACGTTTTCTCTTCGAGCAATGGCACACATACGATGAAAGAAGGCTTCGATAGTTTCTCCGGCGGCTCTCCATGTTGACAGTAATTTTGCGTGCACGGTACTCTCGTCGATATCGTTCGGAAAGTCTCTTATTAAGTGGTATGCAAGAGATGTCCACGATGTATGCGGTAGCGGGTGGCTGTCGAACCAATGTTTTGCAGTACTTCTCAACCTGGAAGGCGCGGCGAGAAGTACGAGGTAGTTATCCAAGTTGAATGTTTGTTGGAGCGTGGTGACGCAATTAACGAATTGTCTTGAAGTTAGTGACAGTTCAGACGAAGGATCGAATATCGGAAGCATTTCGCTTACTTCTCGAACTGTGAGCATACGTCCGGCGTACTGTGAGGTCGATGTCACAGGCGTTTGACGTTCCGTGGTGGCGGCAAGTTGGGGGACTGATGCGATGTTCGGTGGCATCGTTATGTTCGTTACGTATGGCGGAACTATGGTTCGCGTATCGGCGGCTGAAAAACGCATTATCGGTGCAAAACTCAGGAGCCTCGTGGCGTTCGACATGGTCGGCGGTGCTGTGGATTGTATTTCGGTGGCCAGCATGTGCGGTATCGGAATAAAACTCGGTAGCATCGTTCCATTCGATATATCAGACGGTGTGGCGGTTCAGATATCAGCTGCAAGCGTTTGCGAGAACGACATAATATTCGGTGACATCGTAGCCTTCGATGACGTCGGCGGTTCGGATATCGGGTGCATTCATTTGCGATAACAGACTGCTGTTCGGTGGCGGAGTCGATGTTGCAGCGGTATGTGTGTCGACACTTGTAGATTTGGTTTCGGGTGATTGCCGATTGACGTGTGTGTCTGCGTTGATGGTATTTGTGCGCTCGGCGGCAGGATTTTTCACGACAGTAGCAATGGCGGCGATGTCGTCTCTCAGCTTGTCTATTTCGCCACGCGTAACGGTTGTTGACGCTGACGATTCGTTCGAAATGGCGTCCATTTCAACTTTGTCGGAGCACAATTCCTCGCACACTCGATCGAACAATTCCGTCTTAATTCCCGCCATTGATTGATTATTCGTTAGTAGAAAGATGTGTAACTGTTTCGCGGTTAGCGTTTCCACTTTCACTGTCGGCATTTTACACTACTCACTTTCTTGTTGTCACGATTTTATTATTATGGTGATCCCACTTCTGAAGTTGTCAGGGATAGCCAGAGTGGAATATATTTGTGGATAATGATAAATAGAAAGTATTTTAATTCGGCAAAGATTTTATTTGCAATTCCTTACACATGTTTCACGTAGTTCGATCAACGATCGACTGCCTCGAGTTGGAGCTCTCACACCCCTTCCTCTCTTTCCTATCCGTGTATGTGTGCGCTGACACACATAACACTGCTGATAACTCGTGAAGTTGACTGGACACTCTTTTCCAAGTGTCTTCTACATTGTTGGGAGTTGGATGGTCCCATCCGATGCCGGCCTTCCACAATTGTTGAAATTGCACTTTAGCTACTATGGTGATTGGTGCCAGAAATCCGAATAGATCGAATACTTTCGAAGTATTTGCTAGGAATGTCCTGTTTGTATGTTTACTTGAGATGGGCACCTTGATGTTGAAGGTGAAACAATCTTCTGATGTATTCCATTGAAGTCCTAGCACCGAACTGAATTTCAAATCGTCTAGCGAGTGTACAACTAGGTTAAAGCTCCGCGGTTCGTTTAATTGGGGTATATTTGAGGTCCATCCTCTCAGTTGCATACCACTGCGTGCCAGCATTTGAGTAATGTCTGTTTTTAATGTGAGTGCTATAATGAGGGCACTGCTGACGAGGGTGTAGAAATGGAAAACGAGAAGGAATTCCAACATACACGGCGGCGGCATACGCTGGCAGGTAGCTCTGTTCGGGAGATGTGGCGGGTTCTTGCCGGTCTGTTGCCAGCCCATTACATTTATTTTTCTTTTATAAAGTAAAGCCGTAAGGTTAACATACTCAAACACATGGAATTAAATATGGAAGATATCCGAGGAAGAAATTAGCGTCTACTACTCGTGCATTTTAACGAGGATCCAGTTGGTCAGGATCCAGGCCAACTATTCCCACCTTCAACCAATAGGTCTCTGGGCCAATATTTTTAAAGACCTCCCAAATCCAAATAAGGCGGATTCACCTACATTCACGCGGTAAAGGAGAAGGGTTGTTCCATAAGGAAAAGATTAGGGTTTAAGCTTCACTCCATTTTATTGATATCTCTTCTTGTTCTAAATCATGAGTTTACAAGAATAACATATATCGATAAGTAAGCTTCTTCCGGTATATACGTGGCGGAAAACGTAAAGAGCAAGACAATTTAATCTAAACAAACCAATAAATATTATTTAGACAGTATGTAAATAGAAATATTTTTCTCTCATACCGCTGATGCATTATAACGGCCGTTGCTGTGCAACGAGGCTAAACTTATGTTTGAAGTTAAATTAATTAATAAAGCACCACGACACCAAAGAAACAAATAAATGGATAAATAACTAGAAACAGAAAAGATCACTGGATTTCTTATTTCAACTATACGTTACTTTACGTGAAATAGGAATGACAAAAATATGTACTTTATGCCCGGTTCACATTATTCCAGTCCAGTAATCCAGTCCAGTAATCCAGTCCAGCAATCCAGTCCAGTGCTGGACTGGATCATATCGTCTACATGATTCCAGTCCAGTAGTCCGGCGAGTGTATTGTTAACTCGGTAACTATAGTGACAATGATTTCTGGGCGAGCTGGAATGAAAAAGTAGACCGACAATCCAGTCACTGGACTGGATTGCTGGACTGGATTGCTAGATTGGATTGCTGTCCAGTGCCGGTTCACATTATTCCAGTAGCAATCCAGCGCTGGACTGGATTACTGGACTGGATTACTGTACTGGATTGGTTACTGGAATAATGTGAACCGAACATATTTTAATACAACGCAAAAATAATACTAATTATGAAGAAATTGGATCAACATAAAATATAGCACTTCGGCACTTGGGCAATGATCATATGACCTGATATCACTGAACTTAGAAATCAGTCGCTGTTACTGATTCTTTTTGGGAGCAAATGCGAAGGGGACTGCTAATTCATTGTTTTAATTTATAATTTAGGAAGGTTTTTTTTTTATTTTTTTATGTTTCGTTCGGATCGTTTTGTTTTGTATTTGGTTTTATGCAATCTACAGGCATTTATGTGCACAGTTAAGATCAGGGGTCGTTGGAGGTCTGAAGTGATTCTGATTTTCTTTATGTAATACACACTCTCAGGATTTGTTATAAATCACTTGCAATAGTGGAACGAATAATCTTTCATATCACTGGAATGATGGGCTCACTGCACAATGGAACAAAACCAATATTTATCGTAGATATGGCACCTTTGGATCCGTTTTTTAGTTAATAATTTGGAACAAAACTTGGGCGGTTTCTGTTGGGATCTTAGATACAAAAAAAAATATCCCGGACGCTTCGAACTAAACTTTTTGCGATTCAAAATCCGACTCACCTTTTCATCAGAAAAATGAAATGCGTGCTAAGACTACCGCGCGACAAAAGTGCAACTTTTAAGAAATCTTGTTACGGCTGCCATAATTCAGAGTATTTAAAGATTTTGCTTTTTATCTCCTGCCTATCGGCCATGGAGATGGTTGAAGATGCGTCGTCAAGAGTCCTACTATTTATCTCAGTGACCCCGAAAATTATATATATACATTACCCCCACATCTCCACCACCCTTGGGATCGTGGTAATGTCTTGACAATCCTACAGTATTTTTTTGTCAGATTGCAGGCGATTGACCAGGTTCTTCTAAAATGTATAAAATTGAGTCAGGTGGTTGCTTCGCTTGATATTTACAAGTACTCGTAAAATACATATACAGGGTGTCCCAAACCCCAACGTCAACCCGGAAACCGGTGGTAGGCCAAGTGGTGGCAGTTATCAGAAAAGTATTAAAAAAAGTCTCCGTCAATTATTTTTTGACTTATAGACATCCAAAGAAGAATTGGAAAAATTCATACCCTGTGATGATTTTTTAAGTACTGTTATTACAAATTTTAATTTTTTGTTATTTTTTTTTATGAAGCAACCCTGACTAACTGTTCTATAAATCACAATCTAAAAGTAAAAAATTACTGTATTGGTTTTAAATAAAATATAACTTTTTTCCCCAATTTTGTACTCAAAATTATCACTTATCCCAACTTCAACTGACTGCACTGTAAAAAATATATACCACGCGGTTTTGGCAAGTAACTGTAAAAGATGGCGCATTTTGCCCAGATTCCAAAATGGTACGACACTTCCTATATTATCTCTTAATTGAGGTGAAAAGAAGTAATAATCTCATTTAGGCAAAAGTGTAATTTATTGAACAAAAAAATCAATTAACAATTAAACGTTAGAACTTCAATTTACAACAAATGTTCAAAATGTTTGCCTTCAGCTGCAATGAAAGCACGACATCTTCTTAAAAAGGATCGAGTTATAAGCCGGGCGAATCTTCCGGAACTAATGGCTTCAGCGGCTTCCGCAATTTTTCGGCGGAGTTCCTCCAAATTTTCTATTTCTTTCGTGTAAACCTTTTCTTTTACCGCTCCCCAGTAAAAAAAATCGAGGGGATTTAGGTCAGGTGAACGTGCCGGCCACGAAATTGTACCAGACCGCCCTATCCACCTCTCGGGATATTCTCGATCGAGGAACTCTCTTACTGTACGGGCATAATTCGCTGGGCAGCCATCGTGCTGATACCACATATTTGCAAAAGTACTGAGTGGCACGTCTTCCAATAAATTGGGTAAATAATTAATTAAAAAATCTAAATACAATATGTCTCGGCACTTAATAATTTAATAGAAATAGTTTTGAGTTACAAATTAATTGACCCATAATTTATTTTATACTCACATTCGCTAATCTCTCCTTCATCTGGGTTTTTTAGTAAATTTCGAGATGCTGCGTCTTTGATAAGCACAGGAAATAATTTGGCTGCCTGCACAAGGAATTTATCCCACTTTAACAACAAGTTGGATGTATTTGGATGTAAATAATTATAATCAATTTCCACCTATGGGGGAAAAAAATATTTTAACAAAATTTAAGATAGAGTATTGAATAAAATTACCAGCTCATGCATAAGCGGATGTTTGAATAGAGGCCATTGGTCGAAAATTTGAACTCAGTTACTGTCTTTTTGTTGGTTTAACAACTTGGTCCTGTAATCAAGTGTGGCTCTCCAACTTGCCAAGATATTTGGCCACGAACTTTTCTCATATCTGAGCAAACTCAAATGCTCTTGAATATCTTTATCCGGGGGAATTACGCTAAGTGAATCAATAGATTCTGATGAGTTCGAAAATTTATCGTTCAAATGTGTCTTTTTTTTTATATTGAACTTCCTCCTCAAGTTCATATATTTGTCGTATAATTTTCCCGTTGGTCCTTTCTCCGAGCAAAATAAGTTTCCTATTTAAAATATGTATATATTAATGAATTTTTGTCATAAAAATGAACAATAAGAATATCAACAAGTAGTACCTTTACTTCAGTCGGAAATGCTTTTATTAAAATATATTGTCAGCGATTTTGTCGCACTCGGATACTGTCACCATACAATTATTGTTAACAAAATGGCTAATTACAATGTTGACCAATTCGTTTCTTTGGTTGTTGTTCAAGGTGTTTGTTAGTTTAAAGGATTCGATTATTGTCGAACCTAAGGCACTTTTCTGCAGTATTGGAACAATATCCTAAGATTCCATTTAAAAATAAGTATACATACATGATAATTAACAAAAGGAAAAAGCATACCACTTCAAAGGGATATCTCTTAAATTGTTAATCCATTCGGATACAGGTGAACTCATAGATACAGTGGCATCATTGGCGGTAGGCACCTGGAATGTACCTTGAGTTTTCTGCCACTGGAATATGTGCTGTTCAAAAATAGGCTTGAATCCGAGCATAGACTCAGTGAAGAATTCGTCAATATGCCTTTCGCGCATATAACGAAATGAATCTAGCGAATAATTGCACTCTGTAATATGTATACATATATATTTATATACAAATTGAATATATATTTTTGAAATTATAGCAGAACCTGTGTCCTAAATGAAAAAATTCTTGCCTCAAATGGAAAAATCATCACCTAACATGTATAAATATTTTTGCTCAGCATCAGGAGGAGAGTAACATACTAATTTTTTTTTTGTAGATGTGAGGGGGCTCTGCTTCACAAAATAAATAAAATAAATAACTAACACAACAGCTCAATTTGAACCATGGCCTCGAGATGAGCTAGCATCATCTCACTTTCTAGATCGTGACGGTATGTCTTGTGCAGAGGTGTGTGATCAGCAACACGCTCGACCGAGTAATTTACCCCATAAATGGGTACTCATTTAACAGCTGAGTGGGCTTATAGTCCGACATGTAAATCCTGTTTTTTATCTAAAATTACCCCATTCAGTAGGGGTCAAACCGGGGCCCAGTGCGTACAAGGCGAACGTGCTAACCGTTGAGCCATCCGGACTACGGACCGCTTCACAATTACGCCGAATTTTCTACTTGGGTAAAATGAGTTTCTGTTTGAGACTAAAGATTTTTCTCATTTGGGATACAGCCGAGAAATGCCATAAATTAAATTAAGAGACTTTTAAAATACTTACGTTTTATTCGGTTGGCAATAAGCTCGTTTTTTAAGCCCCACGAGGTAATTAATTCCAAAATATCATTGGCAATACTGGAACTTTCACTAGATTTATCAGCTTCACTAGTATAAGGAACACTGACCAAGACAATGTTCCTATTTTCTTCACTATTGTCAAAACTATACAAAATTTTTTCACTTTCGAACAAATCTCGTTCGTTTTCCGGTAAACTACCTTCGTCTAGCAAAGACATTTTCAGTTCAACTGGCAGAATAAAACAAAGACGCATGACGAAACTTTAGTAGTTCGGATGGCGCAACGGTTAACACGTTCGCCTTCAACGCACTGGGCCCCGGTTCGATTCCGGGGATTTACGTGTCGGACTATGAGCCCACTCAGCTGTTAAATGAGTACCCACTATAGGGTAAATAACTCGGTTGAGCGTGTTGCTGATCACATACCTCTGCACAAAAACAGTCACGATCTAGAAAATGAGATGATGCTAACTCATCTCGAGGCCGTGGTTCAAATCGGACTGTTGCGCCAGTTATTTATTTATGACGAAACTTTTGTATTGCTAAACAAAATTATGTTAATCTAACAGAATTTTTGTTGATCAACATAAACGCAACTAAAAAAATAATTGTATTGCTGAACAGAATTATGTTAGTGCAACAGAATTTTTGTTGGTCGTGCTATCACCAACCGATGTATTCTTTCAAAAGTATCGAATTTCTGTTGATTCAACAAAATCGTACATATGTAACGGCAATTCAAGTGTTAGAGTAATACAAATGTAAGGTTGGTGTGTTTAAACTCGTCATTTAGTACGTACAAAACAATTCTGTTCGCCCAACAGAACAATGCTTGAACAACAGATTTTATGTAGATATAGTTCAAACGTTGATAGAACTTTTTGTTAATATTACAGAATTTAGGTTGGATGAACAAAAACCGCATGTAATCAAACATACATCGTTATATTAACAGAAGTTCTGTCGATTAAAAATCCAACTTACCGCTGTTTAACCTAATTTTAATGTTCAACTAATAGACATTCGATTATGTGGACAAATTACTATGTTAATTTTCTAACAGAGAGATTGTGTTGTTTCAACCACAAAATTTTTTTTCAGTGTTTTCATCCACTTTTCAAAGAACTTCTTTGGCTTTTTAATAAGTTTTGATGCCGCGGATAATGATAATTTCAGTCCTTTTGCATGCGTGCACAAAAAGACATCCTCAAAGCGCTTCGCGTACGTGGAACTCATTTCGATAAACGACTGCTCATTTCGACGAGCAACACTGAGGTATGTAAATCAGTAACTGCGTCGTAGCCAACCGATGGTACGATCCTGCAAAGAAAAAAAAAATTGAATATTTTCAATTCTGCTATTAAAAACCCCGCCTCTTTTACTGTGGAACAGACAGACTGCATCTCGGCGTGTTGTATGTATCTCGCTTTGAGTTGTTCCCACGCCGCTCTGTAGTTTTGCTCTGATACTGCCTTGTGCTTGATCATGGATGCCGCTTTGCCGATAAGAGCGTCTTTCAGGTATTGCATCTGTTGCACCGGCGAGAGTGGTGTTCTCGTCCACTAGCTTTTAAAATATGTCGTGGAAGGAAATCAATTCCTCGAATGGTCCGCTGAATTTAGGTATGTTGATTCTCGGTAGTTTCACTGCCGCTAGCGGACAGCTTCTGCCGTCTTAAAGAGGAAATCCTGGAAATCATCTACCCGATTTGCTTTTGTCCAGTGGAGACCGACCGTAATATTTTACGCAATCCACATCCGCCAATGATGATGATTCTCCCTCACTTAGTTCTTTTTTCCGCTGCATTAAGCCCGCTTTTCCGCGCACATAAATTGTCTGTTGAGCGTCGCAAATCTCTTCTTCCACACTTAGCAACTGTTCATCTTCCGCCACTTCGTCTTCCAACTTCGATTGCACTTCAATAAATTTCGAATATTCCGCGTTCAATTGTTCAATCCTCACTTCGAGTTCCGACACTGTCACATCGCGATTGTGTCAACGTGTGACACAATCGCGCAATCGATCGCTTCACAGTGTTTCTTTGCCGCCGAAGTCTTACAATTTCAGCCATGTTTTACAAATCCGGAAAAGATCCGGCTCGATGGACCATATGTTTTGAGTATTTCCGATTCTTTAAATGCTCCCACCTATTCTCTTCGGTTTAGAAAACTGATTAAGGACAAAACACAGGACTCCGTTTCACACATTTATTGTCCTCAACCAGTGGCGGCTCGTGCCTTGTGAGGCCGGGTGGGCAGAAATTCGTGGTCCTATCCTGTAATTCGATTTGAGTCGAATTGCTTTCGAATGGATGAAAATGGTACTCTGAACGAATTTCCCAATTAATGCATCCCTCAAACCAACGCGATTTATTCACAGCCGGCGGATTCGCAAATTTGTTTATATGGCGTCTTATGGAGTTGTTCACACCAAGGCGACACGAATTCGTGGCGACAGCGAGAATTCGCTTCGAATTGCACATTTTATATCGAATACTAGATGATTATTGAAATGAGGAAATTCGTTTTCGAGTTATGTAAATACATGGTACCATTTTCATCCTTTCGAAATAAATTTGATTCGAGTCGGGCCCCAGTTTTATTAATGCACAAAAGAAGTTAATTTTAATTGTGCTCTATGTCAGTCTGTGCAGTTCAAGTTATTTGAACATTAAAATAAAAATCATGAATAAAATAATTGTCTTCTTGTCAAGCAATAAACAATAAGTAAATCCAAATTTTTTTATATTATTTATGCACTGTCCAGCAAGAACCAACGAGGAGGTCTAGAGCTCTCTTGCCATGGGAAAGGGAACTAGGGAGCACGGAGTAAAGGTTGAAGGAATACAGGCTACCACGGGAATTAAAAACAAATAAAATAAATAAATTCATATTTATAAATACAAACTAGCTAATAAATATAAAATTTTGAGTTATTTAAATACTAAATTGCACAAAAATGAATATAAGCAAAAAAAAAATTATTCCACATGCTTGTAAAGTAGCTCTATTCGCCTACTCTTCATTACTGCGAAGTGATCAATGACTTTATCATAAAATTTAAAATCTTTATCACTTTGTAGAGCTTTTATTAAATCTTTTTCAATTGAAATTGAACTTAAATCCGTTAAACGTGTTTGACTCATGGAATTTCTCACGTAAGTTTTTATACGCTTTAATGTTGAGAAACTCCGTTCAACCGAAGTGGAAGTAGCAGGTTGTGAAACAATTAAACACAGCAATTTATATATTTCTGATACATCCTTTTCTAAATTATTATTTTTAATAAATTTTAAAATGTCCGAACATTTTCTATCATTTCCAAATATGTCAAGATCAGAGTACCATACAGATAATTCGCTTTTTAATTTGCCTTTGTCAAACATGTTTGGATAAGACTGTATTAAAGATTCCAGTAGTTCTTGGGGAAAAGTATTTTGGAAACTTTTGGTGTTGTCCAAATTAATTAATTCGACTAAGTTTAATTTTTCAAAATCGGCAAATCTATTGTTTATCTGAGAAATAACTAAATCCAATATTTCAAAGTACACCCTTTTAAAATATGTCGCGGAATTCGACATGCCATCATGGTCTGTTTTACGTTTTTTCGATGGTTGTCCCATATTATTACACGTTTCGTTGAAAATTTCATCAAAAAACGTGCTATCTTCCCTATACTTTCTTAATGTAGATAATAAGTTGCCGATTCGGTCTTTGCAATAAATGATATCTGAACTACGAGATTGTATAATAGTAAATATTAAATCTGTTTGTTGATAGAGAAGATTAAAAGTCTTTAATAAAAACAAAAACGAGAAATCTGTTAAAATATTTTTAAACCCTACTGAATCTCTAATTGTCTCCTTATCACGGGCGAAGTCCTCATCTTCTAAAAACAAGTCGAAAGCTTCCAGCAGTTCATTTTTATGTCTCAGAATTATTTCTATTGACCGCGACTTAAAATTCCATCTAGTGTTACTACAACGGGGAAGCCGTCTTCCACAAACTTTATCTAATATACTAGTCTGTTTTGTTGAATTGGAGAAAAATGCCGCTAAACCAGATACGTTCGCGAAAAAAATTCGGCATTCTTTTATTTTACAAGCGGCTTCCTGTAAAATTAAATTTAGTCTATGTGCATAGCAATGAATAAATAATGCCTGAGGGGCAACGTCCTTAACTTTTTTTTGCAAGCCATTCAGGTCTCCCGACATCACTGAAGCCCCATCATAAGTCTGTCCCACTAGTTTGGCAGCGATATCAAAATCCTTAAATGTTTCAGTCAATAACTGATAAAGGTCTTCAGCTTTCTTCCCCTCCGATACATTGAAAAAACCCATAAACCTTTCAACCGCATAACCTTTTTCAGTAACGTAACGAAAAATAACTGATAACTGGGACAAACATTTTGCATCAGTAGTCTCATCAATTTGCCATGAATAGTAAGAGGCATTTTTAATTTCGGAAAATATAAAGTTCCTTAAAATTGTAGTTATGCTTTGAATTAGATCGTTTTGAATAGTTTTTGAAACCCCGCTGAACACTGAAGACTCATCTAAAAATTCCTTGAAGTTACTATCATATTTGGAAAGAAGATTCGTTAATTCTCGAAAATTGCCTTGGTTAGAAGAATTTTGTGATTCATCGTGACCCCTGAAAGCTTGCTCCTGAGTCGCTAAATAAATAACCATATCTATTAACCGGGTTATCATAGATCGGTTGTCTGCAAAAAGTTTATTATGCCTCATAATACTCTCACGGTAACCTGAACTGATGGAAGCTTTGATGTCTTGTTTTCCAAAAAATTTGGCTTTTAGCGAGGAATATATATGATGCTCAGAATTTCCGTGTTTTTTAATAGATTCGCCAATATGTTTTAAATCATTGTAACCGCTTGAATTCCATGGCGTATTGGATTTGTCATTAAAAAGGAGACAATTCCAACAATACAATTTATTAATTTGTTCACTACCGCAAAGCCATTCACACTTTTCATACCAAATGATTTTAAAATTTCTATTATTATCACGATTTCTAACTGAAAGATTTTTCATTGTCGGGCAGGGCTTCAATTTCCGAACAAACATTTTATCATCATACGATAATGACGAAAAATTATTTTTTAATAAAAAGGCGACGATATCTTGATTACTTCTTACCGCTTGCCGAATATCATCCGTCCGAGTTTCGGCCATTATAATATAAAAAAAGTATTTACCAAATTAAATAAATGCGTTTCCCAATTGATCACTTCACGAGGAAAAAAGAGAATTAATACACTACTAAAAAATTTAAAAACGCATGCAAAACCAACTGGTACGTAAGATACACCCAAATTTGAACTAGAAACCCGTTAAAAGCAAACATGCATCTACAGCACTACACCACCATTAACTAGAATTAAGCGAAAGTCATTAACACATACATGGTGTCATGAAAGCATGCACATGCACTGCAAACAGTAGTGTACAGGTCATGATCCAACAAAACGCATGCTATTGATTGTATCATGCCATAGACTAAGTCTTTTATCCATTATATCGTGATACGGGTCGGACTAGCCCAATATGAGGATTCTATTCCAATGCTATTGCACGCGTGAATCCCATACAAACGAACGATCGCATGTTAGCGATTATTGACATAATTGCATATCTCAACCGGGCAAAGAGCGCTTCTGCCCAGGTTGAACTCACCATGCGTTTTGTATACGAGTACATACAAATTTCGTGGGAGTTGGAGGATTGTTGGAACATGGAACGCAATACGATGGTGGGGAAAAGACGAAACAATATCTGTTGGTTGGAAGATAGTTCAGCACGCAAAGGGTTGTTGTGTGCAATGCACTGTATGGTAGTGTTTCAGAGCTTTTTACGTTGTACGTACGCACGATACAGTGATGAGCTATTTTCAGGTGATTAATATGTATGTACTTATCAATGGGAGTTTAATAAAGCAATAATGTTGTGCGAATTTTCAATATGTGTTGACACAATACGTTTAGTAATTTATAGGGTGATGTTTAGTAACTGATAGGATGATGTTTAGTAATTGATAGGGTGGGCAGTGCCCACCTTGCCCACTGTGACGGGCCGCCACTGTCCTCAACTCCACCTTCTATGCCTTCAAACATCCAAATCCATAAAATGAAAACACAACACAACCACTTCAATAAACAAAATACATTTGTTTGCAGATCGCTGCATGCGCGCAGAGAACCGTACACATCAACAGTTGTCAGTACAATAAACAGAAGAAAAAATATACATTTCATTTGACATAACAAAAAGTTTTTGCGAATCCATGCGACTTTTGAAACGGGTTTGAGAGATTAACCGCCAGTTTTCGAATTGACGTTTGAATCCCAAACAATGAGTAAACATAATGGCAAAGTTTTGCCAGAGAAAAACCAAAAGAGAAAGGTCTTCGATGTGCCCTCTATGTTTTCTAAAAGGTGGTTGCGCATACTCTGAAGTGCTAGAGCCACTGTAGTTTTATATCCGAGGAATATTGCGAACAACGATTGAAAAGGCATTTGCACACTATAGACCTAAATCTAGATAGATTCATAAATTCCGAAACCCATGCACACCATCCTCTTGGTCTTCTTCTTGTTCCATCAGCAAGATTTAGTGGACAGTTGTGACGGAAGAATTTCGTGAGCACCAACCATTAGACATATTTCTGTATCCATTGTAACTACTACTTGTATCTGTTCGACAAATTATGGATTTTTACTCGAATCTCTTCGGAGGTGAAATTGAAATCGCGCTTTTTCAGTTCAATTTCAAGCTTCTTATCAACATGGGAATTTTTTTTTATACCCCGCAGATCCGCAACCCTCGCTTGACAAAGAGATATGGAACATTCCTATTTCGCGAATATTCGGAGAATTCTCTCTATTGCATTTAGAGAGAATTTTTAAAATTCCTTAATTGCAGGACTTCCGCTTTGGGTAGTCCATTTCCGCTTTAGGTGGTAAGAACCTAGAATCCACACGGGGAGGATTTGTAGGTCCTAAAGCGGAAATTTCTTGAGTTTTGGTAAAATTCTCTCTAATCAAATAGAGAGGATTCTCCTAATTTTTGCGAAACAGGAATGTTCCAGAGATATTAAGGCCGTCTCTTCGGCCTCACTCCATTTGACCCGTGGCTTAACCATTTTATTTTAATTTATCTACTATAAACTCACTTTTCGTATTTTTCTAAAAGACGTGCTGTACTTTATTACTGATGTGATATTACCACCGCTGGTGCGACTTTAATCAAATTGGTTAAGTCTGCCACAGACGATCCAAAATTCCTCTTTGGAAAAACTGATCTGTACCGGCCTTCCGAAATTCCGGATCGTGTATTTAGAGATTGGCCTGATCACTCCAGCCGTTCAGTCGGCCGGATGCACAGTTAAAAATTCATGAAACTCAATTAACTAAAAACTGATCCGTCCTTCTGGTTTTCCCGACCGATTTTGTATTATTTATCCGGCCGACTGAACAGTTGAACTGATCCGTTCAATTTCTACCTACACGGTCGAAAATCCGGAAGGCCACGACGAATCAAATTTGTTTATAAACAACTATTATGACAACTGTCATATGATCCATTTTTCTTCTTCTTTTTCTGGGAAAGTTCACTAGAAGCAAACCGCGTAGAGTGTAAAGTGGTGAAATGTGAAAAGCAAGATTTCACCAAGGTTTATTTTAAATCTCGGTAGAAATCTAGATTAACAAATGTATGGTAAATCTTGAAGATTTGGGGTAGATTTGCTGAAATCTCGGGATTTACCCAAATCTCCTATAATGTGCAAGGGACATTATAGCATTTGCACGCTATAGACCTAAATCTAGATAGATTTGTAAATCATAAAGCCCATGCACACCATCCTCTTGTTCTTCTTCTTCTACCACCAAGATTTAGTTGATATACTGTAACTGAAAACTGATCCGTACTTCTGGTTTTCCCGACCAAATATGTATGTAGACATTGCGCTGGTCACTCGGTCACAGTCCACAAGTCTAAAAGAATCACTTTCACAGTTTCACGCAGGAACTCGAAATTTGTTTACAAACGGCTTTTATTTTCATGATAAGTTGTCATATGATCCGTTTTTCTTCTTTTTCTTGGAAAGTTCACTAGAAGCAAACCGCGTACAGTGTAGAAATCTAGATTAACAAATGTATGGTAAATCTTGAAGATTTGGGGGTAGATTTGCTTAAATCTCGGGACTTACCCAAATCTCCTATAATGTGCAAGGGATATTAGATTTATTTTAAATCTAGATCGAAATATTAATTAACCCATATTGTCCGGGGGTAAGAAGGAGTTATGCT
Source organism: Chloromyia formosa (assembly GCA_964017055.1). Lineage (NCBI taxonomy): Eukaryota > Metazoa > Arthropoda > Insecta > Diptera > Stratiomyidae > Chloromyia > Chloromyia formosa. The sequence continues at coordinate 72,799,738 of OZ024816.1, forward strand.
AGGATTACAAAAATTCACACAGAAGTTTCTTATAGCAAGAATATGCAAAATTCGAAGAAACGTATTTTTAATTTTTTGTAGTTTCGGCTGTAGGGCACGTTGCGAAAACGCAACGCTTGTCTAAAAGGTGTATATTTTTTGGTTAACTAAGAAGTTTTTCTTTTGAATATAAATGTATTTATTATAGTAAATATTATAGCATTGCAGCATTGTATTTGATGGCAACATAGTAAAAGTGTTATTTTGTTGTTTTGTGATATTGCTGGAAGCATTTTGGATGCAAACCGCAATCGCATTTTGAGCATTTGTATATGGTTTGGCTTTTACAGAGGCGGCAAAGAACTCGATAATCACCGCGAACAACATGATGATCGACTCGATCCACACGGATTATGTCGATTGGAAGCTCCTGCTCGCTTCCCCTCTTCCATGACGCCTGCGCTAAGGGGATCCGTTCAGTACGAAGCCAACTTTCACAAACAATGTTCTAAAATAGAGTTGCGGCCTCATTGTCTGTTTTTCAAATTTGCGTAGAAGGCAATCCATTTTCCAGGCATTGATCATCGCAGCGTCAAGTACAATACGTTGGTTAGTAAAGGCCAATACCACTTTTTCCCCCTGATGCGGATCCTATAATTATTCATGGCGTTATCGAATAGATCCACACCACCAATATAGTTCGATTGTACTCATGAATAACGTGCGGCATAGGAACTTGGGTCATTTTCCTTTCCTTCCTATTATACCGCCTAGCATTATGCATTGGTTCGATGTTAACACTAACAATAGTTAGTGAGGATTGAAACGACCGAATTATCATTCCAGGTCAATGCAAGAACGTATTGCTGGCGTCATAACAATGGTCACTCGTCCCGCGTGGCTGTTTCTTCATTGCCTTTTTGTCCATTATAGGCGGATTCATCGTTCAATTTGCCAATAGCAAAATATCCTTTCGATTGAAGATGCGCCAGGAGTTTATGACTGGTGAATAAATTGTCGAATATGACGGTATGTTCTCTCGGATTCTCCGCATTAGACAACAGTCGAAGCACGACATTTTCACCAAGGAAATAATTGCTATCATTTGCTTGAGACGCACCAGCGTATGGGATGAACAAAAATAAGTATCCTGCGGAGGAAAATATGATTAAGCATTTATAATTGAAATGGAAGTTGCCTTTTATGAATAACTTACCTTCTGAAGAGCATAAGCACCAATGTTTGTAGCCGAATCTGATAGGTTTGCCCTTTATAAACATCTTGCAGCTATGTCTTCCAAAATATGCATCTGCATCTGCTCGTCTACAGGCAAATTATGAGCGAAGATACCAAACTGCATAATTTTTTTATTTATCACTAAACTTTTGCAAATTTATCCATTTTGTTGAGGTTTTGGTCGTCACAAGCATGAAAATACGATTTTATGCATCGAAAACGATCACGTGGCATTGCATTTTATTGTAGATAATCTCACAACCCAACGATATTGTATTATTTATTAGCTGAATTTATTTAGTACAATGAAAAACAACTAGTATTTAGAATGTTAATAACGTATATTGCAAGTACTAGTACATGGGTTGATGAGGTTGACTCTACTGACTGCCTCTTCTTCTTGTTCTACTTACATATACTACACCTCCCTTCTTAAAGATAACAAGTTTGAATAATAAGTTGATATCATAACATTCGAATTATACATTTCATTTCATAATTACATTTCATAAATATAATTCATAAATACAATTTGCCATTACCTCAAATGTGTTCTTTTGGATTCGATTATTCTATTTTTACTTCGTTGTGCTTAATTATTTTTGATATACGTAAACAATATGTATTCTAATAAATGTTATGCTTATATTTTATTAAAATTATTACTTGTATATATGTACATAAAAATTAAATAGGGCGGACAGATATTTATTTACTTCGATCGGATAACATTAGAGTTTCTACGTATCACGGTACCGTCTTCCAACCTGATCCAGTAAGATCTTGGACTACTATGTGGCTTTATAATTTTACCTTTACACCATCCACTTATTCTATTCCTATATAGCCACACTTCTTCCCCTTCAGTGAAATTATTACGTGGTCTTGTTCCTTTGTCATAATATTTCTTTTGATATCGACTTTTGTTTTTTATATTGACTTGTATATTTGGAACTTCATTAGGTTTGAATAAACTTTCCCTACAAGGTACTAACGATCGGGTCTTTCTATTCATTAACAGTTCCGCTGGAGAAGCATTGATTTCCTTTAAAGGTGTATTTCTGTATTCTAGAAGTGCAAGCCATAATTCGTTGTGACTTTCTTTTGATTTTTTTAATAAATTTTTTGCAATATTAACAGCTTTTTCCGCAAAGCCATTTGACTGCGCATATTTAGAACTTGTCGTTATTAATTCAATATCATAAGCTTTACAGAATGCCTTAAATTCGTAAGAATCAAATGGAACATTGTCCGAGACAATGTACCTAGGAATGCCGTGATTTGCAAAAGAAACTTTAAGTTTATTTATTATACTGTTTGCCGTTTTTTGTCGTACTTGTATAATATCTATATAGCGCGAATAGAAATCTATGATTACTAGAAAATCTTGATTTTGAAAAGTGCAAATGTCCATACCAATTTTTTGGAAAGGAAACGATGGCACATTGTGGGAAATCATTGGTTCTTTTATATTAGCTGACCTATATTTCTGACACACATTACAATTCAATATTAAATTTTCTATGTCCACGTCGATTCTTGGCCAGAAAACTAAGGACCTCGCTCTCTGCTTGGTTTTTTCAATCCCTAAATGAGAAAGGTGTAATTTTTCTAATACCATCTTCCTAAGAGATTTTGGAACTACGATTCTATCATTAAGAAAAAGCAACTCATCATCAGTAAACATTTCATTCCTATACCTCCAATATAAGCAAATTTCATCATCTAATTTACTTCTGTCTTTTGGCCAACCATAAGACACATATTCTCGGACTTTCTTTAAGCATAAATCCTTCTCTGTTTCTTTCTTAAACTCCGTCTTTTCGTCACTAACATTTAGACTATGGACTAAATCATTTAAATCAGTAATTTCATTTCCAGTTTCTTCTTTGTTAAAGTATCTTGATAATAAATCTGCTATATAAAGTTGTTTTCCTGGTACATACTTTAAATCTAAAGTATATTTTGATAATTTCAATTTCATCCGTTGGAGTTTAGATGACGGAATCTTTTCCAAGTCCTTTTTCATTATGCTTTCTAAAGGTTTGTGATCACTATGTACTGTAGTTCTTCTGCCATAAATATAATAATGGAATTTTTTACAGGCAAACACAAAAGCTAGAAACTCCTTTTCTATTTGAGCATAAAGGACTTCTGCATCTGTCAAGCTTCTTGATGCGAATGCAATAGGTTTTCCTTCTTGCATTAACACTGATCCTATGCCATACTTAGATGCATCTGTCTCTATTGTTATCTCCTTATTCACATCAAACGTTTTTAATGTTGGAGCATTCATTATTACCTTTTTGATTTTATGAAGTGCGGCTTCGTGAATTGGAAGCCAATTGAAAATTGTATTCTTTTTTAACAGCATTCTAAGGGGTTGTGTAAGTTCTGCTAAATTCGGTATGAATCCTCTAATGTAATTCACCATACCTAATAACTTCTGAAGGTCTTTTTTATCTTTGGGTGCTTCAATAGTTTTAATTGCGGTTACTCTTTGCGGATCACATGAAATCCCGTCTTCAGAAATAATGTGACCTAAATATCTGACACTTTGGGTTCTATATTGTAACTTTGTTGCATTAAATTTTATATTTAACATGTTAGCTCTCTCTAAAACTCTATGTAAAATTTTATCATGTTCTTCGAGTGTTTCACCTGCTATTAAAATGTCATCGATATATACTATCACTCCAGGAATATCTGCAAAATTGCTGGCATTTAGTTTTTGAAATATTTCTGGTGCGACCTTGATACCAAAAGGAAGTCTTAAAAACCTGTAACAACCAAAGGGAGTGCTAAAGCAACAGAGATTACTCGATTTTTCTGATAACTTCACTTGCCAATAACCATCTTTTAAATCTAACACAGAGAACCACTTTTTATTGGCCAGCTGACTAAGAATTTCTTCAAGACTCGGTATTAAATGTTTTTGATCAAGGATATATTCATTCAGATCCTGGGGGTCTAAACAAAGTCTTAGCTTCTTATTGGCCTTTTCAACAATTACCAAGTTTGAAACAAATTTCGATGGCTGATCACATTTGTCAATAATTTGCATGCTAAGCATTTCCTCTAATGCTTTCTTTACTGGCTCTCTTAGTGATAAAGCAATTCTTCTAGCTGGTTTGACACTACTCACATTTTCATTTTTAAGTTTTAAGTCCACCTCTTGACTAAAACACCCTAAACCTTCAAACAAACACTTATTGCTTTCAATAAACTCATTTTTCTCCGTATCCAGAGACCAAATTCTCTTCACTAAGCCCAATTCTACACACGCTTGTAGTCCTAATATTGGAACCGTTTTTATACCAAGATCGACTATAACAAAACTAAGTTTATTTTTTTTTTATTTTTATAGCAACAATCGAGTTGCACACTACCTACTGTATTGATTTTATTTCCCCCAAATGCTTCCAATGTCTTACTTGAACTTTTTGTTATTCTTTTTCTTTGATTACCATTTAACAGTTTTAGTGGCAACACGTTAACCTGAGCCCCTGTGTCAAGTTTGAATGTTAGTCATTCATCCTCAACGTCTATTTTCTCATGCCAAGTGTTATTTACCAACCTTACTGAATCAATATGGAAGTCCTCTCGTTCGTGCTCCGCGTTTTCGTATGTACCTTTGTTGTTATTGTTATGACTTTGTTCATTGATTTCATTAACTGGTTTCGAACTATTTTGTTTAACCCGCTGACAACATTTTGCAAAATGACCTGTTCGCCCGCATTGATAACATTCTTTTTGAAATGCGGGGCATTTCCTTGGCTGATGTTTCAAGTTACAATTCCTACAAGTATTGTAATTTTTATTATTATTATAATTATACTTAATCTCACGTTCCTTGTTTTGTGCACTCCTCACGACATGTATTGCAGCATCTTGTTGCGAGAACTGGCTTCTCATGATTCCAAATTGTTTTGTTGTTGCCTCTGCTGCTCGTGCCATCTCCACTGCTTTGTCTACTGTCAAATTATCGGTCTCTAATAGGCGCTTCTGAAGATTGGGATCATTGGTTCCAAGAACAATCCTGTCCCTCACCATTCTGTCATTTTCTTTGAATCCGCAGGTTTTAACCAAAGATTTCAACTCCATAAAGAAGTTGTCAAATGGCTCACCATCTTTTTGGTTTCGACTATAAAATTTGTATGTTTCGTAGACTTGGTTGATTTTTGGCTTGCACACCTTGTCGAAAGCTTCCAAAATTCCATCTAATTTGCTTGACTCCTCTTTCGTGAGGTTCAAACTATTGTAGAGGTCCAGCGCCTCCGGGCCAATTGCATTCAGGAAAATTGCAACCTGAACAGCATCATTTTTTTTCGATAATTCGGCGGCCGTGAAGAAAATTTCAAAACACTGCCTATACTTCTTCCAATTTTCTGCGATGTTTCCATCCACTCGCAGTTTGTCAACCGGTTTTACAATATCCATTTTTGGAACGTACACTATCCGTGTTTTTGGAGGTCGGCCACGCGGTTTTTTAATATCTGTTTTAATCACACTTGCTCTTCCCATGAACTATACTTTTTCACTACTAGCAGAATACCGGCTGCGCCATGTATTATTTATTAGCTGAATTTATTTAGTACAATGAAAAACAACTAGTATTTAGAATGTTAATAACGTATATTGCAAGTACTAGTACATGGGTTGATGAGGTTGACTCTACTGACTGCCTCTTCTTCTTGTTCTACTTACATATACTACAGATATAGAACTAGACCAATAATAATTTTGTATCATTGGCAACGTATGATAACCACTGAAAAATAATATTGCCCAAAAAAAGGGGATTTCGTCCGAATTTGTATAGAAAGTCTGATCGTTACAATCGACTCTCACATATTTATTTGTCGATATTACTAGGAAATCGATTACTTCATCATCGATAAAAAGTTGCAGCAATTGAAGTGGATTGTAAAAGCCTATCAACAAACAAAAAAATGAGATATGAGTGTCAAATATCCAACCTATTTCAGTGTATAAATTCTTTATTTGTATATGTAAGCAATCATCCATCTTACATCCTACATCTTCTGGTAAATCATCGAATTGGAACAGATGGTTTTTCCATGTTGGTGGCTTGTGCTTTTCCTTGTTTCCCATCGATCTAGACACGTCGCCGTCTTCATCAAACATTTCTCCGTTTACTGTTTCACATAAAACTTCAATTTCACCAGCTATGTCTGATGGAAATTGAGACGCTGAATCCGTTAAAATTTTAAGCTGATCATCTATATCTTCCGTTTCACTCGTTTCGTCGACAATTGGTGGCGGTAGCGCGATCACATCAACAAAATTCGATTTTCCAATTATCGACACTTCTTCATCTTCATCGTCACTTCTCACTCATATTTCTTCAATTTCTTGAAGGCTCAAATACCTTTTGCAAAACATTTTCACTCCAACAGTGTCAAACAACAGAAACAATCGTATAACTGACCAGAAAACTAAATTTGCAATGAAACTATCGGAATCAATCCGTCAAGCACTAAATAACAAAAAAAGATACCCTTATAGTCTGGTGTTGCGTTTTCGCAACGTAATAGTTTGGGCGTATGTGGTGAGCTCATGATAAAACTTTTTGATGAACTATGCGTTTTTTCGTTTCTCTTATAGTGTTTCCAATGCGATTTAAAAAGTTCGCACGAAAATGTTTATTCTAAGTTATTTTATAAACAAACTTGCTGTTTTATCTCAAAAAATGCAATTTTTGCAATTTTCATGAGCCAAAAAATCATAAAAAATAAAAGAATACACCTCTGAGCAAAACCAGGTCAATTAGATATTTCTTAACTGAATCTTTCTTCCTTAGTGCACTTTCACACGAAGAGCCGCACGGCTCTCGCTCGCGAATGAGAGCGAGGCGCGTAAGACTGAGATACAAAGACTACACTTCAGCTTTCACACGGGGAGCACGAGCCTTTACGTCGCGCGAGTGAGAGCCGGTACGGCTCGTGCATTTCGAGCCGTGCGTCGCGGCTCTTGAATCAAGAGCCGCGACGCACGGCACGACACGTTTTTGAAAGCATAAGAATATCACGATGCCGAAATACCAGTTTTCGCTTTTCCATGCTAACTGTTGTTCTAGGGCTCTCGATCTATAATTAATAAATAATACATTCTTACCGGTCCATGAAGAAAGAGTTAAAATAACTGCACTGCTGCACTTGATGCGAAAATCTCTGGAAATGTTCTTTCAAACCACCGCCACACGAAACGAAACTCAAGAAAAAATGCACACTACCGCCATACGAAACGAGAAGCTAACGTTCAATCGAAACGAAATACAAATGGTCTTGGAAAACACAATTTTACACCGCCATACGTATCGAGAAACTTCTTGCGAACAAAACAGTTGAACACGAAATGAAAAATGTGCGTTTCCGCGCGAAACGCACGAAATGGAACATTTTTTCAATTTAACGGGATTCTCGACTCCGATCAGACAAGTGCTTTCCTCCTCTGCCCTATTAGCTACACCACTACATACTCGACGAGGCGACGCTCAACAGAAAAAAATGACTACGACTACTGCTTCTGTTGTATGCTAGCATTGCTGCATGTGCTGTTGCTGTGTGTATGCGTACGAAACGATATCATTGTTTCCAGTGTTCTCGGCAACAATTTATTGTTTGCAGTGATATCGTTGCCCTAGAAAATTCAAACTGTCATACAAATTTAAAATGGGAGTACATTGGCAAAAGAAGGAGGATGGGAGCATGAAATAAAAATTGGAGCATAAATACTCCGATCGGAGTATTGTTTCTTCGGGTTTGTCCAGCCTTTTTTTTTGCGTGATTCATATTGAGAAGTTGATGCGCCTTCGCGATCGGCAGTTCGTTTACGTGATTTATTTTTCACCTTTTTTTTACTGTTCTTTTCTATTTTGTGCTTAGATTTCTTCGACGTTGCCAACTGTTTCGTGTAATTCGTCTAAATCGAAATCGTCGTTTTCTGGAATATAATCCTCATCATACTCACCATCAGCTGATTCTTCCTCCAAAATGTCGATAGCATCTTCGTCGCCAGATTCTTGAAGCATCTCACCATGTAAAAACTGAATACAAATTTAAATAAAACACCGAATCGCGTTTTCTTGTTTATTCTCGTGTATAGTAGACAACAGACTGACTCGTCAATGGTACCAACATGTACAAAAATATGTTTTTCTTTTTGTACATGTTGGTACCATTAAGATAATAAATGAATGGAACTTAGAGTAAATGTGGAGCGGCAATTTCCTCTTCCACATACTGCCCCCCGGTACTGACTCCTTCGTCAGTACGAAGATCAAGGCGATGAATTTTGTTCGCTGCCCGTCGATAGATTCCGGTTGCGGTTTTGATGTCAACGACTCTCACCACATTGTCCTGACCTGGATAGGTCTGTGTGATGATCCCAATTGGCCATTGTCCTCTGGGCAGTTGTTGTTCGTTTAGCACTACTAATTCGCCAGGTTGAAGATTAACGCCAGTCTCCTTCCATTTTGAGCGGTGAATCAACGTTGGGACGTATTCGCGGAGCCATCTCCGCCAGAACAAATTTGCCAAGTATTGCGCGGTATGCCACTGTCGCTTCAGCAGTGTGTCACGTTCAGTGATATTCCCAGGTATAGCAATATTTGTTGATCCGACTTGAAGAATATCGTTAGGTGTTATGCTACATAAATCCTCAGGATGATTTGATACGTATGTCAAAGGTCTGCTGTTGACAATATATTCCGCTTCCGCAAAAACCGTCAATAGAACCTCATCCGTTTGATGTCGATCTTTCATAATGATGTGAAGAGCTCGCTTGAAACAGCCTATGAGCCGCTCCCATGCTCCTCCCATGTGTGGCGAAAGAGGAGGAATAAACTTCCAATTTATTCCGTTTTTAGCACACTCATTTTCTATTTTCTGCTCATCGATTTCTTCGAAAGCCATTTGCAGCTCCCGACTCGCTCCTCGAAGGTTGGATTCATTGTCTGACCAAAGAGTTTTGACTTTGCCTCGTCTGGCTACAAATCGTTTTATTGCCATGATGCAAGAATCCGTGCTCAATGAATGTGTTATTTCAACGTGAATTGCTCGAATTGTCATACAACAAAATAAGACTCCATATCGTTTCTCCAAGTTTCGGCCGTGTTTAACGTAAAAGGGGCCAAAGAAATCGACTCCTGTTGTTGTAAACGGTTTTTCGTACACGCAAAGGCGCTCACTAGGCAATAATCCCATTTTAGGTTGGACAGCTTTGGACGATCGTTTCTTACATTTCAAACAGTCGCTTATGACATTCTTCACAATGCTGCGTAGCTTCGGAATGTAGTATTTGCGCTTCAATTCGTTTATGACAGTCTGCATTCCTTGATGTCTGAATTTCCGATGAAGATGTTCAATCTCCAAGCGCACATAAGGCTCTTTCCCATCTAGGACAACCGGCTCAGTTTCGATCATTTCGACTTTATCGATATTTTTTATTCGGCTGTCCACTAGTAGAATACCATTTTGATCCAAATTTAGACTAATTTTGCTGAGTCTCCCCGACTTATTTGGCTGATTTGTCTGGACATTATGAATATCGATCGGGAAACATCTTGCTTGAATTGCTTTCCACCATTGAATCTCGCTCCAATGTAGCTCTTCCGTCGTTAATGTGCCCAGATTTCTCTCGTTTTGACGTTTCCTTGTATTGACAATAAATCGTCCAATCCAGCTTGTGATTCGAAGTATTGTGCTGAATGTATGCATACCTTTTATATTTGGTAAGACGTTTCCTGGTGAATGCTCGGGCTCCAAATCAGCTAAGCAAAGTACTTCATCTTCCAGGTCTTCATTCATTTCGTTCGCAAAGTTCGGCCATACGTCAGGTTCATTATAGAGGAAGTCTGGACCATTAAACCATACGCTGTTCAGACCAAAATTAGTAAATGGCTTTGCCCTCGTACATATGTCGGCCACATTAAATCTCGTTGGTACCCAAAACCACTGTTCTGCCTGGGTTAATTGTAAGATTTCTCCAATCCTTGATGCGACAAACGATTGCACCTTCTTTTCAGTTTCAATCCATTTCAATACTGTACTGGAATCCGTCCAGTAGAAATGATTACGTTTTGGCACATTCCAGTATTGCTGTACCTCATTTGCTAGTCTGCATCCCATCACAGCTGCTAGTAATTCCAACTTTGGAATAGTCACTGTTTTTAGTGGTGCAACTCGTGCCTTTGCAGCGATGAGGTCGACTCGATACTTTCCGTTTTGTTTAACTCGCAAATATACGCACGTAGCATACGCTTCCTCACTTGCATCATTGAATATGTGAAACTCCGCTGTTTCATTATTGAAGATATATCGTGGAATGTTAATTTCCATTGCTATCTGCAATTCTCGTAACCATAGCTTCTCATTGTCCGTAAGATTTTTACGAGAATCCATATTGATTTCTAAATTAATAACGGAAAAGAGTGTGCCAAAAGTCTTCCAGATGCTTAGTTTATGTAAGAATGAAAAACACGTGTGAATTATAACTGAAAAACGGTAAAATGCCACCCAGAAAACAAATAAATAAAATACAAAATATAGGCGATTATTACTAACGTGAGCCATTTTGACCCACAAAAATTTACGTTTATTACTAACCATGAGTCAAAATGACTCATTAGGTTACAAAAAAACAATTATGGCCACTCACCTTGAAATCCGAACTGTGTGTCTCGACATTCAGCAGGGAACTGATTTCTTGAGGAATACGAGTACATGGGTAGGGGAGACCGGTGTAAGTACCGGCCCCTCTACGAAAAGCGGAAAACTTTTGCGTATGCGTCAAAATGACTCACGTTAGTGTTCCCGGATTAAGATGCGCAGTCTACCGGGTTCCACGTTGTTTCCACATGTTACCATGTGATGGTTTACTAGTTGAATGGATTTTGCTTGCACGATTTGTTTTCCATTTGTTGGGATGCCAACCATGATAGTACAATTGTAGAATCCGTCTAATAATTGGAATTGTTGAATCCATTCTAACGATTTCTTTACGGTCTGCATCAACCTTATGCCCATATCCGTAAATCCTTATAAGGATTCTGTTATTGTACTCAATAAATAACTCCATTTTTTTCTTTTAAACATAATATAAATTAATTTACAGAACTTGATATAAAGAAACTTAAACCTAATAAACGTAATATAGCAAATTTAACAATAATTCTTAAAAAAAACGTTTAAAGTTAAAACCAATCAGCCTTACTTTTTTGCATGGCTTGGTGGAACATCTAGTACTGAAGCCGTCGATTCTCCATAAGGTGGTCGTAAAGATAGATAAATTCATTTATTAAATGCAAAAAAAAACATATAAAAATAAATCAAATACATAGATAAATACAAATGAATAAAAATGCATGAGCATACTGCTCGTCTGCAGAGTATTGAACGTGTATTAGGGTGGTCCTTATTTTTCGAAGTTTAAATTTTCTTTGCGCTACCCCCCGGTTTGGTGCCATTGCATGAAAAAGAATCTGTCTAAGATTTGAGGTCAATCGGATAAAAGGAAAGGGTGCCCCAAGGGCCTTGAAAATCGAAAAATCACAGAAAAAATCCATTTTATTTATTTATCTTCCTAAATATTAATTATATGGAAAAAATGTTAAATAAAAGTTGTAGATCTATAAAAAATACATGAATATCTCCTATCAGTTTTTTATATACGACTAGCGGTTTCCGAAAAAAATGTGAAAATCTCTTTTTTTACTACAAATTTTGACGCACAGATAAAGTTACTTTTTTAGAGTCTGGAAACTTTCGGCGATAATCATTTACAATCTGAAGCAGATACTGTTTCTGTTGTTCGTTTTTCGTAAATAATTTACAATATTATAATCTTCCATAAGCTTCACCAATCACGAATCATTTACAACTTTCAATTTATTCACTAATTCCATACCTTTTAAAAAACTTTCATTTTGATGCCATGTCGACGGATCTATCTTAAGGAATTCATCATTCAAGTCAAATCTTTTGAAAAATTCTCTGGTTTCGGAGGAAACGAATTCAATTCAATTCCGTTGTTAATAATTTCTGGGATTTCATCGATTAGTATTTGTATTCGCTTCTCATTTTTAATTGATAATTCTGTTTCGCGATTCAAAGCATTGACCATTTTCATTTTCGATTCAAATGGCAAATTTGGATCAAAGAAAGCTAATGCAACAACTTCAGGGCTCAAATACCATAAATGATTGCTTAGTTTTTGTAAAGCAACTTGAGAGATATCACGATCGATAGTTTCATATGCAAAAAATTTCGAAAGAACCCTGAAATCCTGATACGGTGCTTTGGCAGCAGAAGGCGCACAAAACCATGCTTCGATATACAGACTCACAATAAAAATACAAATTTCACAAATCGCATATTGTTCTTTTTGTGATAATACAAATTCATCACGAAACAGAAAGATTTTCAAGCAATAAATGGCTTTTGCCATCCACCTCGCATGATGGAAGGCCCCGGGAACACGGAAAAATATTCCACGAGATGGTGTTTCGCCAAGAAAAATAGCTGTTAATTCTAAAAGTTCCCTATAATCCTCTCTAGGCTGCTGTTCGCTCAAAGTATTTCTAACAAAGTCAAGAATTTGAGATATATCACCCTGATTCAAGTGTCTCATGACATTTCGTTTTCAATCCCGGATCGGAAACTATTTTATGAACATTGATTTTAGGCCAAGCGCTTTGAAATTTCCTAAACATTAAGACTGTCGGACCTGTAGTTTTACCCATCTTTTTCTCGAAAACGCTCCTAAGAATAATTTCATATATGTGATGTCTACAAGCAAAATATTGTACAAAAGATTTTTTCTAAATAATTTTCTATCAAAACGCATGCACCTTTAAAACTTCCAGTATTCGTTGCTGTCGTATCGAAAACGATTGCCTTAACATAATTCTGGAGACTCCATTCAGCGAGAATCTCACAAACAGCAGATGCCTGGTCTTTTCCAGTTCCAGATTGCAATACCGGAACTCCAAGAAGTTGTTCAGTATCGCCATTTGAAAGAATCACTGGAAGTCTATCCACGATCTCTTTACCTGTTAACGCTGGAAGTAATTTACCATCCCAATGCACGACAGCAGCTTGTAATTTGGTGTCCTTGAAGTGCTTCTTGATTTCAGTTGCCTTTTCTTCGCGTACTTTTTCTCTATATAAACGAATGGAACTTCTGTTTATGATAAACTCCTGGACATCAAGACCCAATGCCTGGACAGTAGCAATCAGAATACGAACTGCATCCCTGTCACTAATTTTACATTTATCTAAAGCCGCAGATAGCTTAGTTGTCATTATGTTACGATGTCCTCTCTTCCTTTTTGCTCTTGGTGATACTGATACAAGTTCCATATCTTCTGGGAAAGCATGTTCTATCTCAATATTAGCAGTGGATGTTCCAGCAACTGGTACTGCATTCACATCTGATTCTAAACTGCTGCTTGAGGTTGACATCAATTCGGCAGTTTGCTCTTAAAAAGAAAGAAGAGATTTAATGACACGACATCAAATAAAATAACAATTATCTGTATTGAATATAATTAAATTTTTTTATACTTACTCATTTGTTCAACTGCACAATCGCTTTGCTCTTTTCTCATCAAGTCTGCCTCTTTTCGTTCCATAATTCTTGTTGTTCTTTGAAATTCCTCGAGATTGATTCCATACATGGATCCTGGTCGTCCTTTTTTCTTTTGATTAATCAAAAACTGTTTATCTTCTTCAATAGACATCATGTTCAAAGCGTTAGCATGTGCAATGTCAAAAAGATCATCGAGATTCGATATAAAATTTTCTTCTTTTTTTTTTCTCAGTCTTCGATAGTCTCCCAACGTGTTTTTGAAGTTGTCTCCATTCTTGGTACATAGTTTCTAATTTTGGGATACAGTTTCTCATTTCCTGAGTTGGAATTCGTCCTTTTTCCCAAAAAATCATCATTTCTTCCAAAACTAGTCTGGCACTTTCGCGTAAAGTTAACTTCACCACACGAAGATTGAAAAATAATACACTTAAAACCTGTTCATTTGACGGCAATTTACTTCCAGTTATATTATGCGAGTAATGTCCGAGTAAATAAATTTTGTCACGTCACGATGTGCTCTACTCGCACATCGTGACGTGAAAACTTGCTCTCACTCCGCCGAATTCCAACAGAGAACTGTTTTCCTAAGACAACCATCTGCCGATTTGCGCTGCGCTGCCACGCAGTTACTTATCTCCTCTTTTCTATTTGTTTAGGTCAGCAAGCACAGAGGAACTCGAAACGTAGGTAGAGTGCGATCCACGCTGCAGTAAAAACGTTCTAAAGCGTTGGATCATAGTCTTTCGTTCAGCGTTACAGAAGGTCTGTAACATCGTGTGGATTTCTAGCAAAAAGAAGTGATTTTCACGTTTTTCTCGAAAATCGTTAGTCGTACGAGAAAAAATGATAGATGATAATATATGCATTTTTTATAGAACTTTTGTTTAATACTTTTTTGCATATGACTAATATTTCGCAAGATAAAAAAATAAAATAGATATTTTCTGTGATTTTATGTTTTTTTTTAGATTTTCAAGGCCGTTGGGGCACCCTTTCCCTTTATCCGATTGAGCTGAAATTTTACACAATTTTTTTTTTCATGCAATGGCACCAATCGGGAGGGTAGCGCAAAAAGAAATGGAAAAAAAATTTCACCAAGAGTAACTAAGGACCACCCTAATGTGTATTCAAACATAATCCTTTCTGTACTTAAGAGCATAATTACAATAATTATAAAGTTTGAGCCAATTGCTTCCGTTTAATTCATGAATTGCTTCTTCTAAAGTTAAACAAGATTTATTAAAATAAAAGTTCCTGATTTCTTTTAATATAGGGCATATTGCCAGAAAATGAAGTGAATGTTCACGCTGCCCCAGGTTACAAAGTTGACGCTAAATCTGAATATGGTATATAGTTAAGCCGCAATAAATCTCTTCTTGCAGGTCATATGTTAACTGCGGATAGACAAATCTGGATTGGCTAGATACAGCCTTTTCAACGAAACATGAGTATTGCAGTTCATCAATATTCTGCAATATTTCGTGATAAATCCTCGTATGAAGAAACTTCCGTTCTAATTCCATATGCAAGCTCTTTGATTAAATTCCACCAGTCAACACCGTCCTCCATTGAAATAAGCGTTACCTGCCTGACTAGTCGGCTTTCTTCCATGTTGACAATCTTCATCAAAAAATCATAATGCAGTTTTAGAGTGCTGATATGCTAAGTTGATAGCCCAGTTTCGAGTGAAATCATATAGTTCGGAGTGTTCTTAGGTAGCCGAAAGGCTTTCTTAATATAGAATCTAAGCAACTTCTCCACCGTTTCGTGCTGCGCATAACCCCAAGCTTGAGCTCCATAGAACATAATCGACCTAGCTACCGAGATAAACACTTTAAATTTTATGCTATGCGCAATGTGCTGGTTCCCAAGTATGCTTTTCCAGGTGTAATTGATTGCACACATCGAGGATTTTAGTTTCCTTTCCAAATGTCGCGACATGTTGAGATTTGGCAAGAGTATTATTCCTAGATACTGATATTCTTTCACGACTTCGACTGCAGCTCCATTAAAGTTCCATATTTCATCTCTACTGGCGTGGCTAGATCGTCTTCCAAAAATAAGTATCTTCGATTTGCTTAAGTTGACGTCAAGTGACCATAGCGCACAATATTCTTCCAGCTTGGTGAGCATGGCTTGTAGACCGCAGGGTGAATCGCTCAAAATGACGATGTCATCGGCATACAGCAAAATTTTAATGGTGATATCACCAAAAATTAAACCGCCAGGCAAAAATTCAACAATATCATTTATATATGACGTGAATAACAGAGGGCTTAGAACTTCTCCTTGAGGAACTCCTGAATTCGAATCAAACCATTCTGAGAGTGATGAACCATCCCAAACAGCAGCCTTCATTCCCGAGTAAAATTCAGTCAGGAAATTCAGAATTTTTGTTGATATACCATAGAGACTGAGCTTATATAAGTTAATAAGAAGACCGGGTCTTGGTTAATAAAAAATATCGTGAGGCGGGAGCCTCACGTCTTTATTCTATAAAATTCAGCTTAAGACTTTATTACATTTTCATAAATTTGAAACTTACTACCTAAATGTGCTGACTTGATGTCTGCTACGTTTCCCTATAATTCGCGTACATGAAATATGATGACGCAGGTGTCATCGTATCGTTGATTCACCTGCTACCCGTGTTAACTCGCCCCCCTTCAAATTCGATCGTCCTCGATCGATAGTTGTTAGAAAAAAGGGATGTTGTTGAACCTTGGTTGACTGGTGTAATGGGCTGTAGGCGGTGAGTCCCTTGTGCTCGATGAAGCCTGCCGTTTGTTTAATTTCTCCTCTGGAATAGATGAATTAATAATGACATTTGTTTTTTCAGTACCTTTTTTTGGAAGACATCTCCACAGCGTTGATGTTGTAACAAGGATGCCCAATAGAACGATTAACGAATAGGATGTTAATTGGTGAACGGTATTTGTTGTCTCCAATAATCGCAACTTGTCGGTGTTGTTAATGTGTATTTCGTTCATCATTTCTAAGGATAGGAGTTGTCGATATTCCTTTCCTTGTGGCGTAGGTTGTAGTATCGCAGGAAGTACTTGTACCGTCGAAACTTCTCGAGAGACGTATTCTCTATCGTTTACCTTAATGGTGGTGTTTTGGTACTTGATGAGATAAGTTCCACTGATGTTGTACGTGGTGTTTTCTGCCTCGAGGATGCCGGTAAATTCATTCAATAGGAGAATTCCTGATGATATCTCTTCAATGGCTGGTACATGGTAGCCGTTTAGTTTGTTGCAGGTCGCATTAGAACTTTTTAGCAGCATGGGAATGCAATCTGATCTACTTATATCTATGACATCATCTTGTTTACAAATAGAAAATTGATTAAATGTTTCACAATCAGTTTTAATTCCAAAAATTTGTTCCTCATCCTTAAGTATCTTACTGTAATGAAGTTCGCTAATTTTATTTTGCCTTTTTACTGGCTTTAGGAGCAATGATTGGTATAATTTCCTTGTGGTAATTGGGACGTTAATAATGTAAAGTATGGATGAACTATTTGTTATAATCTTAATGTCTGCAAAATCTAAAGCTTCTTCGATAGTAGTGAATGGCAAAATTTCTTTATTTAACGTATCTGTAGCTAGTTTTATTTCTGCTTTTGAAAGTATTAATGAGTTAATAACACCGAGCTTAGCCAAGTGAATCGCAAAATTAATGTTTCGTAATTCTTCTTTGATTAATTTGATTTTAAATTGTATTTCCATAACAATAGCATTACTCGTTTGACTATTCTCTTTTAAGATGGTTTGAATTTCATTCGTAATTCTGGTAATATTATTTATTCTTTCGTTGTACATTTGATTAATTATTACTTGTTTATTATTATTTTTTAGTACATCTGATATTTTTTCTTTTATTGTTACGAAGTCTTCATGGTCTGGGCTTCCAGCAAGCCATTTCCAACCACTGCCGAGAAAATTTAGTGATCTCTTAATCTGGCGAGGTTTTAAATTCCGAACGAGGTTTTCTATTTGCTCAAGCTCATGTGCTAGATAACGGGCAATGGGATGTTGTCGTACGGTCGAGATGTTTATTATAGGATACATGTCATGAATAAATTTGTCGTACTGGTCCAGGTCAATTACGTGTATTATTTTGAAATTACCGTCTCGTATTCTTGTTAGTCCTAGGTGAAGAGAAATGATTTGTGCGTTGGTGAAATCCAATATTTGCACCTTGGCACCCACAATATGCAGAAGGTATCTGAAAAAAAAGAATTAATTCCGGATTTTATCCTTATAAATCACTTTACCAGACTCTGTGAGTACTGTAGTTCTTTTATTTTCCATTACTATCTCTTGCTTATACCGTGGTGTTAATTTGGAACCGATTCGCTTATTCTGTCTCACGTGAATTACTTGTCCTACCGTATAGTCCTTAGGTGGTTGTCTTTTTCTGTTGTGCGTACGTAAGTCCTTCTGTTGTTTAAATTTTAGTCGGTCTATATTAGTCAGTCGTGTCTTCTCGAAGTCTTCAGGGCTGATCCCTGGAGTTCTTCCTAGAAGTAACTCTACAGGTTTCTTTCCCGTGGTGCTATGGATGGTGTGGTTATACTCATTGACAGCTCGCTCCAAAAGTTCTTCAAATGATCTAGGAATTTCTTCTTGTTTAAGGCAGCGCATTATCTCAGTCAAGGTTGAATGGAACCGCTCCACCTGTCCATTCACCTCGCTCTTATAAGGGGGTGTTTTGAAGATTTTTATCTTCAATTCATCCTCCATCATAGCTGTAATAGAAGCTGATCTGAGTGCTCCCTCATTATCAACTACAACTTGTTCCGGAACACAAAAGTAGAACAGGATGTCGCGGAGAGGTCGTCTGATATCTTCTATCGCTCTGGAAGGAATGATCTTGGCTTGCGCAAATTTGGTGAACTTGTCGATGGCAGTGAGGACTCTATGTTTCTCGGTGGAAAATATATCAATATGGAGGATATGGCCGGGGTAATTGGGAATTGGTGTAGATTCAAGAAATGGTTTATTTGGCCGTCGATCATATTTATTTTCCTTGCAGATGGTACACTGTCTTACCAATCTTTTTATCTTGAAAGACGTTTTCGGAAAATAAAAATTCTCGAGGATCTGAAGACGATTCTCTTCCGGATTACGGTGGGCACGTTTATGTACCCTCAGAATTCGTTCTTCTTGTTCCGCTTCTCCTGGTATATCCTCAACTAACTTCTGCGTGAACCTGACTTTATAGGATTTAAAATGCAGAGGGTAGATAGTCTGTATTAAACCCATGGTGGATTCATCTGTAAGGAGTCCATTTATTGCGCTTGGATTCAGATATCTTTTGAAAATGCTGATAATGTCAGCTTCTGTGTAATTTTGATGGACAATGATGTGCCTTGTATAATTTTCGAAAGGAGTTTTGATCTCATAGATGTTTTCGTCACCAATTTTCAAGATAATTTGATTCCTGAAAACATTAACAGGAGTTTCTACTGTTGGAATCAGGTTGTGCATTGAGCTGTCATCGCTGTGAAGTGTAGGCGTCATGGAGTTAACTGCAGAAGTTTTAGGTGGTCGCGAAAGGGAATCCGCGACGACATTCGCTTTTCCGGGCTTATATTTCAACTCGTAGTTGTATTCTTCTAATATTGCCTTCCACCGCTTCATTTTACTGTTTGTGTTTTTTGAACTTAAAGCGTATGTGAGTGGCTGGTGGTCGGTATAAATTACAACTTTACGAGATCCATACAAATAATTCCTCAAGTTATTGAGTGCCCAGATTATAGCTAGCATTTCCTTTTCATTGGTTGCGTAGCTTTCCTCCGTTTTATTGAGCGTTCTGGAGAGGAATGAAATTGGCTTTCTGTCTTGTGACAGGACTGCACCAATAGCGTAATCTGACGCATCTGTCGTTAGCTCAAATGTTTTAGAGAAGTTTGGGTGTGCCAATACTACTTCTCTTGAAATGAGGGAATTCTTAAGTTTCTCAAACGCTTGAAGAGCAGTTTTATCTAGGATTATTGTCTTATTTTTGGATGCGTTTTTGGACACTTGTCCATCCTCCCCTCTTAGAAGGGATGTCAGAGGTTTCGCAATTTTTGCGTAATCTTGGATAAACCTCCGATAATACCCTGACATACCTAAAAAGGAGCGAAGGTCTTTGAGTGTTTTGGGAGGCTGAAAGTTGGCAATTGCCTCGACCTTCTTGGGATTTGTTTTAATCCCATCAACACTTACAATGTACCCCAGAAATTCAACTTCTTTTTTTAAGAACTCACATTTATCCAAATTAATTTTCATATTTGCTTCCAAAAGAGTTTTTAGGATTGTTTCCAAATTTTCAAAGTGTTCTTTTTCGTCCTTTCCAAAAATAATAACATCGTCAATATAGACCCAACAACGTTTTCCTATATGCTCCCTGAGAATATCATCCACAGTTCTTTGAAAAGTGGGGGGTCCATTCTTCAACCCGAATGGCAGCCGCAAGAACTCGTATTTTCCGTTATTTACGGAAAATGCGGTTTTTTCGATGTCACTCTTCCGAAGGGGGATTTGATGGAACCCACTCTTCATGTCAATGATTGTATAAAACTTCTTTTCCCCGAGGTTAGAAAGAACCTCGTTGATTTCAGGGATTGGATATGAATCTGGGACAGTTACGGAGTTTAGTTTACGATAATCGATGACCATTCTAAATTTCCGCTCACCGGAAGCATCAACCTTCTTCGGTACAACCCACTCCGGGGCATTATAAGGTGATCTGGAGGGCCTAATTATGCCGTCTTTCAAAAGTTTCCTTACCTCCTTATCTACCTCATCCTTCAGTGCTATGGGGTAAGGATAAGACTTTGAGTAAATCGGGTCATTAGTTGTTGTCCGTATTTGTCCTTGAATCGTTGTCGTGTATGTCAGTTTCTCGTCAGGTTTTGAGAAGGCTTTTGAATATCTTTTTATTATGTCCGTTAGTTGTTTATTTTGATTTTCAGTTAAATGTCCTGTTCTGACACCAAGATGATTAACGGTTTGCGAAATGTGTTGTTTGAGGGTGATTCGAAAAGTAGGATTGATAGTCATATAACTACTGTCTGTATGAATAACGGATTGCCATAATTTTAAAGTATCATTTCCAATGATTCCTGCGAAAGTTTTAAGCGTGGGCAAAATAAAGAATTTTAGTTTCTCAGAATCGGGACCAAAAAGGTTAATTTGCGCATGGTGTGTAATATCAACGGATCCTCCAACTGAGTTTATTTTAAATGGTTCTTCGTTGGGAATGGGATTTCTTATGAAACGGGACTGGATGTAATTTTTATTGGACCCTGTATCGATTAAAAATTTAAGTGTTTCTCCGCTCTTCGCTGAGTATTCCATGTAAGGAAGCGAAGAGCTCCTTAATCTAAAAAATTCACATCATCATTCTCTTCTGTCTCGTCGTCATCGTCGGCAATATTCATTGATTCAACATAATCTTGCAGCGATTGATCTTCGTCCGAATTAGTGAAGTCCTGTGCGTAATGGTCGTTTGTCCCGTCGTCCTCGTCCTCAGTCTGATTTGTATTCACATTAAAGATTCTTTGTTGTTTGTGTGGCACGTGAATCTGTTGAGATGGATTACGTTTTGTAGCAAATTGCTGGTTACGCGCCGGTGGCCTATTTTGATAGTTCACCATACGGGATCTTATGGATTGATCCACTTCCATAGGCTCATACTTTCGCGGTTTAGGTGGTAGCGCGGGTTTCCGGTATTGGATTTCATTATGGAAATGGGGTGTTTTCGGAGCCTGTCGGTCGTGGAATAATTCTGGACGAAATTCTCGTCTAGGGATAGATTGAAATTCACACTTTTTATGAGGAATTGGAGGCGCCTGAGAAGAGCTTCTACGATTAATAGCATTAGAATTATTGGCGTGCTGAGTTCTATAGTCTACGTTTTGCAGCTTTAGGCATAGGTGCAGAGCCTGCGGTAAATCAGATGGTTCGCGGATACTCAATAAACGAGGTAGATCACCACCGAGCCCTCGGACGAATGTGTCCAAGGCCTTATCGCGATAGCATTGCGTCATATTATTTAGTGATTCCTGACCCATCTCCATTGACGAAAGCTTATTCAAAATTAGAGATAAATGGTGATAAACCACTTGGTAGAACTCATGCACGGTGCTGGATCCTTGCACTAATGTGGTCATCTGATATTCCAATGTGCCGAGGTCACGCTTATCGGCATAATGGAGCGTCAGACATCGGGATATTTTTGGCCAGTTTAAAGGGGTATTGTAGGACTCCAACGCTATGTCGGCTTGCACTACAATTTTGTTTCTTATAACAGAAAGTATCCCATAATATTTTGGGGTCCCCTGGAGATGTTCGTATATTTTAAAATAAGAATTCGCTCTACGCTTTTACGCCATGAGCTGAATTCACCTGGACTACCAGCAAAGCTTTTTACAACGTCAGGAATTTTATCCATTTCAGATAAATTCCTATCTACCCCAACATTTATAGGGACGTCACTCTCATTAGAGAGTTCCGCCGCCGGATTCATTAATGAATTGAAAATTTCCCTGCCTTGGTTTCGGAGGGTTTCTGTCACGACTCAGGTAATAAAAGCGGCAAGGTCGTCTCGATTCAAAGGCGCATTGGCATTATTCGGATTATTAGCGTTTTCGCCTGCCTCTGCACCATTATTGCCATCGTTTATTACAAGCCGTGGGGGCTGAATTAAATTTCTTGGATTCGACATCTTTGCTTTTTCTTAAGCACAGATTTGAGAGATCACTTCACAAACAAATACAAATTTTTTTTTCCTCAAATTACACAATTTTAAATTTTACTTACAGTATAAAAAGTTTCATAATTTTTAGGGTGGCTGCTTGCTCTGCTGCGACCTGGTACTTCTTTTCACGTGGGGTCAATGGTTGGACTCCCTTCAATGTTGACCGCGTTTTTCGCACTAGGTGGGCTAACACAAAAATCCTTTTTGTCCTTTGCAGACAACTAAGGGGCCCTTTCCTTAGATCACACCGTAATGAAAACTTGGTTCTCGTTTTCTTTCTATTATAGTTCACGCACTTTGTTACGGCACGCGATGGGTACAACGCACTTGATTTTCGCACGTAATATGATATAAACGCACTTGTTTATTGCGCGGATATCAATTAGAAAATGCACTTGGTTGTTGCACGTATTTAGTAACAGTTATGAAAAACGCATTTGGTTATTACACGGATTTCAATTAGGAAACGCACTTGGTTGTTGCACGTATTACTTTTTGCGGTGTTGCGAACGCGGTCCCTGCTCGGGCGCCAGTTAATAAGAAGACCGGGTCTTGGTTAATAAAAAATATCGTGAGGCGGGAGCCTCACGTCTTTATTCTATAAAATTCAGCTTAAGACTTTATTACATTTTCATAAATTTGAAACTTACTACCTAAATGTGCTGACTTGATGTCTGCTACGTTTCCCTATAATTCGCGTACATGAAATATGATGACGCAGGTGTCATCGTATCGTTGATTCACCTGCTACCCGTGTTAACTTATATAAGTGCCCGCTGATTGATATTGTCAAATGCTGATCGAAAATCGATGAATGCGGCGTAGACTTTTTTGTTTCTCTTTCGGTAGTACTATGTTAATCAAAGTGAATATGTGGTGTTCGGTGGAGAATCCTGGGCGAAATCCGGCTTGACATTCAGTTAAAATGCCTTTCTCGTTGCAATATACAGTAAGTCCCCGTTTATCAACGCTAATCCGTCCCTCAGAAACGCGTTGTTAAGCGAAATGACGTTATACGAGGAAATATTAACCGACCTAAAAACACTTACATATGTACATATGTACCTATTTTTTTTTTAACATACCCATGTATCTTAATATATAAAATCCTTTTTTAATAAAACATAAAAAGTTAAGTGGTATGTATCAATTTATATTTAGTGAAATGAAATATGAACATAAAATCCTTAGTGGCATTCAAAAAACTGATCAATAGACGATTGTGCAGATCCTTGTAACATTTCGTTATATAGCACTTTGTAGCATTCGTAACTTTCAATAATGTTTCGCCTTACAATTCCACTTCTTTTTTTATCGGGATCATAAAATAAATAACTGGCGCAACAGTCCAATTTGAACCACGGCCTCGAGATGAGTTAGCATCATCTCATTTTCTAGATCGTGACGGTTTTTTTTTGTGCAGAGGTATGTGATCAGCAATACGCTCAACCGAGTTATTTACCCCATAATGGGTACTCATTTAACAGCTGAGTGTGTAATAATCTCCTCGACGGACAGCCCAGCAAATCGGAGACAGTCACGTCTTGAGGTGGAAGTGCCTTCTAATTGAACAACAATTACCTTTATTTGTCGATCTCGGCCATTATTTTTTTCAAACAGTCCTAGGCAACTTGCCAAACAAACGAAGTGTCATTTGTCAGTTGTAAACAAACCGACTTCTTCTTGTTGGAGCACATAAAATGATCAAGTTGGTTGTCGAGCCTAAAGGGTTGAGGATCCGTTGACGCCAATTCACAATAGAAAAGTTATGGACATAAATTGAACAGACTGGTAATGGTAAGGCTCTAAAGAGGAGAGTACGCTCGCGGCCGTGTTGTTGACGTCGGATGGGGATTGCAGCTGACTGCAGTTGACATTTGTCCGTCGTGTGTTCCTTGTCCATTCTCCTCTCCGCATAGCATCTGGCGGAAATCTGATCAAACGAAACCCTTGGTCTGATCTGCTTTTAGCGTTGGCTGTTCACGTTGGCATCTGATTGTGTCGCCTTGTAGGCCGGAAGCTCCCCTCCTCATAGCCAAATCTACCCACTCCGTCTATTCCTCCCGGTACTGAGCTGCCCATCGCGCAGATGTCTGAGTTTCCGTTCCCTTCTCCCAAGAAGGAACCTACTACAGGGCCCGAAAACTATTACAAGTGGGCTCATAGTCCGACACGTAAATCCCCGGAATCGAACCGGGGCCCAGTGCGTTGAAGGCGAACGTGCTAACCGTTGCGCCATCCGGACTATCGGGATCATCCTCTTGTAAAATTTCGATTCCTTCGTCTATTAATTTGAGAGCCTGACGTAGTCGTTTTGTTGTCAATTTTGGAATTGGTTGAGACTCCTCATGTTCTTGTTCGCTAGTCACATCATCCCCAAACGTCAAAGCCTGGAGTTCGTCTAGTGTAAGTTCCTCAGTGCTGGCTTGCAAAACTTCTACAACATCTGTTTCCTCCAGTTCTTCAAATCCCACTTGTCGTCCAATGGATATTATATCTTTGAATATATTACGGGGTTCGTCATCATCGTTGCTTTCGTTGCGATTTACACACTGCGGCCAAATTTTTCGCCACACTCTGTTAAGGCATTCTGGAGTAACATCATTCCACGACTCAGAAATAATTTTTATTGAATCCAGAATGTTGAAATTTTCCCAAAATCGTCTTAAATCTTGGTTGTTTTTGTCGATAGCATTTAACAGCTCCTTGAAGGTGCGTCGTAGGTAATACGCTTGAAATGCCGCAATTGCCCCTTGGTCCATTGGCTGAATAAGAGAAGTTGTGTTCGGCGGAAGAAACATCACTTCAACATTTTCATCAATGTCCTTTAGATCGGAAGGATGGGTAGGCGCATTGTCAATCAAAAGTAATATTTTGAAGTCCAGATATTCTTTAGAACAGTATTGTTTCCACGCGGGAATCGCGCTTGTTTTGAGCCATTGATCCAGGATTTCTTGTTAGATCGCCAAATCACGGGCAGATCATTTTTATTCACTCCTTTAAATGCTCGAGGATTTTCCGAGTGGTAGATTGTAAGTAGTTTCAACTTAAAATCACCCGAAGCATTTGATCCCAAGAGGATAGTGATTCTTTCCTTCGCTGGTTTAAATCCGGGTGCTGACTTTTCTTCCTTAGAAACGATACAGCGAACTGTAGAACTAGGCAAATTTAAATGCCGCGCTATGCAAGCAGCTTTTTCCCCGTTCTCAAGACGTTTTGTAACATCGTTTTTTAATGATTAACTCAAAACTTTCCGGCGGCTTGGCATTGTTGGTTAACTTGGTCAGTATGTACCGACTTCACTAGCTTCCAAAACTGAATGAAAGTGATTTAAAGATAACAATACTTGGCAATAGAATGGCATCCAAAAAGGAGCTCGGTCGAGCTATCAAAAATATCGCCAAATTGGCGGGCTTTGAATCGATACAGCCACCTGTTCTCAATACGCAATATAAACATTTGTATTGTTTTGTATTCATCAACTCAAAACAATTTAAGACCCGAGAACGGTCGCCTAAAAGGTGCTTGGTCGAGCTATCATAACCATCCATCGAGCCAGCCACATACAGCATATGCATTATTTGTATAAACATATCGTTCATTATGTAGTTTTGAATTCATCTGCAAAAAATGCGACGTTAATCTAAGCATAACGTTGTTAAACGAGTCCAGTGGTCATTAAATGTTTTCGACGTAAGATCCAAACGACACTAAACGAAGCAACGTTAAACGAGGACTTACTGTACTTCTAGTCGGTGTAAAATCACTCCTGTTAACAGCTTACATATCGTATTGATGAAACTTATTCCACGGTAGTTCTCAGCTACGCTAGGGTCTCCCTTTTTAAGCAAAGGAAATATTATTGAGCGCTTGAAAGCATTTGGAACTTTGCCTTCTTCTAAAATCGTGTTGAAAAATTTTGCTAACACTGCGACTAATTTGTTTTTTTTTTTTTTTTTTATGTTTATACCAAAGCTTAGGGGGTAACCCTTTGATGCGAGAGCACAGCATTGGCGGTAAGGGATTAAGGTAGTGGGGAGATGGGTTGAGTTTGAATAAGGTGACGGTGTACATTCCGTTTAAATTTTTGTAGGTCATAGTTGCGGGGGAAAACAAAAGATGGTAGATCGTTCCACATTCGTGTTGTCCTAGATACAAACGAGTCATGGAATTTGGCGGTGCGACTATTGCTGAGTTCTAGAAGATGAGGATGGACACGACTGGCTAGTCGGGTGTTACGTAAAGGAAAAGTACGCTCAGGAATGAGGTTGGCTATTTCATCAGAGCAACGGCGGTTGTAGTAGCGATAGAAGAGTGAGAGACAGCCGACACTTCGCCGGTGTTCAAGCGGTTCGATTTTAGATGTTATGGGTTCCTCGCCAATAAGCTTGAAGGCTTTCCGTTGAACTTTGTCTAACGCGGATAATGCGGTTCTACCTGCGCCTGCCCATATGTGGGAATTAAATTCAAGTCTCGGTCTTATATGAGCCTTGTAAATTTGAGCCAGATCAGATGGTGAAAAGTATCTTTTACAGCGATTCAGAAAGCCCAGACACTTCATTGCGTTTTTTGCAACGCAAAAAATGTGGTCAGATCAATTTAGTTTACTGGAGATGTTAATACCTAGTATGTTCAGTATGGGCGAATCAGGAATGCTGACCCCATCGACAAGAATGGGTTGGGCGGTAGGTGGAGCACATCGCTTATTGGAAAGTAGACAACATTGAGTTTTTGAGGCGTTAAACTCTACTCGATTCGCTTTCCCCCATGCAATAATTTTTGAAATGTCTTCATTTAGTGAGTCAAACATGCGATCTCTGTTGATAGATGTTGAATTTCGGCGAGAGTCAGCTACAGAGTTGAAAGAGTAAGTGTAGTCAAGGGTGCTATCGTCTGCAAAGCTATGGATTGAGTTGGAAGTCACGCTGAGAAGATCGTTGATGAAGAGAAGGAAGAGTGTTGGTGAAAGGACAGTACCTTGGGGGACCCCTGCGTTGGTGGTATGGCAATTTGATTTAACTCCATCAAGGACGACCTGAAGCGAACGGTCGTGAAGGAAACTTTCGATCCATTTAACTAATTTTGGGTCCAAACCAAAAGCCTGGAGCTTAGCTAGAAGAGCCGGATGCCAGACTCTATCAAAAGCTTTCGAAATGTCGAGGGCAATGATTTTAGCTTCGCCAAATTGGTGGATACAGCGATTCCATCTTTCGATGAGGTATGTCATTAGGTCGCCGGTGGAGCGCGAAGACCGGAAACCATATTGCCGATCATTGATGAGATGATGTGAGTCAAGGTAGCTCATTAGTTGGTTGTTAACCAGGGTTTCGAAGACTTTTGATAGGGTCGAAGTTAGTGCTATTGGTCGGTAGTTAGATGGATCACATGCTTCTCCTTTCTTGGGGATTGGTTGGACATGAGCTAGTTTCCACGATGATGGGAACACTCCTGTTGCGTAGGACAGGTAAAAGAGTTTTCGGAGAAGTTTGGCTAGCGAGGAAGCGCAGTGTCTGAGAACTAAGGGGGAGATGCCATCAGGTCCAGCCGATTTTGATACATCGAGTTTTGAGAGTACTTTAAATACTTCCCTAGTGCGTAAATGCAAAGGTCTCTGGTGTGAATCACATAAGGGTATGGCTGGTGGACTCTGAGTAGTGGGTAGTAGGCAAGAGTTTGCAACAAAAGTTTCGGCCAACAGGTTGGCCTTGTCTTGCGGTTCACTGTAAATTTTGCCATCATATACCAGTGGTGGAATAGAAGAGGAGGTGAAGTTATTCTTCACAGATTTGACGAGTGACCAGAAACCTTTGCTACCTTTCCGTTGAACGAACACTTTCTGCCTAATTTTGCTGTCAAACTGGAATTTAGCCTTATTTATGACTGATTTGCAGATGTTACGCGTAGAATTGTAAACTTCTCTCAGTTCGACAGAGGGGCATTGTTTGTATGCACGGTATGCCGCTTCTTTTCTCTTTATAGCCTCTTTGCAATCTCTGTTAAACCAAGAGTTGGTGGTTGGTTTGGTATTCTTAGAACTGTGTGGGATAAAGCAGTGCATTCCATACCAAATGATGTTACTAATTGACTCGCTTATATAATCGACGTTCTGCGTAGAGAAGCAGTCAGACCAGTTCAGTTCACTGATGAATTGATTAAATGCAACCCATTCCGCCTTATCATAATACCACAATAGTCTCTTGTTGGAAGATAGATTATTGACATTTAGTGACCTAGTTGTGAATTTGGTCGATATCAATTTATGATCGGAGTTTCCCAAAGGAGATGAAACAGATACTGAATATTTGTCGGGGTGTGAGGTTATAAACAGGTCCAATAAGTTGGCGTTTTGACCTTCTATATCAGGTATTCTGGTTGGGGAATCTACTAATTGGTGTAGGTTGTATGATTCACAGAATAGCTCAGCCAGTCTTCCTGCTTGGCTTGTAGATGAAGAATATTTAAGCCATTGTACATTGTGTACATTGAAGTCGCCTGCCAAGACGATTTCTGATGCAGGGTATTTATCTAAGAGCTCATCGACATTGGTGGAAAGTATATCGAAGTAACGTTCAGTATCAGGATCAGAAATCCCAGGGCTTCGATACAGAAAACACAGGAATAGAGTATGTTTATTGAAATTGAACCTAATCCAGGTGTATGTGAATTCTGGATTAGATAAAGTGAACTGGGGACTGATGGTGGAAAAGGCGATATTATTTCGAATGTACATTGCAATCCCCCTTTGGGTTGCAAAAACGGGCAAAAAACGATAGCCTTGGATGTTAAATTGGCTTATTTCGCAATCGCTAAGGACTTTTGTTTCGCTTAACGCCATAACTGCTGGGTTGTGTAGCATGAGATTGGCATGTACCGCAGTATAATTCGCTCTAATTCCACGAATGTTGCAAAAATCAAATCTAAATTCTTGCATGTTTAGACGGAATGTACAAAGTTGTGGGGGGTAGAATTGGTCACTCGATAACTGAACGCAGCAGCAATAATCCAATCACAGCTAACAGTAGTGTTATGCCTACTTGCTAGTTGTCGTTGACTTGAAAGCGGCCAGTATTCAATTATGGTTGCGATTAATGCAAATGCATTAAATTCAGAAGTTGGACAGGATGTTAAGTCTACAAGGAACGGACTCACCGGGACTTTGCTGTGCTGTCACTAGGGGGCCCTTCGCTATTGCACACAACACAAATACGCCCGCACACACGATTTTTTTTTTACGAACAAATGTGGCGCGCACATGTATCTTTAGCCCGGATGCACTTCGTTTCTATTTTTCTATTTTTAGATTTGGGTTTTTTTTTTTAGGAACGATGTCGCGCACGTTTGTTCCTCTGGACGGTCCGAACTCAACTCGTTAGGGCCATATTTCCAAAACTCATTTGGGATCCTATCTTCTCCTGGCGCTTCACGATTTTTAGTTCTCACCAACATCCTGATAATGTCATCGTCTGTTATTTCAGCATCTAGAAGGTCAACTGATATATTATTTAAAGCGTAACTGTATGTCAATGAAGTTTGAAGTGGTGTAAGGTATCCGCTGAAATGTGCATACAAATCGTTCATGTTCGCCTTGCATCCTACATTTTCTTGCCCTTTTATTTCTTTCGCGCATCTCCAAAAAATCTTACCATCAGACTCACCACTAAGAGCAATCGCTTTCTTCTTCCAGTACGTTTTCGACTTCAATTGGCATAGTTTCTTATAATTTTTATTGGCTTCTATATAACAATCCTTGAAGAGATTTACGTTGAACTTTCGGAAAAGGTTTAAGTAGGACATAGATCGATGCCTTGCTCGCGAACACTGTTGATCAAACCAAAGCTGTTTTCTGGTGGGGGGATTAGCATTTTGCATGAATTCGCCGGCGCTCTTCACAACTGCATTCAGTCGCGCGTATATGTTGTCAACATCACCATTTTGAGTCTCGGCCAAAGTAGATTCGATTTCCCATGCTTCAAGGTGAGTGTCAATATTTTCCCTATATAGTGCTGCGCCCGCGTTGCATCAATGCAATTTAGGAAGAAGTGAAGAAAGTTGACGATTGTTTGAATATGTATAGCTGGCATAAAGTTTAATGGGCAAATGCTCCGAAAAGGGCTTCGAAATAACTTCAAAATTATTGAGGTATCTCATCCAGTCTCCAGAAGCTGCCGCTAAATCGATAACCGACGATCCTTGTAGTCCAATATATGTGAATTCGCCGTGCCCGTCCAAGGAAGAGCACCCATTCAAAATACACATCCCATTCTCTTGACATAGTTCGATCAGTTTCCGGCCTTGAGCGTTGAGTTTCACGTCCTTAGATACACGTGAGATACGAAATTTTTCAGTCAATAATGGTTCATCACCTGGCTGCTCCATCGCAATACGTGCATTAAAATCACCCAGCAACAGGATGTTAGTATTTTCTGCGGAGATATTATCAATTAAACTACAATATTTAAATGATAAAAGTCACTTTGCCAATTGTTGCAGTTCAGGTAAACTGGCACGATTAGTAGATTTACGCCTGGCTCGGGGCTAAAGTTTACGATAATGTTTGAGTTGACAGTTACAAATCGCATACACAAGCAGTTCTTTTTTATCCCTAGAAGAATACCGCCAGAAGCTCTACCGCGATCGCTAACTCGAGTTGCCGGAGTCCAGCGAAGAATGTGTTGCGTGAAGTATTTTTCAAAGCTTGTCGACTGATCTTCCATAACAAACGTTTCAATCAGTATAAATAATTCATGTCCATTCAAAAAAGTGAAGAAATCAGGGTACAATAATTTGTTCTTCAATCCTGATACGTTGCAACTTATAAAACTAAATTTTTGTGTGCCTCTGCAGACTTGTTGATCCTATACATTTCGCTGTTTCGCTGGAGTTTGGATGGTTTCTGCATCATTCCTCGAACCACTTTGCACTGCGGTAACCTCCACCCACCTTGACTGTTGCCTCTCTTGCGGCTGTTGATTTGGTGGTGTAAATCCCGGGCATAGTTGGCTTAGTATAATTAACGCATCAACTCCATCGCATACCAATTTATCCTCCTTAAACTGGAAAATACGTTCCTCGGAAAGAAGCTTATGTCCTCTGATTTTGACATCAGCGGATGGACAAACTTTCTTGATTGCGCTAAGCCAGCTAAACAGCTGGTTGCGCAACAGCCTGACTGATCGCGGCATATCCCTGTGCAAGCGAATTTCAGAGTTTCTTAGGGTGCTGCCTGCGCTTTTTAAAACTTCCAACACCAACTCCTTCGTGCGCATCTCCACCCGGATCATAAGTGACTTCGGTCGTAAAGAAATTATATTTGTCATGACATTTGTCTTGGCTGCTGGCATTTAGTTGAAGCTGTCTCCACTCCATTTCTTGTGGAGGATTCAATGTCTTTAGTGTTAGTCCGATTCCACTTACAAATGTATCAATCGGATGTGGTTTACTGCTTATTTTGTCAACTTCTTTTCGGCTGATATATACGAGTTATGTTTCTTCCTTAATGAAACATGAGTTTTTGCTGTGGAAGTCATACGACCTCTTTTATTCACAAATTTCAACTGAAGTTTACAAACTACTTCCTTAATATTTATCCTATTTCTAGTTTACCAATACAGTTCCAGATATTTGTGTGTGTGTCGTAAAATTAATATAAACTTATCTACTGACACGCATGTCAGAATGTTACATGTCTTTATTAGTCATGTGCGATGCACATTTCGTTGAACGACACGCTATTTGTTGGTTTTACATGTGTCATATCAGGACCTACTTCTAGAGAAGGGTCCATTTACTATTCTATTAAAATGTGAGTACAGGCAGTGTTGTAAATATAAATATGTGCCTTTAACTTATGCCATAAGCTGCCACGCTGGTGATTCGGATTCTTCAAAATTTTGCATCTTGCGTTTGACTGTACGCTTGCTACAGTTTTTTTTGTTCGCTGAGACTTGATCCGAAGATGCTGTAGTTGAACAACTAACTATTGTCGTTAGCAGCATCTGGGCTGTTTTGGTCTTCTGCCACATGCATATTACATATCTGCAAACTGTTGTTGATACGTTTCTTCCGTATAATCCTCCTGGTGGTCGGCAACAGATTCAATATCATGCTCATCATTTTGTGGCTTTGGAATATCAGATAAAGTTTTTCGTTCTCCAAGATGCGGCACGAGGAAACGGAGAACATCTTCATATCTGTATTTGGAGATTTTAGTAGCAGCCTGTCCAGATTTGGTCTTCCTTTTTTGAAGTGTTCTGCGTAGCTGATCCCTAACAGAACTCCATTTTCTTTTACATTCTTCTACTCCATCTGTAACAAAGTATAATATAAAATCAATAATTGTAGTAATAATTATTCTAATGTCATATCAGGAATGTGTATTTAAACTACTGAACTACATTAATATGACGATTTCCTTTGGCCGGAGTTCATTTCTAACGACGACCTCCTGTTCGTTACTGGCCAGGACAGGATCGACACCTCCATAAAAAGGCGAAAGTGGCAATGGATAGGTCACACAGGCTCTCGATTGGAACCCATAGGGAACCGATGTAAGTCGCCGCGTTGGACGACCTAGAAACACCTGGAGAAGATCAGTTGAGGTCGAGGGTAAGTCATTAGGCAAATTGTGGAGTCAGTTGAAGGCGATGGCGGCGAACAGGACGAGGTGAAAAGTCGGCGTGGTTAATGCTCGATACCCCACAAGGGGTTGACAGGATGCAGAGAGAGAGAGAGAGAGAGATTTGTTTACATTCATAATATTTAATTTTCTTTGGCGGTTTGACATTTGTTTTTCTTTCCGAACTTTGGGCGGCAAATGCACTGTCAGTTAAATCATTACTTCCGGTAGATATTTCCAAATCTCGAAGTGTGGCTTTGATTGAATCGGCAGTAATGCTAATACCCGAACGCTCAATGGCCATTGTCATAGGCGAATACTTTTCTGGTAATCCAGCAAGTAATAACGATCCAATCCACTCGTCATTTACAGTGAATCACAGTCAAAATGAACCACCTTATGTTAGAGCAAGAATTACTTAAAAGATGACTGAAAAGCCATTCAGATTAAAATTGTTTTTATATAAATTTATTTTTTGAAGAAAATAAGCCAATTGAAAGTAAAGACAAATTATGTTTTATTAATTATAACTGAGACGACGGATGCACGCACTTTGGAGTTTGTTGAACGACTGACTTAATTCTAATTGTTAATTTATGAATCTTTGTCTGTGTGTGCATGCGCCTACTACTTATACAAATACAAATTCAATATACCTATATATATATAGTACATAGATATATGAGCGAGTTGTACATTATATTCCAACATTCCCTCTCAACTCGCTAAAATATAACATGAACAGAAACTTTTTAGATTTTTTCTTTTGATAATGGCTTTGTTAAAATATCAGCCAGTTGATTATGTGTTAATATATATCTTACATCTATTTCCCCTTTTTCTTGTTTTTCACATGTAAAGAAAAATTGAGCTTCAATATGTTTACTACTTTTAATCGATTCGGGGTTTTTAACAATATGTATGGCCTTTTGATTATCGCAATATAGAATTGTTGGTATTAATTGTTTAAGGGAAAAATTTAGCAACAAATGTCTAATCCAAACTATTTCTTTTGTCGCTGCGCACATTGCAATAAATTCAGCTTCAGTTGTCGAAGTCGCGGTGACAGTTTGTTTTTTCGATCCCCAAGCTTTTCGTCCCGAATTCAATAAACAGATCCATCCTGTAGTACTTTGTCTTGTGTCGATATCACCAGCAAAATCCGCATCACTAAATGCAATCAAATTATAATCTCGAGAATTGATATCAAAATTTATTCCATAATTAATAGCGCCTTTTAAATATTTGAATACACGTTTTATGCCTTGCCAATGTTCAGAGGAATGCTTTTCCATATTGTAAAGGACGATGGAGACACCCGAAGGTGTCATTGGGGACAGAGCCATATTCGACCGTTAAGGTGCGGAAGTGACAGCTGTCAAAGTTGACAGCTGCCAAAAGTGGCTCCTCAACGAGCTAATCGGCGGCCTGTGCTTGCTGTAGCTCATTTCGGGAGATATGGGCGGGGTTTTCGCCGCTCGCTGCCCCTGTCCATACATATTAAAGGGAATCATAGGCCTGGGATAGACGTCACAAACAAGGGGGAGTGAAATTTGGGAAAAAGAGGAAATGTGGCGTCAGCCAGCGCAGGTGCCATCTTTTGTGCTCCAGGGCCCCGATGGCGATGGGCCCCGGCCTACTAAACCCGCTGAAACACAGAAAGCAACCCGACCTTGAGGCTACGTTGGCCGAACTAGAGAAAGTTACAGGAGCCTTCCATAGCGAACTTAGAAGAGATGAGGCCTTTCACCTCATCTCATCACCAACCTGAAAGAGGTCTGGGGAAGGTTCGGTAAAGAAAAACCCAGATTTTCAAATTAGTACATTATTATTATTTTTACTTAAATTTGACCAACTAATGACAGAGGAAATACAAAAATCAAGATCCCCGTAAATTACTATTTGACTAATAAGTAATAAGTATTATTAGAAGATACGAAGTGAATAAGGTTACATTACGTTATTGAAAAAATCACAACAAACTTACCCTGAATCGTTGATGGCCATCGCTGATGCAGGAGCAGCTGCAACTTATTAATCGAAAAAATATGCACAAAAGAAAGAAATTAGGCTTCAAAACAAAAAAAAAATTAACTTTCGGGATCCATTTTATACAAAGAAACAATAATCAAGACCAGAAACACGGCACGGCAACACGGTAAAGGCTGGATACACAGTGGTTGTTGTTATTTTTGGGGCTACTCGAAAACCGACGGGATTCACAAGAGAAAACAAAAATCCAGATTGGAACGTAGTATGAAGATGTTTCCACAAAATCCTGGTAAGGTAGAGTTCGTCTCATCTACGACCTTCTTTCAGTCGATGTTCCAGACGGTTGCGGGATGCTACACGCAGGGGAGGCTCTAATTGCGACGCAGAGGGGCAGGACAGGAGTGCACTTTGCGAAGCCGAAATGCGACATGCAACTTTCTACACATGGGTTCACTAGTATGCACATGTATGTACGATTGGTTATTTTTACTTATTTGTTTAACCTCAACTCCTAGAACTTGGTTATAGTACACATCGACGGAGCTAGCAGATCCACGAAAATAACATTTTCACTGAATTGTTGAATTCGATAACGGTAATGGATGCTCGACACTCAACACTCAAAAGACAGTGCCTTATACGCCGAGTATGCCAAGATGGGCATCATATGTGGACTTCGTTCAAGTCGCTGATTGGGCGCGTTTTAATTATCGCAACAAAGCAGCCCGATCATCACTTTATCACCATTATTCCACATGATGGAATCAACGCCGCTGAACGACCGTCTTGCGATCGATAAAATTTGTCATCGATCCAGTCGACGCAATTTCTGGCGATCACAACGAATTTTTCCCGGCTCGTACTTCCCACGCACGCACTATCTCTCTTTTGTTCACGACTGAGCAAAAATTTCGCTTGTTTGTGTTTTTCAGTCAGTGCACGCGTGTCGCCCTTCCGAAAGAAAAAGAACTTGCAACAAAAAAAAAATTCTTCTGTTCGTCGACCGCGTCTTTTAGTGAGGATCCCACCCGTCCTCCATCACGTTCTTGATTATACTCCCGTTCCACTTGTTCCACCCGTCCCAACCTTTCGATTTAAATATTTTTCCCGCCAAAATTGGTTTAATGACAGTGGTGTTTTTACAGCGGCCAATTCTAACCCATAAATGCCTATTTTTGAATTTGTATCGATTTTCCACAAATGTAAATGATTTGAAGTAAATTCAAATTAAATACATTTGTGCAAAATACACAATTTCAAAAATAGCCACTTATGTGTCAGATTTGGTCCGTTACAATATGCCTGCTTAAAACGCCAACTATAAATGCAATATCAGGTCTTGTTGCTATCATTAAGAACATGAGAGATCCAATGGCTTGCCTATATGGAAAAATGTTATCTCCGTGACAATAATCACTTAATTTTGAAAACTTAACCCCTGGATCGGCGGGAGTGGAAACAGGTGCGCAACTTTCTTGATTAAATCTTCTCAATATTTCTTTTGTGTATGATTCTTGATATATTTTCAATTTACCTTCATCTCGATTTCTCTCGATCTGCAGGCCGACATAAAATTCTGCGATACAATGCGTAGTTTCAAATTCTCTATGCAATTCGCTCAATAAATGATTTATATCGGTCTTGTTATCACCACATAAAAGTCCATCATCTACGTATAAGGCTATATATAGTCTTTTACAACTGTTTATGAAAATGCATGGATCGGCTTGTGATTGTTCGAAATTACGATCAACTAAAAATTTCTTAAATCTTTTATCCATTGTCGCGATGCTTGCTTAAGTCCGTACAAGCTTTTATTTAACAAGCAAACTCTATTGTCTTTCTCGAATCCAGTGGGCTACTCCATAAAAATTTGTTCTTCTAAGTCTCCATGTAAAAACGCCGTTTTGATGTCGAATTGGTATATTTCTAGATCATCTGCTGCGGCAATACATAATAAAGTGCGAACTGAACTAAATTTGACCACTGGAGAGAAAGTCTCATTGTAGTCAATACCCTGTTTCTGTGAACATCCTCTAGCTGCGAGCCGTGCTTTATATTTATCGACTTCTCCATTTGCCTTCAACTTCCTCTTGAAACCCCACTTGTTTGTAATAACATTATTAGCTGTAGGTCGTTGTACAAGTGTCCAGGTATTATTTTTATTCAACGAGTCTAATTCCGCTCTAATGGCTTCACTCCATTTTTTTCCTTCTTCACTCTGTAGAGCTTCTTCCACGCTAGCTGGTTCACCATTAGCCATGAAAATTTTCGCAATTGTTACGTAATTTGCCTCTTGATCGTCTGACGCTCTTTTTCGCATTAGATACGGTGACCTTGGTGTAGGAAGTCGTTGTTTCCTTTCCTTTGTACTTGGCAACCGCTCAGCATCCTGTGATTCTTCCTTTGGAACTATTTTCTCTTTTGATTGTAAATTCTGTACAGGTTCTGCACAATTTACTTTTTCATTAGTCTCCGTGACAATTTGTGGTTCTGATTTCTCGTTGAAAATCACATCTCTACGAATATAAATTTTTTCTTTTGTCGGATCGAACACTTTGTAGGCTTTATTTCCATCGCTGTAACCAACCATAATGCAATTCACTGAGTTTGCATCCCATTTAGTTTGTTGACCTTTTGGAATGTGTACATAGCAGTCAGATCCAAATATTTGTAGATGTTTCACTGAAGGCTTTTCCGTAAATCATTTCTCAAAAGGCGTAGAACCTTGAAGAGTCTCTGAAGCTGTCCTATTCTTGAGATAAACTGCTGAATTCACTGCTTCGGCCCATAATTGACGAGGTAAATTTCGTGAGTGTAACATGGCTTTAACTGACTCAATAATTGTACGATTCTGTCGTTCGATGTAACCATTTTGTTCGGGTGCTCTTGGAGTAGTCACTTCGTGTTTAATCCCATTCGACAACAACACTGCATTACAGAACTCCATTCCGCCATCTGTCCTCAGCCTTTTTACACGTTGACCATCAGCTATAACATCTACAATGAATTGTTTTAAATTTTCCAGAACGTTAGATTTCTCCTTCAAAAAATAAACATAGCAATAAATCGTCTTTCAAAAGTAAAAAGTAATTTGAACCTCCTAGTGATGAAGTGCTCATTTTTCCACACAAATCCGCATGAAAGGTATCACCTGGCCTTAGCGCTCTCTTCGCCCCCAGATTTCGGAAAGGAGTTTCTATGCTGTTTAGCATACACACAACCTACGCAGAATGGATCGTCTCCCTCTGATTCAAACACACAAATTTTTGACCGCTTTCCGATTTCGCATTTGCTTAAGAGTTTTATAGTTCACATGCCCGAGTTGATATTGATCGCGTTATTTGCTTCATCATCACTTAATATTGTCACTAAATTCAATTTATAGAGATTTCACTCTTTTTTACCGGCCAAAATAAATTTGCCATCTTTTACAAAAAATACACGTTCACCACCTTGTTCGAAAGTCACTGTCATTCCACGTTGTGTTGATTTTGCGATGGATAGAAGGTTTTTCTGAAGATCTGGAACAAACAATACATCGACGATTTTGTGATATAGACTGAATCTTCTAAAACGGGTAGTGCAGAAAAGAGACTGGATCCGCAAGCTAAAAAGTAATGATTGCGATCGCAAGAAAAATAATTCGAAACGTAAGCCAAATTTTGGGGCGACCGATAGCTCAGTGCGTAGAGGCAGGGCCGCGTTTTCAAAATTTCCGCCCAGGGGCTTGAGAATTAGAAGCGCCCTCCCCCCAAACCAATTTCTCATAATTAAAGATATATATAATAATGAAAAAAACAAACGAATTATTTAAAATTTATTTAATTTTTACAAAACCTTTAAAGCAAGATAATAAAGAAGTACAATACAATATTTTATAGAGATACCTTTCGACTTTTCTTCTTTGAAAAAATTTCAATTATTTCATCAAAATTAATTCTTCTTATATACTCTGATTCGATCGTCAGGATAGATAGGCTGTTCAGTTTATCTTGACCTAATGTTGATCTAAGTGCATTTTTCACTCTTTTTAATGCTGAAAACGACCGTTCACCATACTACAGTTAGTTAAAGCAATTGAAAGATAGATTCTCAGTGCTACTTTAACATTCGGAAAAGTTGCTTGAATTTTATTTTTCAATATTAACTTCAAATATGATACTGGCAGTGAAATATAGGAAGGGAATTTTTCATCTTGAATTAAATATCTGAATTGAATAATTTCTTCAATGAAATCGTCTTCCATGTCGGAACTACCTATATATATTTTCAATAGATTTTTCGCAGATAGTCTTAGTTCTTCATTTCCGAAAACAGATTTGAGTTGCAATTTGTGAAAAAATCCAAACGTGTGCGATTGTTCATTATAACACACTGCTCTTTTCTCAAGAGCATTTAAAAGATTATCCAAAGTGGGGAAAAAAACTTTGATCCTCATCGCATCTGTGGCCTCAAAGACAGTGTCTGCTTGTCCATTTTCATCAAATTGCCGCTTCCTTTTTCGACTGCGTTTAGAATTATCATACTCCTCACAACCAGATTTTTCTTTGCCTCTTTTCTCAAATTCCTTGAAGCTTTCTTCAGTTCGTAGATTCTTGAGTTCTTCGCATAAACTATTATATAAATTCACCACTGTTTCTAAATCGATATTAACATTCTGCAAACTCTTATTTGTTGCGTTAAATTTTTGTAAAATATGATTCCAAATTTCAGAAATAATTGCAATGTCCAACATGTTCAATGAATTAACTAAGGATTCTGCTTCAACCCTAGTTATTTGTTTCTGACTATCATCAGTTATAAGTTCTTCTAAGGCAGTTCCAATCCTCAATGGATGTACTGCATGAATTTCGTCACTGGGTGCATGCTTTTCTAGTAAATCGTTGCAACAAAAGTCGGAAGGTGTAATGCGTATCATATACCACCGGGTGTTCATCTTTCTTACTGCGTTTTTTTGCGGGATAAGTCTCCCGCTGTCGTTGAACTTGCTGCTGCAAAACGATTCCCTGTTCCTGCAGAAAACTGCAGCGTTTTCGTAACACATAGTGTAAAGCGTTCCATTTAAATGTACATGTTCCTCTTTTCCTGCAACAATTCATTTTTTTTTGCGGGATTATTTTTCCCGTAGAAAAACGCAAAGTGTGTGTGTGTCAGGGAACTACGGGTAGTAGCGATGCCGCTGACATTGCGGTAAAGAGGTGGGACATCTCGTAAATTAAGTGGATGGATTTCCGTAAAATAAGTGGTGCGTAAAATAAGTGGATGTAAAGTAAGTGGACTTATACTGTATTAGTAAACATCATGATGTAAGAAGAGTCTTACTTCATGGTAAACATACAGAGATACATTCAGTGCGAATTCGGTGCAAATTTTACGACTAGTTGAAAATACCATAAAATAAGTAGAATATCATCAACCATTTTGTATTGAATAAATGTTCTTATCTATGTTCTTTGAAGGAACCTTAACAGATTATTCGATGATTATTCAAATTAAACACAACTCAATTGATATAATCGTACAATCGACATTATCGAGTACCACGATTATACATTTCAAAAAATAATTTTCTTATTTTACAAAACTCATTGCAAAGGAGACCTTCGTATCAAATTATCTCGTTGTAACTTTTATTGCGTACGCTTATTTAAACTTCTTTATTCTTTTTTATTTTTTTTTTTTTATTTATTTATTTTTTTTTTCTTTCGCCGTCTGTGGCGCCCTGGGGCTTGAGCCCAATAAGCCCATAGGTAAACGCGCTACTGCGTAGAGGCATCAGTCTTATGTCTGACTACTGGCGTTTCGGGTTCCAATCCCGTCCACGACAATGTTCGTGGCCATGGATGTTTGTGTTGTCTTCCCCATGTGGCAGTGTTGCTATATCCCAAGTCGACGAAATCGTCTTCAGTGCCGTAGAAAATCGTCTTTTACTTGGAAAAATCGTCTTTTTCCAAAGCAAGTTTTTATTAGAAAAACTTTTTTTATTTCTGAAGATATCTTTACCAAATTTTATATTATTTAATCATATTGACTACCAAACCACGTTCCTTGGTTGAAATCGGCCTACTATTTCATATACCTCTCATAGGAACAATGAAATCGGAACAAGTTTTTCTACTAATTTCAAAGTGGCAAATGCATCATAAGTCATACTACTACTACTTTGCCTTAACCCCTAGCGGGGCATAGCGCGTCAACTACTCCTGCGCGCCATCGTACTCTGTTCTGAGCAATGGGGCGCAACTCCCCGAAAGACTTACCCAGTACCTGACACTCCTTTGCCACAGATCGACGCCATGTGATTCGAGGACCCCCTCTTGGTCGGCCTTGGTTGGAAATGGGGTTCCATTTCATGGCATGCATAGCAATGAAGTTATCACTCTTCCGCAATGTGTGACCTATCCACTGCCATTTTCGCCTGCGTATCAATTCGTCGATTGGCATCTGACCCGTACGCCGACTTAGCTCTTCATTTGATATTGTTTCGGGCCAGAAAATTCTTAAAATTCGACGAAGACATGAGTTGACGAAAACTTGCAGCTTTTTGGTAACTCCTACGGAAACTTTCCATGTACTGCTCCCATACAAAAGCACTGATAGCACCAGGGAGCGAAACAGGCCCAGCTTGGTCTTGATGCTGAGATAACTGCTCTGCCAGATTTTGGACAGCATGCCGTATGCGCGTTTAGCCTGGTTGATACGACGAGCGATGTCCTGCTCCGTACCACCATTTTCGGCAACAATGCTACCCAGGTAGACGAAGTTGTCCACCTTCTCCACAGGCTGCCCATTAATATTGATGGCAACAGGTGTCGGATTTCTTTTTCGCAACGGCGGGCTAAGAACCTTGGTCTTGTTGGTATTAATCTTTAGCCCAACCTTGCTTGCCTCCCTCTCGAGATCTAACGCCATTGCGGACAGATCCATGATTTTGTGGGAGAGTAGGCATATGTCGTCAGCGTAGTCAAGATGTTGTAGATAAGATGTCAAAGTCCATTGAATTCCTCTGTCGAGTCCGGATAGGGCTGCATGCAACACATCGCCGATCACAATGAGGAATAGGATCGGTGAGAGGATGCACCCCTGCCGAACTCCACTGCGAATCTCAAAGTCCCCCGACACCTTACCTTTATGCAGAACGCGACATTTCGCGCCGTCATAGGTTGCCTTAATAATAGCCACAAGCTTCTCAGGGATGCCTCTCCTGCGCAAGGCCGCCCATATAGAATCCCGGTTCACACTATCGAAAGCCTTTTCGAAATCGATGAAAAGCAAGTGAAGCGGAGAATCGTATTCAGCGCATTGCTCGATGATGATTCGCAAGGTGTTAATGTGATCGACACAGGAGAATCCGGATCGAAAGCCAGCCTGCTCTTCATCAATTGTGCTTTCTAAGTGGGCCTTTAGTCTCTCCAGGACGATTTTAGCTATTATCTTGGCAACGGCAGGAAGCACACAAATGCCTCTCCAATTATTACAGTCTGTGAGGCTACCCTTCTTTGGAAGTTTGATGATCAAACCTTCCTTCCACTCAGTGGGAAAGGTCTCTGTA
Organism: Chloromyia formosa; assembly: GCA_964017055.1. Lineage (NCBI taxonomy): Eukaryota > Metazoa > Arthropoda > Insecta > Diptera > Stratiomyidae > Chloromyia > Chloromyia formosa. The sequence continues at coordinate 72,842,481 of OZ024816.1, forward strand.
TTCCACGCTTTATCAACAAGTGGGTGCAGCAAATCGGCAGTTACGCTTGGCGCTGCTTGATAAAGTTCGGCAGGGATGCCGTCAAGTCCGGCGGCCTTTCCTCGTTTTAGTGCAATAATTGCAGTGACTATTTCCTCTTTAGTCGGGGCAGTGGACCGTATACGCACATTTTGATGGTTAGCTAAATTATCTATATGAGGGGGAACTTCACCAGAGGTTACACGGTTCAAAACCGCGGCGAAGTGTTCTTTCCACCGCCTCATTTGATCTTCTTCCAAGATAAGTAGCTTTCCATCACAATCTTTCACCGGATGTTGGCAGGAGTTACGACCACCTGTAAACTCCTTGATGACACCGTATACGGCGTTTAAGTTGTTATTTCTAGCGGCTTCTTCTGCTGACGCTAAAAGAGAATTGGCATAAACTCTTTTATCGCGTCGCACACTACGCTGAACTTCTCGAGCTTTCTGACGGTAAAGGAGTTCGATGCTGCTTCGATTGTCGTCTGAAGCTGCAGCCAAACGAACTTTCAGCTCCTTTCTTTCAACAATCCGCTGCCATGAAGCGTCGGACATCCAGGGCTTATTCCGGCAATCCGGGTTTGGGCCAAGGATGGTATTTGCGCTATCAATGTACGCATTTTTTATGGCATCCCAGTTTTCGTTTATGTCACTATCTGGGTGACTAGTTATCTCAGCCGCTTTTTGCGCAAGATGGTCATTATATTGTTGTAAGACAGCTGGATTTTTTAGTCGAGCGGTGTTGAATTTGCGGGGCCTGGATCTTTCGTCGCTGGGGCGGCGCACGGCTGCAATACGCAATCGAACATTAGCGATCATAAGATAATGGTCTCTTCCCATCCCAATATCGGCACCCTTCTTGTTTCGCACGTCCAGGAGGCAACTCTTGAATCTTTTACTAATGGCAAAATGGTCGATCTGATTTTGTGTTCTGCGCCGATCAACAGAGGACCAACTGATTTTGTGGTGGTCCTTATGCTCAAACATAGTACCACCGATGAAGAGACTGTGAAAGTTGCAGAACTCTACAAATCTTTCACCGTTGTCATTACGATCACCAAGACCGTGTCTCCCCATCACATGTCTGAGCCCATAGTTATCAGCGCCAACTTTCGCATTCAAATCACCCATAACCATTATAATGTCACCTTTAGGTGTTCTGCTCTGAACGGCGTTTAGTTCTTCGTAGAAGGAGTCTTTTGCCAAGACATTGTCGGGTTCAGTAGGGGCATAACATTGTATTATTGAGATGTTCCTCATTTTGGTCCGGAACCTGGCGGTCAAGACCCTGTCAGAGACCGGTTCCCAGGATAAGAGACAGTTTCGCGCGGCTCTGGTTAAAAGGAGCCCCACACCTGACTCACGACGACTACCGGTAGCTTTACCGGAGTACAACATTACAGTGCTGCCCGTTGGAGAGATGAATTCTCCGCTGTTCCACCATCTTATCTCACTAACTCCAAAGATATTTAATTTGTACCTCAGAAATTCACTCTCTAATTGAAGAAATCGTGCGTTCTGGGGACCTTCTGATCCATTGTCCAGGAGAGTACGCACATTCCAGAATCCAATCTTTGTCATTGTACGATAGCCAAAAGTCGTAACCGTTGAGTCAGTCCTTATCCGAGGCATAGTTGACGTTTCGTTAGCATATAAAGATTTCGGATAGTGCAAGTTGCTGGCATACACATCCTGTCCTTTGATTGTCGGTTTTAACGACAGGCCCTCAAAGGGAAAGGCCGTGGTATTTTTTTCACACCCCACACCACAGGGGTACCTCAACCAAATCATCGCACCGCCATCACTGGCGGCTTGACGTTGGTTGGCAATGGTCAGTGACCACTGCCGTTCCAGGGGGCGCCCACGCGGAGGACTATGGAAGAGGAGTTTTTGCCCCCCTCATAAGTCATAACGAAGGTATGATACCCGGAATTCGAAGGCTAGCTTGTTAAATATAGCGAAAGTTGCGGCGGTATTGTGTTGTCGCTTCCGTCCAACAGCTCATTAATTACCTTCGGTCGCTTCCTCGACTTCCATGTTTATTCTACCATTTTGTGGTGATGATCCCACAAGCTAAACGATTCGGAATCTTGTTCCTCATTTAGCTGAGCCAAATCTGAATCGGATGAAGAATCTTTTCTCGAAATGTCCTGATTCAATTCTTTTCCAAGCCGGCGGATTGCATTAGCCAGCGCAATCGAATCCGTAAAATGCAAATTTTTGAATCTGGGATCAAGGAGCGTCGCTGACGAGAATAGAATAGAATGTTCCAAATTCTTAAATCGTTTGTCCCATTCCATTAATATAATTGTTTTCAGGCGCCTAGCCAAATCTGGGTAATATCCATTTCAATAATTTTTTTTCGAATTAGTCCAACGACTGGTATCACGATACTGGAGGCTACGAACTTTCCACTAAATTCTCTGATTCGATTGGTCTTGTAATGTATTCCAATGATAATATAACCTTTTATTTCAGCTTTATTTAACACAATAATGCAACCATGCTCTATGAGGTACAGATGATGAGTGAGAGTCACAGTGAGATTTTTGTTCTAGTCATTAACAATACACACACTCGCAAGTAGCTTACACTACTACGCAGCAGCTACCATTGTTAGCGCGGTTAAGTTAAACGTTACTATATTGTTGATAATTTCGCGGAGATAGAAAAATCGATACACCATATAAAAAGTGGAGTTCCACCTAGTAGGGACAGATTGAATTAATGTTCTTTTTTCTAAGTGTTGAGTCTTTTTCCTCAATTCATCGCTACCAGTCACGCTGTGTCTGAACCAGGTGACTATAGACTTCACCTGATCTAAAATTTGCTTGATATCAGGAATTGTGTCCAAGTATTTCCAAGCCAAAAGATTTAGCATGTGGGCAAAGCAGTAGGAATGCTTATGTTTTCCGAAGGCCAAATCTACTGCTTTGATCATATTGGCTCCCCCATCTGTAATCACGGCGACAACATTTTCTTTGTCAATCCCTCAACTTGCGCAAACATCAGAGAGGATGTTGCTCAGATGATCTCCCGTGTGCCTTTCCGTCAGCTCAACTACACCTATTACAATGCTTTCCAGGTGAAGACCTTCTTCTCCCTCAAAACGAGCAGTTACGAAATGGACAGTTACTCCAAGAAAACTCTTATTTTGATAACTCTCTGTCCATATATCGGTGGTTATGCATATATTAGCAGCCTTTGCTATTTTTTGTTTAACTAACCTGGATATTACATCGTATTTGCTGTCCAACAGTGAAGTAATTGTTTTGCGACAAGGTACCTTATACAAAGGAGCCGTCAATTTTAGGAGGTGGAGGAATCCCTTATCCTCGACAATGGATATGGGCTGCATATCCTTACAAATCATGTACAGGATACCGTGGCTTATCCTATTAAATTTGTCACCCCCATCCTTAAATGATTGCATCACAGTATAACTTTTTGGTAAAGTTTGCTGTTTTGACGATGATGCTGCCTGTAGCGTCTCTGGTAACTGTTTGGTAAAGTTTGCTGTTTTGACGATGATGCTGCCTCTAGCGTCTCTGGTAGCGAGCTTTGAACAGATGAGCTCGAGGACAGTTCACATATTTCAGGATCAGCCAAAGAAACTTCTGAAGTGCTGGTTGCAACTTGCACAGGGGTAGTCGAACTTGAAGGTGCCTTTCTAAAACACGCAGGGGTGATTTTATCATGTGCAGCAGGGGCACAGATATTTTCAGCATAAATATCTTTATGCCTGGTCTTGATATTGCTCATTAGATTGCTGGTATTCCCACAGGTTTTAATATTCTTCCCACAAAATTTACATGAAGGAACTAACTGGTTATCACTTTTTGTGAAAAATTTCCATATTTCGCTCCTGCCTAAAGGAGCCATGGTTAAAGCCCGGACGAATGTAAAACATTGAACTATGGTTAGGAAATGCGTAGTTAAAATTTGGAATATTTTGCGAATACATTTGTGAGGCAGTGAACGAAGCCTGCATCGCATTGTCTGAGAGTTTCTGCAAGTCGTTTTCCGAAGAGAATATGACTGACTGGCGAACAAAAGGATATATTAACCCCATCGTTTGGTAATTTGCACTAATTATGTCCAATGCGTGACCCTTTAATTTCTCTGGTTGCCGTGTGAATGTTTAAACATCTTCTGTCAACGACTGCCTTGATTGCCTAATTTCATTTGATATGTTATCTAGAGTCCTAGGCCTTAAATACGCGCTTTGAAATAGTTTTTTAAGGCCTTCTAAGGTTGTCGGTTTCTGTGCTGCGAACAAATTGAACGCAACCCCAGTTAATTTTGTCGACAGTAGCGACACATAGGTTGCCTCATCCTTCACATCAACGCATTTTAAACCTAATTGGCAGGCGTTGAGAAATTCGGATAGTTTGCTGGACACATCCACCAGATTTTCCACAGTGAAAACAGGGACAATTCGTGATACTACCTTCGCGATGGACCCGGTAGACATGTTTTGGTTGTTACTGAAGAACTGATCTTCCCCAACTGGTGAGTGATTTGGGAGACTTTGGACAAATGGAGGATTATTCTCAAGACTTCGAAATTTGTCACGCAAACTTTTAATTTCAAGGCATTTACTATCGAAAGTTGCTGAAAGACTATTATACTTACTGCGAAGCCGCAGGTTCTCACTCTCGACTGCTGATAACTTCCCGCTTAAGGCGAAATTCACACACACGACACCGCGCTGCACGACTGCTTGAAATTTCAGTCGAGATACACAGCATCAAATGGGCGGATTCACACTCATCGCTCAGCATGCGATACGATCGACTATGCTTGGATATTTCGCGTGGCTGCGTCGGAGCTGAAAATGTAACTAATCTGAATATCGCCAAAGACTTTAATTTCTTCCGCTTGTTTCTCAACCACTGTTTGCCTGGTCCTCGCCTTGTTCGGTAATTCTGCTTCTAACTCGGAATTTCGTTCTTCGGCTTCCTCTAATATCTCCTCTTTCTCCCTTAATTTCTTCTTTAAAAACACTAGTTCACTTTTACAATCTCTCACGTTATCTGACTCCTGTCGTCGCTTTTCCATTAACTGCACTATAAGTTTTTCTACTATTTCACCATCTGAATTTTCAGTTGTAATGTCCGTTTCTTCGATTTCACTTTCTAACAAATTCCGAATATGCGAAAATTCCCGTTTCACTGATTCTAAATTTCGTTCTACTGATAAATAGTAATTTAGTTTTTCCTTAGTTAACACATTCGTTCCCGGCATCTAATAACGTCTTACACAACACTTAATATTACATTTAATAATGTTATTTCGGAACTTAACTTTATTGACGTTTATCAGTCAGTTTAACAGTCTCTTACATAATTCACAATGATAGTACATAGTTCGTTCAATGATGTTCATACTTAGTTGTATTACAGTTTTCATACATACTATATGTGTTCAGTACATATAGTAGATATAACATCTCTCCCGCCTCTATTGAAATACATATGCAAATATACATTAAGTTAATTTTAAAATATGTAGGTTTCATGATAAAAATTCTGATATGCAATTCATTATTTCCTTTTTGAAATTTTACCATTAATGTTGAAAAAAAATAATTACATTTTCTTAAGTTTAAAATGTTATATTATTATTTTATTATAATTTGGAACATATCTTTCAGGTGGCTTCTTAGTTCTAGTTGACCTCCTCAAAGCAAAATATTCCGAAACAGGTTTTTCAACATTTACACTTGGAATTGTTACAATTTCAGAATTGACATTATTTGAATCTGTCGGCTTAGCAGTGTTAATTACTCTTCTAGAATCATTTTGACTACTTCCAGAGTTGCCATCAGTATTAGTTTTTCTGCCAATTGTGATATCATATAATTTCTGCTCACTATCTCTTACAAACGGTTTAATATTTGGAGTGTCCACCGATTCGTTGACGCTTAACTCAACCCTGCGCATCTGATTAATGTGTCTCTTCCATAACCTACCATCATCAAGCCTGATTGTATAACGAATATCACCAATTCGTTCGCAGACATTCCCATATTCCCATTTGTTTTCTGACAAGTAATTCCTAACAGCAACTCGATCTCCTATTTCAAATTGTCTAACTTTCTGTGGAACATATTTTCCTGAACGTATTTCAGGTCCTGAAATTATCAAATCGAGTCTTGTACGAATTGATTCCTCAATGCCGTATCCAAATAACCTCCAAAATTACAATTGATTGAAAGTTTTCGTAATCCCACCAAGAATTGCTCTATATATTCGGATTCCAGTTACTTCTTCAAATGGAATTTGTAATTTTCCACAATTTCCAGTGGTTTTGGCTCGAAATGTCTAATGAGGGTCTCGACCAATTCACTGTAATTTTTATTTGACGGCTTTTTCGGCGTCAATTTATCGCAAAGAGTATTATATATTTCTTGGCCCATATAATGTAGAAGTAGGGGCGCCTTCGATTCCGCTGGCGTCTTCAAATTACAAAAACGGTCTCCAACCGCTCGACCCACCGTGACCATGGGCACCTCGTGGCGTCGAAGTATTCGAATTGAAAGTTATCTTGATATCCGGCACTGCTAGCGGCAGGTTTTGATCCTCCTTCGCCGTTCGTCATCGTAGTAGTAAGCAGCAATAAATTACCTTAAATTCAGAAACGCAGTAGTATTTTACGAGCGAGTAAATTTTTCCGCCATCCTCGTCGCCAAAATGTTATTTCGGAACTTAACTTTATTGACGTTTATCAACAGTCTTTTATATAATTCACTATGATAGTACATACATAGTTCGTTCAACGATGTTCATACTTAGTTGTATTACAGTTTTCATACATAATTATCGTACAGTGTTCAGTACATAGATATAACAACTAACTATTACTATCACAAAAAAAAATGTTTTAAAAAATAACGCTGAAAGCACGCTAATAGTTCGTGTTAACCGGCTGCGCCAAAATGTGATGGTCCACCTGTTTACGATATTGAGAATTCAAAACACGTCTTCTACGTTTGATGACACTTTCTTTATTGCGATCAATTTTTTCTTACTTGCTAACAATTTTTCAGTTTTCTTTTTTTTTTGCTGGTGGGTGGAATTTGTGTCAGCGAAACAATTACCGATAGAACTACGTCGCACGCGCATCCGATTCATAAATGCAATTGAACTTGGGTTATTGCTTCGTCGACACAAATTCACACGCGAGTTACGTTTTTAACGTCCTTTTTTATTAAAAAAGATAAAAGTTTAACGACCTGTTCCTTGAAGTCGATAATTAATAACATTTTCTGTTATTTTTATAAACACTTTATTTGATGTTTGAGTTTTTTCACAATACACTTATTAATATTAAACTACTACAGGATCTGCACTGAATCGTCTAACTTGATCTCGACTGAGCTTCTGAACTTGACTGCCGAACTGAACTATCTAACTTAACTGAACTTGGACTTGTCTTAGAAGCCCTTTTATACTACTGAAAGATGCCTACGTTGCAATTGTGCATCTTTCATGAAGTTCGATTTGATTCTAATCTTTATTTGCTTTAGATGATTCTCACGATCTTCATTTTCAATTAAGATCGGGAATATTTTGACTAAGTGTGAATTTAATTAAATGAATGTTTAGTCTTTCAAGTTTAATTAGACGACCGACTGTTTGTCTAGAAACTAAAGTGTTTCTCAAAGGATTTTAATTAATTTTGGTCCTTGTCTATGCAGTGAATGATGTCGTGATGACGTCATTAAGGTGAGGTTGTGTAAGATGAGGTTGAGTAAGGCAAGGTTGTGTAGCCTGCGTAACTCGCGCATCGGGATTTCTTAAATTTAAAATATTTTACAATTGCCAGAATGGGGTACCTGATTAAAATATGGCCTTTCTGGGTAGAGGCGCTCGGAAGTTTCAAGGAGGACTTTGTCCAGAAAAAATTGAAAAAATTCAAATGCTGGTGTTGTTTCAGAAGCGAAAACACCAACAGTGCAGCACGGCGGACTGTGACGGACAACACGACAGTCTCAGTGTAGACGAAGTTTCGAAAAATTCGGGAAATATCCAAGTCCTGGTGATTTTCCGGAAGCACGAAAAGTAACGACTGAAAATAAAAAAAGTTCATTAGAACCAGTTGGTTCAAATTCGGACGCAAGTAAAACTCGTTTACCTGTTTCAAATGTGGCCTGCCTGAGAAGAGGCACTCGAAAATTTCAAGGAGGACGCTGACGGGCGACACGAACACGACAGTCCCAATAACGCCGTGCAGAAAAACTTGAAAAAAATTTAAATCCTGTTGTTGTCTCGGAATCGGAAGCACGAATAGTAACAACTGCAAGTAGTAGGGTTTTTATTCAATATTAAATAGCAAATAAACACAACACAAACACACACCATCACTTTGTTTTCTATTTTTCCTTCTAATGTCGTCGTCGTTCCTCTCCTCGTTACACAAAAATCAAAACCAATTATAGAAAATAAAATTAGACAATCGGCGTTTGGCGATATATGCGCGGTAGAAAAGCAATTCAATTATGGGTATCGCGAGGAATTGCATGGCACATTTTTTTAATTTTAACAGTACGGGAATGAGCCGAGATGAATATGAGAACTCGAATTTTATTTAATCTCGAACCAAACACACACAACGGTCAGAAAACGGATACGGAATAGCAAAGGAATACGACATACGACCACGACGCAGGCGCATACATACGCAACGATCACGATAAAATGAAACGACGAAATGAACCAGGTCATTTCTCTCTCTCTCTCTCTCTCTCTAACGTTCTTTTTCCTCATTCCCCGAAAAAAAACTTGTTTACAATTTTAAATAAGTATATGTTTATTCCACAAACCAATAATTACAACTCAGAGACTTAATTCTACGTTTATGGATTTCATTTTACAATAGTAAGCAATTTAATTAGGTGGACTAAAGTTCAATATATTGCAATTGCCACGCGCGGATATGCTAGTCGCGATATTTCCCTTAATAAGCAATATTGATTTGTTAAGTAAATTATGAAAGGTAAAAAGATCGTTCATGCAGCAAAAACAATTAAAGGAACTGTAAATAACCCGGGCAAAACTCTCAATGAAGTACGACTCGATTAGAAAGTTTAAAGTATTTATTGAAATAAGTAAACACGGTTCTATATTTTACTTTGCAATCGTACGCGGAATCTTACATACCTATATATGGCGACTGTTGCCTACGGTGGCTTGATTTCGAGTGTCTACGTGTTCATAGCAAAGCAATGATATGACTCACGCTTTTACGAGTCTGTTTTTGATGACGTTGCCAGACTCGACTTTGGCTGAGACGTTGACATTCCGCCCCCATGAATCCTGATGGGACAGAAGATTCATCATAACTCAAAGCGGCTAGCTTCGATGCGGGCCGGCGTAGAAAACCATGTGACGTGCGAACCTGGGCGCTGCGGACTTGGTCATCCTTCGCTTTATATTCCTCGGTGATGAGTCCATTCTCCCACTGACTACGTGGTCGAGTCGAGTCAAAAATGATCACTAATTGTCCTGGCTTAAGCGGTGGAACCTCCTGTCTCCATTTGCTGCGGTGGAGATATTGTGGAAGATATTCGTCTATCCGTCTTTTATATTCTGGGCAATTCACCATTGCTTGCGCAAGCAAACAGGCTCTTCGGCTGCATTCGGCGTCTGCGTTGGCACCCAACCAAGAAGTGATTGGGTGTCAATTTCTCGTCATCATCAGGCGATAGTGGCAACTCGGTTAGCGGTCGGCTATTGACAATATTTTCTGCTTCGATTAAAGCGCTTCGAAATGTTTCCAATCTTGGCGCTTCTTCCTTGAATACCCGGCTGAGGAGACGTTTGACACACTGAATCAAGCGTTCCCAGCATCCACCGGCATTGGGATAGAGTGGGCAGTTGAACACCCAATCTATATTGTTGCGGCTCATGTAGCGTTGGACTTCAGAAATATCCAACAGACGATTCTCCTTTGAAAACTCATTTTGTGCCCGCACGAAGTTGGCACCGTTGTCGCTTCTAATTCGTATAGGTGTTCCACGGCGATTCATACAATTTCTCAAACATAGGAGAAATTCATCGGCGAAAAGATCACAAGCAATTTCCAAGTGAATTGCCCGAGTTGTTAGGCACGTAAACAATGAGATCCACCTTTTCTCCTTACGACGTCCTATCGTAACAAAAAATGGCCCGCAGTAGTCCACTCCAGTATAGCTAAACGGGCGAACATAAGGAGTAAGACGTTCGGGCGGCAGTTGTCCCATTAAAGGAACTCTCGGCTTGGCAGACTCGGTGAGGCAAACTGGACAACTCCTTCTGATAGACTTCATCAGGGCAATTGCACTCGAAACCGAAAATTTTTGACGTCCGTTACGCTAGCACCCCCACCACTAAGTATCGATATCAGGCATAGTGCATAATTAGGGGCTAATTGGTTGCTAATTAGTTGCTCTATTCCGTAACGTTACGCTAGCACCCCCACTTTTTTATCCAACATCTATCGCACGCAAATTTGATGCAAAATGAAAAACAGAATTAATTGCTAATTTGTTGCTCTATTCCGGAATTTATTGCTCCTGCCGAATTGCCAGGATAATGTTTTTTGTGTGGTGGTGCTAGCGTAACGTTACGCTAGCACCCCCACTTTTTAATACAGCATTTGTCGTCTCTAAATTTAATGCAAATTGAAAGCCATAATTAATTGCTAATTTGTTGCTCTATTCCCGAATTTATTGCTCCTGCCGATTCGCCAGGACTTCAGCTTATATATGGAAAAGATACCACATTTGTACCCCGCTGTACTATCTCCACTGGCACAAATTAAACAAAAACTTGATGCAGAATACAAGCAATAGATATTTGCTAATTTGTTGCTCCATTCCGGAATTTATTGCTCCTGCCGACTTGCCAGGATAACGTTTTTTGTGTGGTAGAGCTAGAGTGACGTCACATTAGCACCTCCCTTCTAAATGCGGCATAAATTTTCCTCAAATTCAATGGCCAATTAAAGACATAATTAATTGCTTATTTGTTGCTCTATTCCCGAATTTATTGCTCCTGCCGATTCGCCAGGACCTTAGCTTATATATGGAGAAGACACCACATTTGTACTCCCCTGTACTATCTCCACTGGCACAAATTAAACAAAAACTTGATGCAGAATAAAAGCAATAAATATTTGCTAATTTGTTGCTCCATTCCGGAATTTATTGCTCCTGCCGACTTGCCAGGATAACGTTTTTTGAACGGTAGAGCTAGTATGACGTCACATTAGCACCTCCCTTCTAAATGCGGCATATATTTTCCTCAAATTCAATGGCCAATTAAAGACAAAATTAATTGCTAATTTGTTGCTCTATTCCGGAATTTATTGCTTCTGCCGATTCGCCAGGACTTCAGCTTATATATGGGAAGGACACCACATTTGTACCCCCCTGTACTATCCCCACTGGCACAAATCTATTTTAACAAAAACTTGATGCAAAGCGAAAGCAATTAATATTTCCTAATTTGTTGCTCTATTCCGGAATTTATTGCTCCTGCCGAATCGCCAGGATAATGTTTTTTGTATGGTGGTGCTAGCGTAACGTTACGCTAGCACCCCCACTTTTTAACACGGCACTTATCGTCTCTAAGTTCAATGCAAAATGAAAGCCATAATTAATTGCTAATTTGTTGCTCTATTCCCGAATTTATTGCTCCTGCCGATTCGCCAGGACTTTAGCTTATATATGGGAAGGACACAAAGTTTGTACCACCCTGTACAATGCCCACTGGCATAAATCTAACAAAATCTTGACGCGTAATGAAAGCAATAAATATTCCCTATTTTGTTGCTCCATTCCGGAATTTATTGCTACTGCCGATTCGCCAGGACTTCAGCTTATATATGGGAAGGACACCACATTTGTACCCCCCTGTACTATCCCCACTGGCACAAATCTAACAAAAACTTGATGCAAAGCGAAAGCAATTAATATTTCCTAATTTGTTGCTCTATTCCGGAATTTATTGCTCCTGCCGAATCGCCAGGATAATGTTTTTTGTATGGTGGTGCTAACATAACGTTACGCTAGCACCCCCACTTTTTAACACGGCATTTATCGTCTCTAAATTCAATGCAAAATGAAAGCCATAATTAATTGCTAATTTGTTGCTCTATTCCCGAATTTATTGCTCCCGCCGATTCGCCAGGACTTCAGCTTATATATGGGAAGGACACCACATTTGTACCCCCCTGTACTATCTCCACTGGCACAAATTAAACAAAAACTTGATGCAGAATAAAAGCAATAGATATTTGCTAATTTTTTGCTCCATTCCGGAATTTATTGCTCCTGCCGACTTGCCAGGATAACGTTTTTTGGATGGTAGAGCTAGTGTGACGTCTCATTAGCACCTCCCTTCTAAATGCGGCATATATTTTCCTCAAATGCAATGCAAAATGAAAGCCATCATTAATTACTAATTTGTTGCTCTATTCCCCAATTTATTGCTCCTTCCAATTCTCCAGGACTTCAGCTTGTATATGGAAAGGACATCACATTTATAGCCCCCTGTACAATCCCCACTGGCACAAATCTACGAGTAACAAAAACTTGACGCGTAATGAAGGCAATAAGTACTATATTTCTAAATGCAGTATATCTTGGACTTAAATTCAACGCACAGTGTATTAGATAATTGATTTATAATTTGTTGTAATATTTCCGAATTTATTTCTTATGGCCGTATTGTTCATTTAATGCACAAACTGATCCGAACATGCCACTTTAATGTTTTCATCAATTGGTAAACGAATAACATGTCTTATTGGCCGACGCAATTTTTCATTTCGCCTCTCTCCCTTGCGTTATTTCGACATTGCGGTTTCGTCGTTGATTTTGGGTTGGGCTGGCACCCTCGTCGTTCATTGAGTTTCGTTTTGCCCTGGTTGATGCTTATTCCAACTTCTTTTGTAGCCAAGTCAAAAAAGTTGTGTAGTAAAATTGCAGCGGCCAGAAAGTTCCGTAACTTATTAATAATAGGCACATTTGTTTCAAGATCCATATAGAGCAGAGCAGGTTAAGACCACACAATTAGACTAATAATTTGATCTGAGTTGCTCTCGATAGAACGTTAGTGCAGGTTTTCTACTCTGTTAAATAGTTCCATATTTGAAATGTAAGCGGCGCAGGTGGTGGAAGTTTTTGGACAGTTTACAGTTTGGGAAGCACATAAAGTTCATTTCTTCTCAATAAAATGTCCGTTTTGTGTAATTATTCGAAATAGTCAACATACAAAATTATTTTGCTGCCTAAAGGAAATTCGTCCGATTGTGTATGTACAAAGCATTTAAGTTTTCTCTTGAAATTCTATTGTAGTTGACATTTGAATTCTAACTAAACTAAGACACACTCACCAGCAGTCGATTCAATTCTGAATATGTACTCTTCAGATCCGGAGGGGAATGATTTTCAGATACAAAAATTGACAGTTGATGGCACGTATTTAACCGGAGGGGAAAGCATATGGAGAGGAGAAACCGAAAAATTCAGATCCATATTACTTGATCCCGGAGCTCGCAAGAACGCTGCCGTTTGCGTCGCCTCTATTCCGCATTCAGCCACAGGATAATGTTCAATATAAAGTCTTAGAAAAAAAAAGTTGCTCGAACTATTTTACTCCCTTTTTCATAAAAATTCTCCTAAGTAGTTAGTGTGATGGTGTTTTATTGGCTCAGGTTATTACAAAGTATTTATATCGTGTCTTGAAATAATGAAAAGTTTTGAACGAAGCTCACTCATTTGGTGACAATAGCGTAGTAAACAGAAAAGTGCAGTTTGGGTGAAAAAGTAGGAAAAAGTTAGCGCGGAAAACGAAAGCAATATTTTTATTTTGGCGCGAGAAAATCGAAATATTGGTAAAATAGGTGAAAAAATGAATATTGCACAGCGTACTGTGAAATGGTACTCGAAGAAGTTCCGGGAAAAGGGTGCCACCGAGCGAAAGAAAGGCTTTGGACGATCAAGAAAAAAATGACCTAATTTTTACCGTTACAAAGCCATCCGAACTGATTCAAAACCTCATCTGGCCTTAGGAAAGATCTAGTTTTGGCAACGGGTATTCAAATCTCAACAAATTTGATGAGAAAAGACTAATACCTTAGACAGACGACGCACACGAATGATCATTCCCAATCGAATGATAATTCGATTTCATGTGTGTCTTGCGAATGATCATTCGAACATCGTCCGAATGATAATCCGTGAATTACAATTGGCATAGTAAACATAATTCCTTCTTTGTGTATGCAGTGCCACCTATCCGACAAATCATCATTGAGTATTAAAAATATGCACCCGTTGATATGCAATAGAAATAATATCCACTCGTTGCTAAGCAAAATGTTCGTTGCTAAACGAAATAAACAATATTTATTCGAAAAATCAGTGCTAAGTCGATTTTGTAGTGACAGTTAGAACGACGTTCACATTAAAGTGTGTGTGTCTAATTCGTCATTGCCAGCAATTCATCATTCACCGAATGATCATTCGGGTGCTGTGTGTGTCTAAGGTATTACGAAAGCTGGCTTACGTACGTGGAAGCCAGTCAGTAAGCCAGATTTTCCGTTAAAACATTAGGCTAAAACGTTTGAAATGGGCTTGGGAGCATGTCACATAGATTTTGAAAAGGGAGAACACTGTAATAATTCCGGGATAGTTGAAATTTAAGCAACATGTTTGAGGCGGAAGATTTTGTGTCTGGCGGAATATTTAAGAAAAACCAATGGCTGTGAATACCTGACGCACAAGACTACAATCCATTTCCAGTATTTGCAAATAAACTGCTGCTGCTACTTTTGAGCTGGGAAAGTATATTCGACGACCTTCGTGACCGGAAAAAAATTCCCACACCTTAAACCCTCCAGATTACGCAGGGAATCTTCAAAAGAATTCAGTGCTCAGCGTTTCTCGAAGTTTCCGCCGCACGCAGATTCATCAGACGCCAACATGTTGCTTAAATATGGACACACAAAAAAAAGATGGCACTGTTCCAAATTTTCTGAGTTTATATCGCATGCTATTTTTCATCCATTTTTTCCTGCTTATGACGCTATTATCACAAACTAAGTGAACTTCTTTTTAAACTTTTTACTATTTCACGCTAGCAACACCTTACAAAAAACATTATCCTGCCGATTCGGCAGGAGCAATAAATTCCGGAATAGAGCAATAAATTAGGAAATATTAATTGCTTTCGCTTTGCATCAAGTTTTTGTTAGATTTGTGCCAGTGGGGATAGTACAGAGGGGTACAAATGTGGTTTCCCTCCCATATACCTATATAAGCTGAAGTCCTGGTGAATCGGCAGGAGCAATAAATTCGGGAATAGAGCAACAAATTAGCAATTAAATATGGCTTCCATTTTGCATTGAATTTAGAGACGACAAATGCCGTATTAAAAAGTGGGGGTGCTAGCGTAACGTTACGCTAGCACCACCACACAAAAAACATTATCCTGGCAATTCGGCAGGAGCAATAAATTCCGGAATAGAGCAACAAATTAGCAATTAATTCTGTTTTTCATTTTGCATCAAATTTGCGTGCGATAGATGTTGGATAAAAAAGTGGGGGTGCTAGCGTAACGTTACGCTAGCACCCCCACATAAAATCGTCAATTCTGGCGGATCGGCAGGAGCAATAAATTCGGGAATAGAGCAACTAATTAGCAACTAATTAGCCCCTAATTATGCACTATGCCTGATATCGATACTTAGTGGTGGGGGTGCTAGCGTAACGGATGTAAATTTTTGTCGCATCTCGTTTATCACCAGCCTATCGTTTTGATGATGACGTTTTTTATGAATGTCCTCCATTATAAGACGGGTTACATAATGTTGTCGAGGCATAATAATCGGTTGACGTGAAGACACAGGGATACAATAGGCGGCACCGATTCTTCCTCTCACTCGAATAACGTCATCTGATCTCAGATCTGGCGTTAGTTGATATAAATCGCTTGACTTAGGTACGTATCTCTTCGAACGAAGAGACACAATTTCGGCAGCGAAGGCTTCATGTTGAACTAAGCGGCATACAACAGTTTCGGCCTCGGCCAGCTCAGCTGCAGTAATTTCAAATTTATGGCGGTGATACGAATCTCGTTGTCGGATATTTTTTACAAACCTTAGAATCCAGGCGGTAACTCGCAATAGATTCAGATATGATGAGAACTTACGAAATTCGATCACAGGGTTTCCTTCCTCGGACATTAAGAAAATCCTCAAAGGTATTTCTTCATCACGGCATTCCTCGGAGGTCATGTCGCTTGGTTCCTTTGGCCACATATTTTCACTTTGTCGAAGGAAATCGGGTCCATTTATCCATCTAGAGTTATCGTTGAAGTCTTTGATTCTTGTAGAATCGTCTGCAACATTCATAGTACCTGGCAGCCAGCGCCATTGAACTGGTTCAGAGGATGACAAAATCTCGGCTATCCGGCAAGCAACAAATTGTTTGTACTCCCGCGTATTTGATCGCCGCGGGGCGATCGGTAGCGCAGTGTGTTAAGGCATCAGTCTAATGTTTGACTACCGGCGTTTCGGGTTCGAATCCCGTCCACGACGACGTTCGTGGCCATGGATGTGCAGGAGGTGCATGCTGGCAACTGCATTCTCCGAAACCAGTTTATGCCGTGAAACGTCAACTGGGCCACATGGAACAGTTGATGCGCTATGCTCCACAAGGGTTTAGGGCAATTGAGAGAGAGAGAGAGTATTTGATCTGATCCAAAGTACCGCCGTCTTTGAGTCGGACCAATACACAACTTCATCAATGGCGACCTCCAGGCTTTGTTGGATTAATTCCTTAAGACAACATCCCATAACGGCGGCTTGTAGTTCGAGGCGAGGCGTAGTCATGGTTCTAACATTGGCACATCTGCTTTTGGCGGCGGCTAAAGTGACATCAATATTCGATTGCTGTTTGACTCGAATATATATCAAAAAATGAAACAATAGTTGATCTGTTCGATGGTGAATATGGACGTGTTGTGTTCCAGGGAAGCCGAGTTGGGAATAAATAGAAAACACGTCTGGCTCGTTCAAAGGTGATAACGCAACTGATTTATTCCAATAGTAATTATAACTGTACAATAACATGATTTGGGTTGGTGCGCTATTTCAACACTCCCACTTTTTAATTAGAATTCTTATTTTACTTTTCTTCAAATTCAATTAAAACAAAACAATATTCATTGGAGTTTCCAAAAAAGCAATTGAAAAACAAAAAAAAAGAAATTACAATTTCTCAATATTTAATTTATTTCTTAAGAACTCAAAACGAACTTTAGGCAGAGCCTTAGTAAACAATCGGCCAATTGATTTTCTGAATTAATTTTCATTAATTTAAATTTACTTTGTTCATGTTTTTGTCTAATGTAGTGGTATCGAACGTCGATGTGCTTTGTACGCTTGTGATAAACCGGATTTTTAATTAGCTTGACTGCGCTTTGGTTATCAATAAGAAGTATTGGCATCACATCTCGATATCTGTCATCAAGTGTTCTGATCAGCCTTCGTAACCACACAAGTTCTCTGCACGCCTCAGATGCCGCTATGTACTTAGCTTCTGCCGTAGACTGTGCCACACATTTTTGCAGTTCTGAATTCCAACTGATGAGACTTTTACCTAGCATAAAACATTGTCCAGATGTTGACTTCCTGTGCACAAGGTCCATTGCATAATCTGAATCACTATAAGAAAAGAAACTTAAATCGTTAGACTTTTTAAAGGATATACCATAATCAATGGTCCCCTTGACGTATTTGATGATGCGCTTCACTGCCGTAACATGAATTTCGCCTGGATTATCCAAAAAACGACTGACGAGCGAAACTGCATACGCAATGTCTGGTCTCGTTCTAACGCTCAAGTAAATAAGACTGCCCACAGCCTCACGATAAGGAAACTTCACATTTGAATCGCTGTCATTCTTATCGAGCTATTGATTACAATCGGCTGGTGTTGAAACTACATTTGCATCTTGTAAACCAAAACGATTCACTACTTTTCTGGCGTAGACTCGTTGGCTTAAGTGAATCGAACCATCAGACCGCTGATTAATTTCGAAGCCCAAATAACAGTTGGCTTCGGATGTTGTTATCTCTAAGTTTTCGCGCAGAAAATCAATTACTGGCTTAATACTTTCTCTACTGGTTGCCGCAATTAAGCCATCATCAACGTAAATCGCCAAAATAACTGTCTCACTTTGATCTTTACGGATAAATACACACGGATCTTGACTGCTCACATTAAAGTTAAATTTCTTGATAAAATCGGTGAATTTGGCATTCCAACAACGCGATGTCTGCCTAAATCACCATAAAGGAAGGCCGTTTTAATGTCAAATTGAAAAATGTGCATGCCATCCATTGCAGCTAACGCCAAAATCGCGCGAATTGATGGAAATCTGACTACTGGACTAAACGTCTCTGTATAATTTATTCCGTAGCACTGCGTAAAACCACGAACTACCAAGCGCGCTTTATAACGTTCAATGGCACCATTCGCCTTTTGTTTGATTTTATTTACCCAGCGATTATCGATGATATCAACGCCAACTGACGGATCCACTAATTCCGATGTGTTATTTTTGATCAAGGAGTTATATTCTTCATCCATCGCTATTTTCCACTGTTTACTGTCGCCTGATTTGATCGCTTCATGATAAAACCGTGGTTCATCTGTAGCAGCTAAATGCGAACAGCACCAATTTGCGCATGCATTACTTACATTATCAGATCGTAACCGTGTTAATAAAACATTGCGCTGAGTAATGTTGCAAATTTCGCTTCCATCGCCTGTGTTGACATTTTCACCGTCATCTCTTTCATATTCATCTTGACTACTCTCGCTGCTGACTTCCACCACACTAATTTCGTTGCGTGAATCATTTGTTTGGTCACTAGGATCGCCCAATTGTCCATTTGGATTATCAAACTGTACTATTTTATTCAAAACAATTCATCCATTATTTTTATTTTCGGTTATTTCATTTATATTAGCTTTTTCGAAAATAACATGACGAATAACTTCTATAGCTTGTCTGTTTGGATTGTAAACCCGGAAAGCATTCGAATTCTCACTGTAACCCACGAAAATACATTTCACTACTTTTTTATCAAATTTTTTTCTTTTGTCTTTCGGAATGTGCGCGTATACAATGGAACCAAATATTTTAAAATTGTTGATATCTACCGGCTTTCCGTACCATAGCTCAAATGGCGTTTTATTTTTGACAAAACTTGTGCCCGACTGCTGTATAGTGTATGGCTAAAAACAATCCTGTAATAATTTGGACTATACAACACATATACAGATGTATTGACTGCCTCAGCCCACAAGCTTATGTAAATCCAAATTATGCGAATGTAGCAGCGTCCGGGCTGCTTCAACAATCGTACGGTTTTCTCGCTCAATCGTGCCATTTTGTTCGGGTGTGTATGGTACCGTAAAATGTTGTTGGATACCGTGTGATTCGAAAAACTCCTTTAACCGTGTATTTGTGTATTCTGTGCCATTGCCACTTCGCACCATTTTAATTTTATGTCCCGTTTGAGTATGCATAAATTTAACAAACGAAATTATTTTTTCAGGCACTTCTGATTTCTCACGAATAAAATACACAAACCGAAAATGCGAATAATCATCTTTCATTAGTAAGAAATAACGTGAACCTCCAAGCGAAACTTTCGGCAACGGTCCGCAAACGTCTGTGTGTATAGTTTCTCCACACTTATCACTTTTCTCGACACGACTATGAAACGGTAACCTATGATGCTTTCCGTAAATGCATGCTTCACATTGAAACTCCTTTTCGTCGATGTAATCGATGTTATTTCTACTCAAAATACTTTTCACTTGTGTGATGTTCTGATGCACTAAACGTTCATGCCATACACGCAAATTCTGTTTCACACCAACACTTGCACACACTTGTGCATGAACTGGCTTGATACACATTTTGTATAGTCCGGTTTGCCTATAACCGACGACTATGATGCTCCCACTGCGTCTGACAACGCACTTTGTGTTTGTAGAGAACATAACACTGTCGTTTTTGTCCAGGCATCGTCCTTTTGAGAACAAATTTGCAAACATAACAGGCACATACCACACGTTAGACAAGTATTTTTGTGTCCAAACCGCGCCATTGAAAACTAACACATCGATATCTCCATGTCCGAGTGCATTTATCGTATCACCATTACCAATCCGCACTGGTTGCGGAATATCAAACTCAACATAATTGCTGAACCATTCGCGTCGACCCGACATATGTTCTGTCGCACCACTGTCTAGGTACCAAGCGTCTCGATCCGATTCGGCACTAAATGCAAAAGTCAAACTACACAGAGCGTCTCCTCTCTCTCTGTCTTTCACACTAACATTACCATTTGCATACTTATTTGAATTTTCCGGATAATCCCGACGCCAATGCTCTAGCGAACCGCAACGAAAACATTTACCGCGTCCACGTGGCTTATCGTTTTTGGTGTTTCCAGTTTCATTACTGTTTTGGCGAGAACCGTTTTTTTTGGCCATCAAAGCTGTTTCACCGACACCTGTCAATTCGAAAACCGTTGCACGCGTTTCTTCAACCATTAGGCGCGAAATAAACTCATTTAGGCCCGTTTTCTCAATGTTCAGTTAAAATTTAACCTCGAGATAAAATTTGTTGTTGTTTTCCCTGTAAAATTTGACAGATGGGTACGTTCAATGTCTGTTTAACTGGAGTTTAAATTTTAATCAGACATTGAGAAAACGGGCCTTAATGTCTTCTTACTGTCCTCAGTAGCTTGCCATGCACTATGAAAATGATTTAATGACGGTGGTAGTGCCATTAAAATTCTCGTCATTAGCAGTTTGTCTGAAATTGGTTCACCCAAATCTGCCAATTGCTGGGACAATTCTTGTAGTTTCGAAACGTATACCGCAATACTGTCACTTGGATCTTTCTCGAATGCAAAAAACTTTTGTTGCAAGAAATGAACACTCTTTTCCGATTTTTGCTCATAAACACTTTTTAACTTTTCCCACATTTCTGCTGCTGTCTTACAATTGACGATGTGCAACAACGGTTCTTTGTCAATCGTCGATGTAATTGCCCTGCCTTTATATCGCCTTTATCGAACAACGCTTGCTTGAGTGTGCGTGATGAATCATCTTCCTCTGGTGGCTTTTCTTTACCCGTTGCAAACTCGTACACTTCATGAAATTTCAGGTGAATTGTAATTTGAAACTTCCACAAAACCCAATCTTTCTCATCCTTTAGACGAAAAACTCTATCCAATTCGTTGTTGCTACCCATTTTTACGTATAGGATAAGCCAACCACTCGAACGACGCGAAAACCAGAACAAAGACAATTTCAGCGAACTATCGTCCAAATTCACAAAACACTATGTAACTCTCTCACTCTAATGCCTGGGCCCATAACCTGTTGTGTTCCAGGGAAGCTGAGTTGGGAATAAATAGAAAACACGTCTGGCTCGTTCAAAGGTGATAACCCAACTGATTTATTCCAATAGTAATTATAACTGTTCAATAACATGATTTGGGTTGGTGCGGTATTTCAACAGGACGTTCTATCTTCAGAGCGATAATGTCGAAAAAAAAATTCCAGTACATGAACCAAGTCAAAGTTCGACTGACAAATTTGCTCCAATCCGCGAAATATTTGACAAATGGTCCGAACTTTTAGCTGATTATTTCAACCCATCTGAGTGCGTTCCAATTGATGAGCAATTACTTGGTTTCCGCGGAAGGTGCAAGTTTTGCCAATACATGTCTTCTAAGCCTGAGAGATATGGCATAAAATTTTGGCTGTTGGTTTGGTCTGAAACTTGTTATGTATGGAAAATACAACTATACTATACAACTATATATAGGTATATACTACTAGCTGAAAAAAATCAAGGCGAACGTGTAGTTCTGGATTTGGTTTGGGGGCTGAAGGGTCATAACATAACTTTGGATAGTTTTTTTTTCATCTTACGGTCTCGGTGAAAAGTTGCTGTCTCAAGGACTAACAATGGTCGGAACGATGCGCAAAAACAAAAGAAGCATCCCACCAAAGCTTCTAGAATGCAAAAAATCCGTTGTACCAATCAACATTTGCATTCACTGAAAACACCTCACTGGTATCACATGTCGGAAGAAAAGACAAATGCGTAGTTTTGCAAAGCACAATGCATGCTTCGAATGATACTCAATCAGACGAAAAAAAAGTTGCCGTACATACTACAACAAAGCCAATGGTTCGCTCCCATGGTTTTCACTTTGATTTCAACCATTGCTAATTGGTAAATTTTTTAATAGGTTGTGTGGATACAGTCGATAAAATGCTGTCTTGTTACAGTTATAAAAGGAAAACGAACCGATGGTCGATGGTTGTATTCTCAAATATGCTCGATATCTCAGCCCTGAACGCATTCATTATTTTTAAGGATGTAAATCCAAATTGGCAAACAAACAATGCGGCGAGTTTCCTTGCGTGAACTTGGACTATCTCTTGCAAAACCATACCTGACATGACAATGAGAAACAGCAACATTTGAAATTTCTCGAAAGAGAAGTAAGAATGTTCCACCGAATTTTCATGGAAAGGCCAGATGTCACATTTATTACAGCGAGAAATCGAAAAATAAAAATAATACACATGAAACTATGTGCTGTTTCTGTAAAAAAGGTGTTTGTAAACGCACTCATAACCGAAATGTTTGCGTAAATTGTGTGGCAGATAAACTAACTTGATGAATAATATACATTTGATCTAATAAAAATAAAAATTGACTTTCGACGAAAAATTATGATTTTTAGTAAAAAATTCTATTAAAATATATGGGAATCCCATATGTGTGAAAACTCACACAGTAGGGTAAACAATGTTAGTTTTTTTGAGGAGGATATGAAAGTTAAGAAAAATATTTGCCAATTAACAATCCGAATAAACCATCAGAAAAGTCATTCATTACAAAATTTTGTTTGATATTGAGTTGTAAAGAACAACTCAATTCGTTGTATTGCCGGAATCAATAATTAATTAGTACTGGTCGTTGTGTTGCCTCCAGTTTGATTCACGAAATAAAATTGTAGTTTCATTTAAAACATCGAACCGATATATTTCGGGCTAGGCCCATCATCAGGGTTCTACAATGGTTGGAAATTACAATTTTTATTAATATATAAATATAGACAATAAATAAAAATAGACAAACCTTAGATATCGAACAATAAATTATTGAACAAAGATAGGAAACGTCAAATGCTTATATGTAAACAAGAAATGACAATAGCAAAAGCTACAAGTGTACTAAAATAAGAGAAAAATATCACAGACTAGATGGCGGGTAAATTATTTGAAACCCATTTTAATTAAATTAAAATATGTGTCCGAATAATGTTTTTTATCCGTTTTCTCATTGCAAACACTACTTTCATATTTGATTATATGATTCACTTCTTGGATTTGAAGTTTTGCTTTGTTCGGTTGTTGTACTAATATTTTTGCTTCGTCAAAGTTGAAATTGTGGTTGTTTTTGATTGAATGTTTTGCCAATGCAGACAGGGGCCGAATTATGAGTTCCGTGAACGGATAACTCGTCACGTAAAAATACATGTTTCGTATTATGTGATCCGTGAACCTAGTAACCGTGTCGTAATTGGCTATTATGTTTTCCGTCAACGTATACGTTATCGCATCGACTTTTCGAAATGTCATTCGATTGAAATAAAGCAATCGTACGCGAAAAAATTTGGAGCAAAAATGTAAGTAAATGATTAAAGAATATTGATAATTGATAATTTTACTGTATTTTCATTTCTTAGGACTCATTTCAATAAAATAAACAACCATCAAAAGAATATAATGGGAGATTTCATGATGAACCATCCAAATTTAGCCAAGAATATGCTGCCAAATTGCGCACAGGGTAAAACGACAAGTATAAGGCTGTGGGAAGATTTGGCAACAAAATTGAATGCTGTTGGACGGCCCGTAAAAGAAGCCAAAATGTGGAGAAAGGTATATTGAAAATATTTTGCTGTGAAATTGAAATATTAAATTTGTAATATGTTAAGGTTTTTGCCGATCAAAAATATCAAGCGAAGAAAAAGCTGTCCTTCAATAAAACTTCAAAACGGCAGACTGGTGGTGGTCCATACGTAGAAAAATTCATAACGGAGGCGGAGGAGAACATAATCGAGGCAAGTGGATTGGAGGTAGCCGTTGACGGTCTGTCTAATGTGAAATCTTTTGGCAGTGGTGAAGCATCACCACCCACAGAGGCAGCTCCCAATGTACTTGAGGAGTTGAGGGTCATGAGTTTTCCGACCGATGATTCGGATGACGAAAATTTAATTACAGTGCCGAAGAAAAAAAGATCCGTAGCCGTTGATCCGAAGCTTGTTCTGCTTCAAAAAAATCTTGAAGTAGCAAATGAGGCGAAAACTAGCATGGAAGCGAAGATCGACAGATTAGTCGCAATTCAAGAACGACTTTTGGAAATAAAAGAGGAAAAATACAAAAGTTATATGGCTGTGCAAAATATTAATTTGGAAATAAAAATAAGAGAGCTAGAAATTCTTAATAATAAATTAAATTAATAATCGTTCTTGAATTGCGAGCAAACTATCGACCTTAGCTGAAGTACCTGGAATTTTTAATATGTGAACTAATTTGTTTAAGTTATTGAATATTTTTTTTTTAGTTTTATTAAAAATATTGTTTTGATTTTTTTTTTTCAAAGAAATAAAATATATAAAATAAAATTGATTATTATTATTATTAACGAAGCATTTTATTTGGTTTCGTATGATCTGACCAACTCTTGAAAGTTGCGTTTCTTCGCCAATGATGACTTCGGTGGTGTCAACAATCACCTGTTAGTCCCATCTTCCTATAACAGATTTTGCCGAGGTTTATGGTTACATAACGGCGCGTTCGTGCTAATTGGGCTCCGGCAAGTTGTGCTTGAGCCACTTCTTATAGTTTGCCAACCAATTCCCTCAGTAACTCGAGACTTGAGATGAATCGCCAAATCTAAACATAGCAATCGTATATGATAATCCCAGCTGTCGTTTAACAAATCGTCCAAGCGACAGACGGGCGGTGGTCAATATGAAGAAAAAATTATTACGCAAGTTGAAGAAGACATAATATTGGCTAGTGGACTTGAGGCCGCTGTCGAAGGGTTGTCTTCTGTTAATACTTTCGGCGCTTGTAAAGGATCACCGCCGAATGATTTCAGTGGACAAGATTTGGATACATTGAGTTCTGACGATGAAATGTACGCTCCAGTGCCGATGAAAAAATCAAGAGCGAATGCAACAGAGCCGAAATTGTTGTTGATTGAGAAAATTTTTCGTGTGGCTACAGAGGCCAACGCAAAAATACAAAATCAACTCGAAAAATTGGTCAAGATTCAGCAGAACATTTTAGAACTAAAAGAGAAGAGGTACAAAAATCACATTGCAATCCAAGAAATTGATTTGCAAATTAAAAGAAAAAAAATCGAAATTGAAGATAGATCTTAATTTTAAATTTTTAAATTTATTTTGAATAAAATTTCAAAACATGGTTTAATTCATAAGAGAATTTTTTATTTGAGATCTTATGGTTTGCCCAACTCTTGAAATTTGAGTGTCTTCTCCAGTATGCACTTCCAATGTGTCGATAAGTTGCCCATTTGGTTGATTGAAATGGACCTTAAATTTCAAGCAAATGTTGTGTAGAGCAGAGGACACATTCGCGAACATGGCAACTTTTTCTGGGCTATATCTTCCTCGTTTGTCATATCCCAAAATTTTCCAGCGTCCTTTCAAGATGCCAATGGTTCGTTCGACAATACTTCGGGCTTTTGAATGAACTTCATTGAAATTCCTTTCACTTGAACCGTCTTGCGTGTTTCTGTAAGGCGTCATGCACCAAGGTTCAAGTGGATAACCGGAATCGCCTATTTAAGAACAAATACTATGAGAATTTGATAATTGGGTTTAAAAATCATAATCTTACCGAGAAGCCAGGAGTTGTCATATGTGTTCAATCGGAATTGATTTTCTAATAACATCCTTTGCTCAGAATGTTTCCATACAAAAGAATCATGGGCCGCCCCTCCATATTTGGCATTTATTGCACAACTTTTGTACTGATGGTCACATATCTGTTGAAAATATTCATCATTAATTATAGTATCTTACTAAATTTATATTTTAAAGTTACTATCATCACGTTAAGGCTATGGAAGCCCTTTCGGTTGAAGAACATGTGCTCATTTTCTGTGGGTCGCTGCATGCCAATGTGCGTTCCGTCGATGCATCCAATGACTTGAGTTAAAAGATTTAAATATAATTAAAAGAAGTAATATTTTCAAATTATTTATACTCTCACCTCTAGGAATTCCATATTTTTCATAAAACCATTCCTTACACATTGCATTTTCTGACGAGAATTGAATGTGTCTCGGACAGAGTTTAGCTTCTAATTCTTTTAGAACGCTCGACGTTAGCTTTGACACCAAACTCTGGCACATTCCAATTAGGTAATCGTTGCCGATTGAGTGTTGGTATTCTCCACTTGCTAGAAGAGATAGAGTTGTCGCTAATTGGAGAATTGGCGGCACAGCTGAGGTATGTCTTTCGAATTCTATATTTCGAAGCACATAACGAAATGCATCCTTATTCAGCCGGAACCTCTTGATAAACCTAAATAAATATATCGATCCCATTAACTTTTAGAACGTTATTGGTACTTCAATTAGAACTTACGCTTTGTTTGGCAGTGAAAGCGGGTTACTTTTATCCCTCAGTCGTCTTCGTTCAAGCCGTGGAATGCACTCTTCACCTTCATTAGATAAACTTTCAACAAAAAATAATAATGTTGGATCCATTTTATTTACTTTTTGTTACACTAGACACGTTTCGGACAATTAATTTGACTTTGACATCCTTGTTTGGCCTACTATTTTACAAAGTAAATATCGTAATAGAATATCGTAATAAATTACGTTACGTGAGCAAACGTAAGCCGTAATCCCAATCGATTCGTTAGTACGATTAGTCACGGAATTATTTTTCGTACGATTGCCGTTTCGATCACGGATTTCATAATTCGACCCCTGGTTGTCATTTAAATCCTTCTTGGTGTCATTTTTATGTTGGCTGATTCTCGTCCCTAGTTTTTGAATTGTTTCGCCAATGTACGTTTTGTCGCAATTTTTGCAGTCAATTTTATATACGACGCCGGACTTTTCCTCTTTGGGTACTTTGGTTTTCAGGTTACAAAACATGGTAGCATTTTTGTTTTGTGGTCGCATTGATATATTTACTTCAGGTACAAAGTATTTACAAGTACGGGAAATTGTTTCACTTAGACCTGGCACGTATGCAATAGATGCATAATGTTTAATAGACCCAGAAGTTGTTCTGTTCTGACGTGCACTTGCATCCTCCGCAGATAGGTAAGCATAACTTAATCTGTCTGAATTGCTTTTGCTATTAATAACATCATTGAGTATTTTATTTATGATGTTGGATGGGTAGTTATTATTCGAGAGAACCTTTTTTATTCGTTGAATGTTTTCCTTCCAGAATTGCTTATGGCTAATTCGGAACACCTTACGGATGAAGGATTTTGCTACGTTGGTTTTCATTTTCGTAGGATGGTTCGAATAATAATTAAGAAGCCTATTGGATGCTATGGGTTTATGGAACCAGTTGGTAATAATACTACGGTGTTGAGTGTGATGTAGAGTGAGGTCTAAATAATCCAATTTACAGTCCTTTTCCATTTCATAAGTGAATTTAATGTTTGGGTGATAGTCATGTAACGCATCTAAAACTTGCTGTATTTTTTCCTCGGGGATCGCAGTTATATGATCATCCACATATGAGTGCCAAAATAGTGGCAGGAAGTCGAGTTTAAGTAACATTTCACCAATCAAGTCATCTAGCACAAGTTGGACCAAAATTGGTGCTAGACTTGATCCCATGAAGAGACCAGACTTCATAGATATAAATTTGTCGTTGTAGCTGAAATAGTTGCAATCAATTAGGCAGAATCGCAATAAATTAAGGAACTCTTTCTTAGGTATCTTCGTGTGCATGCTCATAAATCTCTCAAAGTCTCTCTCCACAATGCTAAGAGCTAAGTCAGTAGGAATGTTATTGAAACAGTTTGTAACATCAAATGATATAAGCTTATGATCACTGGGTATGCTTCTTTTTATGATAAGCTTAACGAATTGCGTCGAGTTCTTTAGCGCATAATTTGATTTAAAAGCTTTTCTAAGGATGTCAGCCAGGAATTTAGATGTTTTATACGCTGCCGAATTGATTGTTGAAACGATTGGTCTCAATCCACGATCTGCGTTATGTATTTTAATCTGCCCGTAGATACGTGGCGGGACAGCTGTATAAGTTTTCAGGTTTGATGCTTGTTTTTCTGTGATATACCTATACTGATGGTATTTATTGCATAAAGTACTTGTAAGTCTGTTATTTTTGCGCTGAGCAGAAGATGTTGGATCAGAACTCAAAATTTTAAAGTTATTGTCATTACTTAATAACTCATCCATTTTGCGTTCATACTCTGACCTTTTTGCGATAATTGTTACATTCCCTTCATCACTGTTAAAATACTCAATGATGTTATTAATAGCAAAACCAATTCAGACAGATTAAGCTATGCTTACCTACAGTGGCGGCTCGTGCCTTGTGAGGCCGGGTGGGCAGAAATTCGTGGTCCTATCATGTAATTCGATTTGAGTCGAATTGCTTTCGAATGGATGAAAATGGTACTCTGAACGAATTTCCCAATTAATGCATCCCTCAAACCAACGCGATTTATTCACAGCCGGCGGATTCGCAAATTTGTTTATATGGCGTCTTATGGAGTTGTTCACACCAAGGCGACACGAATTCGTGGCGACAGCGAGAATTCGCTTCGAATTGCACATTTTATATCGAATACTAGATGATTATTGAAATGAGGAAATTCGTTTTCGAGTTATGTACATGGTACCATTTTCATCCTTTCGAAATAAATTTGATTCGAGTCGAATTACTTGATAGGGCCCCAGTTTTATTAATGCACAAAAGAAGTTAATTTTAATTGTGCTCTATGTCAGTCTGTGCAGTTCAAGTTATTTGAACATTAAAATAAAAATCATGAATAAAATAATTGTCTTCTTGTCAAGCAATAAACAATAAGTAAATCCAAATTTTTTTATATTATTTATGCACTGTCCAGCAAGAACCAACGAGGAGGTCTAGAGCTCTCTTGCCATGGGAAAGGGAACTAGGGAGCACGGAGTAAAGGTTGAAGGAATACAGGCTACCACGGGAATTAAAAACAAATAAAATAAATAAATTCATATTTATAAATACAAACTAGCTAATAAATATAAAATTTTGAGTTATTTAAATACTAAATTGCACAAAAATGAATATAAGCAAAAAAAAAATTATTCCACATGCTTGTAAAGTAGCTCTATTCGCCTACTCTTCATTACTGCGAAGTGATCAATGACTTTATCATAAAATTTAAAATCTTTATCACTTTGTAGAGCTTTTATTAAATCTTTTTCAATTGAAATTGAACTTAAATCCGTTAAACGTGTTTGACTCATGGAATTTCTCACGTAAGTTTTTATACGCTTTAATGTTGAGAAACTCCGTTCAACCGAAGTGGAAGTAGCAGGTAGTGAAACAATTAAACACAGCAATTTATATATTTCTGATACATCCTTTTCTAAATTAAAATATTATTTTTAATAAATTTTAAAATGTCCGAACATTTTCTATCATTTCCAAATATGTCAAGATCAGAGTACCATACAGATAATTCGCTTTTTAATTTGCCTTTGTCAAACATGTTTGGATAAGACTGTATTAAAGATTCCAGTAGTTCTTGGGGAAAAGTATTTTGGAAACTTTTGGTGTTGTCCAAATTAATTAATTCGACGAAGTTTAATTTTTCAAAATCGGCAAATCTATTGTTTATCTGAGAAATAACTAAATCCAATATTTCAAAGTACACCCTTTTAAAATATGTCGCGGAATTCGACATGCCATCATGGTCTGTTTTACGTTTTTTCGATGGTTGTCCAATATTATTACACGTTTCGTTGAAAATTTCATCAAAAAACGTGCTATCTTCCCTATACTTTCTTAATGTAGATAATAAGTTGCCGATTCGGTCTTTGCAATAAATGATATCTGAACTACGAGATTGTATAATAGTAAATATTAAATCTGTTTGTTGATAGAGAAGATTAAAAGTCTTTAATAAAAACAAAAACGAGAAATCTGTTAAAATATTTTTAAACCCTACTGAATCTCTAATTGTCTCCTTATCACGGGCGAAGTCCTCATCTTCTAAAAACAAGTCGAAAGCTTCCAGCAGTTCATTTTTATGTCTCAGAATTATTTCTATTGACCGCGACTTAAAATTCCATCTAGTGTTACTACAACGGGGAAGCCGTCTTCCACAAACTTTATCTAATATACTAGTCCGTTTTGTTGAATTGGAGAAAAATGCCGCTAAACCAGATACGTTCGCGAAAAAAATTCGGCATTCTTTTATTTTACAAGCGGCATCCTGTAAAATTAAATTTAGTCTATGTGCATAGCAATGAATAAATAATGCCTGAGGGGCAACGTCCTTAACTTTTTTTGCAAGCCATTCAGGTCTCCCGACATCACTGAAGCCCCATCATAAGTCTGTCCCACTAGTTTGGCAGCGATATCAAAATCCTTAAATGTTTCAGTCAATAACTGATAAAGGTCTTCAGCTTTCTTCCCCTCCGATACATTGAAAAAACCCATAAACCTTTCAACCGCATAACCTTTTTCAGTAACGTAACGAAAAATAACTGATAACTGGGACAAACATTTTGCATCAGTAGTCTCATCAATTTGCCATGAATAGTAAGAGGCATTTTTAATTTCGGAAAATATAAAGTTCCTTAAAATTGTAGTTATGCTTTGAATTAGATCGTTTTGAATAGTTTTTGAAACCCCGCTGAACACTGAAGACTCATCTAAAAATTCCTTGAAGTTACTATCATATTTGGAAAGAAGATTCGTTAATTCTCGAAAATTGCCTTGGTTAGAAGAATTTTGTGATTCATCGTGACCCCTGAAAGCTTGCTCCTGAGTCGCTAAATAAATAACCATATCTATTAACCGGGTTATCATAGATCGGTTGTCTGCAACAAGTTTATTATGCCTCATAATACTCTCACGGTAACATGAACTGATGGAAGCTTTGATGTCTTGTTTTCCAAAAAGTTTGGCTTTTAGCGAGGAATATATATGATGCTCAGAATTTCCGTGTTTTTTAATAGATTCGCCAATATGTTTTAAATCATTGTAACCGCTTGAATTCCATGGCGTATTGGATTTGTCATTAAAAAGGAGACAATTCCAACAATACAATTTATTAATTTGTTCACTACCGCAAAGCCATTCACACTTTTCATACCAAATGATTTTAAAATTTCTATATCACGATTTCTAACTGAAAGATTTTTCATTGTCGGGCAGGGCTTCAATTCCCGAACAAACATTTTATCATCATACGATAATGACGAAAAATTATTTTTTAATAAAAAGGCGACGATATCTTGATTACTTCTTACCGCTTGCCGAATATCATCCGTCCGAGTTTCGGCCATTATAATATAAAAAAAAGTATTTACCAAATTAAATAAATGCGTTTGCCAATTGATCACTTCACGAGGAAAAAAGAGAATTAATACACTACTAAAAAATTTAAAAACGCATGCAAAACCAACTGGTACGTAAGATACACCCAAATTTGAACTAGAAACCCGTTAAAAGCAAACATACATCTACAGCACTACACCACCATTAACTAGAATTAAGCGAAAGTCATTAACACATACATGGTGTCATGAAAGCATGCACATGCACTGCAAACAGTAGTGTACAGGTCATGATACAACAAAACGCATGCTATTGATTGTATCATGCCATAGATTAAGTCTTTTATCCATTATATCGTGATACGGGTCGGACTAGCCCAATATGAGGATTCTATTCCAATGCTATTGCACGCGTGAATCCCATACAAACGAACGATCGCATGTTAGCGATTATTGACATAATTGCATATCTCAACCGGGCAAAGAGCGCTTCTGCCCAGGTTGAACTCACCATGCGTTTTGTATACGAGTACATACAAATTTCGTGGGAGTTGGAGGATTGTTGGAACATGGAACGCAATACGATGGTGGGGAAAAGAGGAAACAATATCTGTTGGTTGGAAGATAGTTCAGCACGCAAAGGGTTGTTGTGTGCAATGCACTGTATGGTAGTGTTTCAGAGCTTTTTACGTTGTACGTACGCACGATACAGTGATGAGCTATTTTCAGGTGATTAATATGTATGTACTTATCAATGGGAGTTTAATAAAGCAATAATGTTGTGCAAATTTTCAATATGTGTTGACACAATACGTTTAGTAATTTATAGGGTGATGTTTAGTAACTGATAGGATGATGTTTAGTAATTGATAGGGTGGGCAGTGCCCACCTTGCCCACTGTGACGGGCCGCCACTGCTTACCTATCTGCGGAGGATGCAAGTGCACGTCAAAACAGAACAACTTCTGGGTCTATTAAACAATATTCATCTATTGCATACGTGCCAGGTCTAAGTGAAACAATTTCCCGTACTTGTAAATACTTTGTACCTGAAGTATTTATCAATGCCACCACAAAACAAAAATGCTACCATGTTTTGTAACCTCAAAACCAAAATACCCAAAGAGGAAAAGTCCGGCGTCGTATATAAAATTGACTGCAAAAATTGCGACAAAACGTATTACATTGGCGAAACAATTCAAAAACTAGGGACGAGAATCAGCCAACATAAAAATGACACCAAGAAGGATTTAAATGACAACCTGTCTGCATTGGCAAAACATTCAATCAAAAACAACCACAATTTCAACTTTGACGAAGCAAAAATATTAGTACAACAACCGAACAAAGCAAAACTTCAAATCCAAGAAGTGAATCATATAATCAAATATGAAAGTAGTGTTTGCAATGAGAAAACGGATAAAAAAACATTATTCGGACACATATTTTAATTTAATTAAAATGGGTTTCAAATAATTCACCCGCCATCTAGTCTGTGATATTTTTCTCTTATTTTAGTACACTTGTAGCTTTTGCTATTGTCATTTCTTGTTTACATATAAGCATTTGACGTTTCCTATCTTTGTTCACTAATTTATTGTTCGATATCTAAGGTTAGTCTATTTTTATTTATTGTCTATATTTATATATTAATAAAAATTGTAATTTCCAACCATTGTAGAACCCTGATGATGGGCCTAGCCCGAAATATATCGGTTCGATGTTTTAAATGAAACTACAATTTTATTTCGTGAATCAAACTGGAGGCAACACAACGACCAGTACTAAAATTTTGTTATTAATTCAACCTGTGGAAAACTCACCACAAGGTTACAACACCTACCTAGGTATTGCGTAAAAATCAACTACAACTCTCAATATTTCGTTGGAAAAATAGAAATTCGAACCTGCTTGTTCTTCGAATTGTGTTAAGAACTCATTATTAATAACAAAATTGTTCCAAAGTTCGTTAAGTGATGCTATACGTTTCTCCAGATAGTCTCTAGTTTTTCTATCTTCGGAACCTTTAGCAAAATTAATTGAATTAATTGAATTTGAATTTTCGCATCCACTATGTATGATATTTAATTTTGAACAAAGAAAGTAATGTATGTTTTCGAGTATACTTGCGGTTCAATGTATACGACGATGAATAATGTCCAGTCCATTCAATTTGAAATTGTCCTAAATGTTCTATACTATATTGCACTATTCACTAAATAAAACTCGCGCTCGACGGACCAAATGTTTTGAATTGTCTAGAACACTTAATTAAATAGAACACACTGGGAAAAAATACACTACATCTAACATAGCAAAGGTAAAAGAAAAGATACGGATAGTTATTCGGGTTTAAACTACAGAGAACTTTATTTGACGATGGTTGTCGGTATAGTGACTGTGTATAAAATTTTGACGAAAATTCTGGAAAATAGAATAAAACCGTACGCAGAACGAATCATTGGCGAATATCAAAGCGGTTTCAGACCTGGTCGCTCCACAACCGATCAGCTCTTCACAGTCAAACTGATACTCCAGAAGTGCTGGGAATACAACGTAAACGTATACCAAATCTTTGTGGACTTCAAGCAGGCATACGACAGTATCGATCGCGGAGTACTGTACACCATCATGCTGCAATTTGGTATACCGGCCAAATTAGTGCGACTGACAAAGATGACGATGACCAAATCCGTCTCACAAGTCAGGATCCAGAATAGACTTACTGATCTATTTGAAACACGCACTGGTTTGAAACAGGGCGATGGACTGGCACCGACGCTCTTCAACCTAGCACTAGAATACGCTATTCGGTCCATGAATATGGACAACAGCAAGACGCTACTTATCAAGTCGACACAATTAGCAGCGTACGCCGACGACATCAACATCATGTCCCAAAGATTGGCCGACGCAGAAGAACTTCTGCATACGCTCGATACCGCTGCAAAAGAAGTTGGACTACGTATACGAGGGTAAAACTAAAATAATGATGCAATCGACGACAATGTAACGAATCGTTGCTTGTAGAGTTGACCCTCAACCGAGGACGGAGACCGAGGCTGGTCGTGCAGACCTGCTGTGACAAATAAGTGCCAATATCTCCTCAGACCTAATCCAGTTGACGCGTGCTCGACACCAGCTCAGCTGTCGGTAGTGTGGGCGGGGTTACGTTGAATTAGCCTGCCTCGCATCGCTACAAAAAAAAATCATCACGCGTCTGCCCGATTGACGATACAATACGGGATTCCCTCAAAGGATATCAAAAAAAAATGTCGGCCGCGGAAAATCCCCATGTCCCTGCCTCTAGCACGGGAGCCCCCTGATGACGATGGGGCTCCGCGCTCCCTCCCCGAACCTTGGGTTGGGCCGCGAAAAATTGCCCAACCCCCATAGCGAATTGAGGATTTACTCGACGAGAGTGGAAAAGTGAAGGATCCTCGGGGTCTTAGGAAGCCAAAAGAATTTAGTTTAGGCGGACTCCATTTTTATATTTTTCTTTGTTCTAAAAATTTTGATACATATTATTTCAGAGTCTAAATCTAATAACAACAGATAAGTTGATTATAATCAATTTATAGCTAATCACTAAGTATTCGATTAATGACTCGCAAACTATAGATACATCTGTTCTATTTACTGCATCGATTTCCGCTATAAATAATTTTTAATTCATCTCTTTTTTTTTTTTTTTCTCTATTCCTCAAGTTACTCGTTCAAATGAAAATCAAATACAACATCAACTATGAAAACGCGTTTATCAGCTGCTAAACGAGTGCTATATATCGTATTAATTATATATGGATGCATAGGCACGTACTTAATTAGCGCCCATGTGCATGTATTATCCGTACTATTAGCAAATTCTCAGTAAAATTAGCAAGAACGTGGACCGGGTAACCTGAGAAAAATTATGTTACTCCGCGTAGCATATTACAACCATTAACTATGCTCACCCCACAATCTTAATAATTATTAATGGAAAGGAAAAATATAGTTTGTTTGTTTGTCTTAACTAAGATGCGCAGTTTTACTTCTATTAATATTCCTGAAATGTTATGAGATAAACTTCTTCAATTCAACTATTTATATATAATCTCTTTTTTTTTTCTATGCTTTAACGGTCACTCTCTCAAATGAGAATAAAATACCACAGCAAACTATGAAGACACGTTGATCAACGGCTAAACGATTATTAATAATTATATATGAATGTATTAAATATATATAGATGCATATGCACGTACACAATTAGCGCACCTCTACCGATTGACACATCTGGTTCTAAGTATTTTGTTCAAATTTTTTTTTTTTTTTTTTAATTTTGCATTTTCCGTTGTACTGCATCTTGGGTGCAGTCAATTCAATTGCTACTTACCTACAGATTCACTTGTTTTTCTTTTTTTTTTTCACTCGTTGTGCACTCGCAGTCGGCCGCCACGTTGGATTTCTATCTGTTGATTGACATTTCGACTCCCGGAAGTCCAATTGGGTCCAATTGGAATTTCGAAAGTCGAAATGTCAAATGCTGAATTAGAAATTCAACATGGCTGCTGCGACTGGAATGCTGGTTGCGTTCGATTGAATGGGTGGGTTCATGTGGCGCAACGTTTTAAACGCAGATGCAAACAGTGCGCTGATTTTCGTTTTCGGGTTCTTGATTTGTACATGGCGTCTTATGTGCTTATTTACACCGAAGCAACACCAATTTGGGGAGATTTTGCATGCTTTTTATTTTTCCTGAAACCGTCGCGAGTTTCATTGAAGTTTTGTTTGAAACTCAGTAGCGAATCGCTGTCAGCTGTTTAATACATGACACTACCAAACCAGTCGCTCGGGTGAAGAGTTTATGGTTGAGTGGAGGGAAAATCCTTACCGCAATTACAACGTTGCAAACGTGAACGCAGGCAATGTTGAAATTCCCGGCGACCCTCGTTACAACAAGGACACCTGCACAACCGAGCATCAATGTGG
The DNA here is from genome assembly GCA_964017055.1 of Chloromyia formosa. Lineage (NCBI taxonomy): Eukaryota > Metazoa > Arthropoda > Insecta > Diptera > Stratiomyidae > Chloromyia > Chloromyia formosa. Next base: position 72,879,165 of record OZ024816.1, read on the forward strand.
GGGACCTCAACATCGAGTTCGTGAACAACTTCATTTACCTGGGTTGCAACTTGTCAAGGGACGCCAACGGGGGGACTGATGAAATCAAGGGACGGGAACAGTTAGCTAATAAGACTTTTTTCTCGGTTCTCCCCATAATGAAATCGAAGCATGTGGACAGAAACACGAAGCTTCGCGTGTACAAAACCATTGTGCGACCAGTGCTATGTTATGGCTGCGAAGCATGGACCCTAACTCAATCCTCCGAAAACATGCTAGATACATTTGAACGTAAGGTTCTACGGCGAATTTTCGGGGCTGTTTGCGATCGAGATGGATGGCGCATCCGGTACAACCATGAGTTGTATGAACTGTACGATGAGCTGCAAGTCTCGAAAATCGTCAAACTACAATACAACGACTTCAATGGGCAGGGCATGTACAAAGAATGGACGATGATCGCATGCCTAAGAGAGTAATGAATGCAGAACGAGTCGACGGAGCGAGACTGCCTAGACGACCGAGATCTCGTTGGGAGAGCTCAGTAGGTGTGGACGCTGCGCAGCTACTGGGCTTCCAAAATTGGAGGACGCGGTCACGTGACCGAGATAATTGGAGGACAATCATCCAGGCGGCCAAGGCCCGACGTCGGCTGTCGCGCCACTATGATGGTGATGACTGTAATATGAATTTATTGGATGGAATGCAAATATAACAAAGCGGTAAAATTAACGCAGCTAACTAAATTGCAAATCTTTGGGTTTTGTATGAACATTTCAATGTAATATAAATTGAACAGATATTTTTAATTTAAATGCAAAAATTGAATGTGTCAAACATTAAATTTGAATAGAAAAGTACGAGTATAAGAAATATGATAATTTAATTAAATTTTTGTGTTTATGCTATAGCATGAACAAAACCCTTTGCGTATTGCGATCCTTTGATTTACACTCAACTTCTTCTTTTTATTTTAAATCGATTTAGTTACATTCGTATTACGTTAGCAATATATTTATAATGAAATTGTGTCCTTTCTATGCTATAGTCCTATTCTATACTATCTCTTGAATGAAATACTAACATTAAGTATCATATCTATATAAATAAAAATAATATTAAACTAACATCTTTTTGTATCTTCCTTGGCACGCTTACTTATTTTCGGGGGCTGCTGCTTCAATCTGCATACATCAATTGCTATCGTCCTATCTTTAATCATCATTCTCCAATTGGTAGGTCTAATAGATGGAATCTATCGGAAAAGATCCTATCACTATCCCTTCTTATAATTGTAAATAGACGATAGATAGTTGTACTGTTTAGTGGAGTGATATTATCGAAATCGAATTATATTAGCGTTAAACTATTACTATACTTTTAAAACTACAACTGTGTACTAATATTGTAAAAAGGAGGTTAAAACCAAAATGATGATTATGATTAGCTCTAGTCAATAAGACGAACAATAAGAAAACGACGCGAATGAAACGAAAATAGCCGATCATTAATTAATTTATAATTATATGATATTGATCATATGCCAATAATGTTATATACTCTCGTACATACGGTAGGATGTAAGTATATCTAGAATTGTAAAGACTATACTAGTGTTTTAAAGTAAATTAAAAAAAGTATTGAATAAACTAAAATCGTGAAGTAGTGAATTAATTATAAACGAAATTTAAAACAATACAAAATGAAATGAAAGTGCGAAAATTCTGCAACGTTCATATTTAAGACAAATCTGCCTAATATTCTTATAAGAAAAAAATAAATAAAATTGAATTATTTCCGAACAAAGTGATTTCAGAAATTATTATTTACATAAATTAATGTAACATGAACATAAGATCTTAAAGGGGGAAACAAAAATAATTTGCTATGGAATATTCCTCAATTATTCAGTATTTACTGAAGGAATGTCTGCTATTTTCATTTAGAAAACATAATTCATAATACAAGGAAAATGTATAAACGTTTGACAAACCGTTAGAGTCATTTAGATAAAAAAGGAAAATACATCAATCGGTCGTTGTTATTATAAACATCGATCGTTTTATGTATCTCGTAGTGCTTTATAACCTATACTTGTTATTAGAGAATGTTCATATTTCTAAATTAGTGAATAGACATTAAATGAAATAATCAAGCGATTTTCTTTTCTGTCTTTCTAACTAAAAGTCAAAAGGCCTAATTTAAGATTGAGGTACTATACCTTAACGATGACCCTCAAAACTCGATGAATTCAAAACGTAAATAAATAGTTAGAATTTGGCTTTAAAAGAAAATAATCTGGTGAATTTTTTGAGATGCTTACTAAACACACTTTTTTGCTACTATCTAGGCGAAATATTTATTTTACACATTTCAAAACATAATAAATATGAAGATTTCGATTACCTCAACATGCGCATTAGAGACTTATGTATGTATAATTAGACATATTTTTCACTCGTTAAATATCGAATTTTCGCATTCCTAGTTTTAATGAAACTGTGGTGTATGACATTAGATTGGATCTTTTTTGTTGAATAGAAAATATAAGTCTTACGTGTATTTTAAAAGAAAACGGAAAGAAGAAAAAATAAAATTCAGTTATGGTTATTAGAATATTGTTACTTTTGTTATTATACTAATGCATTTCAGTTTTCTTACGCAATATTTTTAGGAGGTTATAGTGTCTTTATAGTCTAAACAGACATATGTCTGTCTGAAAATATTTTCTCAGCATTAATTTTCATGGTTCTCGTGCGCTGTTTTTGCATTGACCTTCTATGTTCTGATTTTTGGTTGTCCAATAAAGTGTGTCAGGTATAGGGGTTCTTGGATCTTTGAGAAATAGTAACGCTAAATAGATGCGGAGGTTGCCTCCGGAATTCGGAATTGGACAACCCTCGTGTTGCAATCTGGCAACTGACAGCTCTATCATAAAGTTTGACATTTTTAAGGTTATACGTACTCAGAACGTTTTGACATACGAGCGCTATTTGTGTTTTTTACAGTAACTTAAAAGATTAATCTCGGCCAAATAATGGAATTCAATCGACGTGGATTAACTCAGCAACAGTGCATGGATGAACTGTGTTAAGAGAAATAAAGTCTATTTCCGATTTTGGAACAAAATAATAAGTTTATTCAGAATGAGATACGTCCGCACTCGACGAGATCTGAAGCAAGAGAGGGCGCAAGATCAGTTTGCAATATAAAAAAAATTTGGACGCGTGCGAACGTATTTGTGTTTTACAGTGGTGCTATACATTAACAAAATATTGAGAGGCGTTTTACACTGACAATCTCTAACACTCCCTCTCGACTCACAATATTAAAAAAATGATTCAAACAAAAAATAAAAATGATTAATTCAGAAAATACCAAACCGTAATGAAAACATTTTAAATTTATCTCTAGATAATGCCTTTGTCAGGGTATCGGCTAACTGATTGTGAGTTGAAATATATTTTACATCGATTTCACCTTTTTCTTGTATTTCGCAAGTATAGAAAAATTGCACCTCAATATGCTTAGTGCTCTTAATCGATTCCGGAGTTTGAACAATAGTTATCACAGTACAGCACTGTGGGTTGAAATTGTCTGTGTTGAAGATCTTGTAATAAGTTTCTCAGCCAAACTATCTCCTTCGTCGCCGTACACAAGGCTACAAATTCGGCTTCGGTTGTCGATGTTGCGGTGACTGACTGCTTCTTTGAGCCCCAAGCTATAGGCCCTGAATTTAGAAAACAAACCCAGCCTGTAGTGCTGCGTCTTGTATCGATATCACCGGCATAGTCAGCATCACTATATGCTGTAAGAATAGAATTTTGTGAATTAATATCAAAACTTATTCCGTAATTGCTTGTCGCCTTCAGATATTTAAAAATTCGTTTGACTCCTTGCCAATGCTCCAAAGAAGGGTTTTCCATATATCTGCTTAAAACTCCAACGATGAATGCGATATCAGGTCTTGTAGCAATCATCAGGTACATCAGGGATCCTATCGCTTGTCTGTATGGAAAATTATTCCTCTCTTTGGAATGCTCGGATAACTTTGAAAATTTAACTCCTGGATCAGCAGGAGTAGATACAGGTGTACAGCTTTCATGATTGAATCGTCTTAGAACTTCCTTGGTGTATGATTCTTGATGAATTTTCAATTTTCCTTGATTCCTCTCGATTTGCAGACCAACGAAAAATTCTGCTACACAGTGCGTAATCTGGAACTCAGTGTGTAGCTCACTCAACAAGTCTGCCATTTCAGCTTTATTCTCTCCAATAATTAGGCCATCGTCAACGTAAATCGCTATGTAAAGTATCTTACCTTTATTGATGAATACGCACGGATCTGCTTGAGATTGTTCGAAATCTCGTTTTAGTAAAAAATTCGCAATTCTTTTATTCCACTGTCGTGAAGCCTGTTTAAGTCCGTATAGACTTTTATTTAATAAACATACTCTGTTGTCTTTCTTGAAACCGCTGGGTTGCTCCATAAATATCTGCTCCTCTAAGTTCCCATGTAAAAACGCTGTCTTTACGTCGAATTGATGAACTGCCAAGTTCTCTGCTGCTGCTATAGATAGTAGAGTACGGACTGAACTAAACTTGACCACTGGAGCAAAAGTCTCAGCGTAGTCAATTCCTTCCTTTTGAGAACATCCTCTGGCTACGAGTCTCGCTTTGTATTTATCAATTTGTCCATTTGCTTTCAATTTCTTCTTGAAAACCCATTTATTTGTTACGATGTTTGTGTTTTGTGGCCGTTCAACAAGTAACCAGGTCTCATTGTCTTCAAGTGATCGGAGCTCAGTATGAATAGCTTCCAACCAGTTGTCTGCATCGTCAGCCTGCAGAGCTTCTTCTAGGTTAACTGGTTCTGTATTAACCATAAAAGTTTCCGCAATTGTTGCATCGCTTGCGTTTGGCTCAGCGGTCGATTTCGTTCGCTTTGGGTATGGTGATCTCGGAATGGGAAGTCGCGGGTTCCTACATTTCGTATGTGGTGTCGATGATTTCTCAGCGTCTTGAGAAATTTCCTCTGCCTCTTGCTGTGTTGGATTCACTGATGATTGAATCGTTTGCTGTCCATGTGATTCTGTCACAATCTGTGGCTCCGAGATTTCGTCGAAAATCACGTCTCTACGCACGTAAACCTTGCGTCTTTCGGGGTCATACACTCTGTACGCCTTGTTGCCTTCACTGTATCCAATCATGATACATTTCACAGAGTTAACGTCCCACTTTGTTCGTTGATCCTTTGGGATATGCACATAACAGTCACAGCCAAAAATTTTCAGATGACTCACTGAAGGTTTTTCTTGAAACCACTTCTCGAAGGGTGTCGAACCTTGAAGAGTCTCAGATGCCGTTCGATTCTTGAGATAGACTGCTGTATTTACCGCTTCTGCCCACAAATGTCGGGGTAAATCTCGCATGTGTTACATCGATTTCGCTGGCTCTATGATTGTCCTATTTTGACGCTCGATATATCCATTTTGCTCAGGAGCTCGTGGGGTTGTCACTTCATGCTTGATTCCAGAGGATAGTAACAACCGATTAACTGCTGCATTGCAGAACTCCTTACCACCATCTGTCCGCAACTTCTTGACATTTCGTCCATCAGCCCGAACATCAACTATAAACCTTTTTATATTTTCGAGAACGTCCGATTTTTCCTTCATAAAATATACAAAACAATATCTTGAAAAATCGTCTTTTAGTAATAAGAAATAATTTGCACCTCCCAGCGAAGGAGTGCTCATTTTTTCGCACAAATCTGCATGAAAAACTTCACCCGGCTTGACAGCTCTTTTTGCACCGGACTTTGGAAACGAATGTCTATGTTGTTTACCGAACACACAACCCACGCAAAAAGGGTCGTTTCCCTTTGGATCGAATTTTAAACCAGTCACTGTTTCGCGATCTCTCATTTGTCTTAATGTTTTGTAGTTCACATGTCCGAGCCTTTCATGCCACAGTTTTATTGATTCAGAATTCACAATGTTCGTTTCTGCATCGCCGCGAACTGTCACTAAATTCAACATATATAGGCTGTCTCTTTTCTCACCATCTAGCACAAACTCATTGTCTTTATAGAACACTACTCGTTTTCCTCCCCGCTCGAAAATCACTGTCATTCCCTTCTGAGTTGATTTTGATACAGATAAAAGGTTTTTCTGTATCTCCGGCACAAAAAGAACATCGACGATTGTGTGCGTAATTCTTACGCCATTTGAGTTTATTGTTTGAATATTCACGTCGCCTCTCCCTCTGGCATCAATCAAAGCTCCGTCTCCCACTCGTACAGAGTAACTTTGCTCAGGAAATAGCTTCAAATTTTTAAGCCATTCCTTGCGAAAAGTCATGTGCTCTGTCGCACCTGAATCGGCATACCATTCGTCGTCTGGGTTTGTGTGATTCTTCTGTTGTGTGTCCACGTTGAGTAGATGAGCTCCAGCGTTGTTCTCTGATTGTGTGCGCTGGCGGTTTTGGTTTTGTGTGCGTAACCCTTGAGCGGCGTTAGACTGCATACTGTCTCGATTTTGCTGGTCGCGCGATTTTTTTTTACACTCTCTCGCCCAATGTCCAGCAATTCCGCAATAGTTACAGTTGCCTTTTCGTATGCTCCCTTTGGTTTTGTTGTTGCTTGTTGTAGACTTGTTTTGGTGACCGAATCTCTTATTTCCTTTTGCTTGGTATGCTTCCGAACTATGACTGTGCTCTTCACTCGAACGTGATGATAATAGTGCCTCTTCGTTTACCAAATGATCCGTTAATCTTTCGATTGTCTGATCGCGCTTGGAAACTGCATACCATGCGGTCCTCACGTGATCAAATTTTGCGGGGAGGCTGCCCATAATTTTCGCAATTATAACTGCAGCTTGCTGTTCTAGATCCATTTCCTTAAGTCGTTGAGCTAATGACGTCACTCTTGCCACGTAGTCGCTTACCTTTTCGTCAGTATCCATTTTTGCATTTATGAATCGATCAAGCAAAACTTGCACCGACTGGTCACTTCTCTCCGCATGAACAGTTTGGAGTCTAGCCCACATTTGGGAAAATGTAGTACAGTCTGACATGTATTTAAGCTGTTCTAACTCAAGACCACGCATGAGGAAAGCCTGCGCCTCAGCGTCTTTTTCTTCCCAACTAGCGGCATTCTCCTCACTCCGAACTAATGTGCCTAGAATGTAGGGCTTCAATTTATTTTCAGCCATGAAAATTTCCATCTGTCTCCTCCACAATTGATAATTGGATCCGTTGAACCTTTGGATGTGGTATGTGCGCGTCTCTGCCATTCTGACTTGAATTGTTTTTGGCTCAGCCTGTGTCTTAATGTCCGAAAAAACACTATTTGCTTGCACTCGCGATTCACCAGAGTCACTCGAACTTTCAGCAAAAATTTTCCCGAGAAAAATCACTTGTTCGTCTTTGTTATCAGCCATTTAGTAAAAAAACATTATTTAATTTTTAAATCACAATTTGGGCGGTCGCGACTCTGGGCCCATAACCTGTTAAGAGAAATAAAGTCTATTTCCGATTTTGGAACAAAATAATAAGTTTATTCAGAATGAGATACGTCCGCACTCGACGAGATCTGAAGCAAGAGAGGGCGCAAGATCAGTTTGCAATATAAAAAAAATTTGGACGCGTGCGAACGTATTTGTGTTTTACAGTGGTGCTATACATTAACAAAATATTGAGAGGCGTTTTACACTGACAATCTCTAACAAACTGAATTCAATTTTTGGCGATGAAGCTCCATCAAGGACCAGTGTTTATCGATGGTATGGTGAATTCAATCGAGGTCGTAGTTCACTCCAAGACGAATTTCGTGAAGGTCGTCCAAAATCAGTTGTTTTTCCGGAAACCGTTGATGCTGTGCGCGAACTGATATTGCAAGATCGTCATGTGACCTATCGTGAGATTGAGACAACCTTAGGCATTAGTGGGACCAGCATACATTCAATATTGCATGAACATTTGACTGTCAAAAAAATTTGTTCGCGTTGGATCCCACACAATTTGTCAATCGCTCAAAAAAAGGCTCGTGTCGATTGGTCGAAAGAAATGCTCAAAAAATACGATCGCGGTGCTTCGAAACACGTCTATGACATCGTGACAGGTGATGAATCGTGGATTTACGCGTATGAGCCCGAAAGTAAACAGCAGTCGACTGTATGGGTGTTTCAAGATGAGCCAAACCCAACAAAAGTTGTTCGCGCACGAAGCACTTCCAAGCAAATGGTCGCCTGTTTTTTCGGAAAAACTGGAAATGTCGCAACCATACCACTAGAACAACGCAGAACAGTCAATTCTGAGTGGTACACAACCATTTGTTTGCCAGTTGTCTTCCAAGAAATCAGGAAAACCAACCGCCGATGACGGATCACTCTTCACCACGACAATGCGAGCTCTCACACATCAGCTCAAACAACTGCATTTTTGAGCACTCAAAACATAGATTTGATGGGTCATCCGCCGTATAGTCCTGACTCGGCACCGAATGACTTCTTTTTATTCCCGTACGTAAAAAAACAAACTGAGAGGTCAACGTTTTTCAACTCCTGAAGAAGCGGTTGCTGCGTTCAGAATGCATGTTTTAGAAACACCTCAATCAGAGTGGCAAAAGTGCTTTGACAATTGGTTCAAACGCATGCAAAAGTGTATAGATCTTCATGGGGAATATTTTGAAAAACAATAAAGCGATTTTCAATGATTTATATTTGTTTTTGTTCTCTAATCCCGAAATATAAAAGGCAACCCTTATTGGCCCTTTCTGTACAAAGAATTATGGATTTTTGTCTTCGTGGATTTTTAAAATTTTGTGGATTTTGTATATAACCCATACATACATATCATTTTCGGCTTAAAAGGTCTCGCATCCGGTATCACATATAATATCACAGCCTTTGGAAACAATTTAAAAGAAAAACTGGCAACGAAAATAATCGTTGCGGAGAAATTCGCTTCACCTTCTCAAAAAAAAAAAAAAAAGAAATCATTTTTCGTTGTGCGTATTTTTAATTGGTATACATACGAGTATTAAAAAAAAGCATAAATCACTCAGAAACAACCACCAAATTACTCGCAAAAAAGAAAACGCGAGAGACAAGGGATTTTAGACGCTGCGGAAGAGTTTGCGTCAGTTTGGGGGCATCGTAATAGGCCGCGATACTTGGAAAGATTTGTTTCGCGTCGGTGAGAGATCACTAAATATTACTTAGATGACGAGGAGGCTGTTAATCCCCATAGGATTGGAGCATAGGGGCCGGATGGCCTATTGTAATATCACTTAACTGGCCCCTTAAACCACAAAAATTGTGAAAAAAAATCCTCCTTACTTTTCCTTCTATGGGGCGTGCTATATTTTTTAGTGGAACTCTATGTCAACAATTCACTCACCAACAAGCAGATCAATCAGATAAATATCACAAGAGGCAAAAAAGACAGTTCAATTAGAGGGTAACACAATGATTTGTTTAAACCTTTCTACAGCAAAAATATGCACAATTAATGGACATGCGCGGCCAGCCCGCGTTCGCTCGGCAATTGTTCAAAAGATCTCTTTATCTAGTTACAGTTATTTATTCAGAACAAACACTTCACCCCTTCACTGTGAATGTGGAAATGCGCAAATATTCCTCGAAACATACATATTATAAGTTGATTTTTTACGTACTACTGGAAAATGGGGAATTCGATTATGTACAGTTGAATTTCTCAACTGGAAATTTGGGATTTCATAATGCATCTTTTCTTTGTTTTCCATAAGAGCGCATGAGCAAGTGAACTTTTGGTTTATGATTTGCTTAGATGCACTCATTCATTAGGGAAAATATGAAGGGGCTTTTGAAGAGTTCGATTCGTTCATGTTGTGTTGGTGATATCACAGATAAAAACTTTGCTAATATTTTCTGCGGCCAAAGTTGAAATGTTATGTTCATAAGCGCGTCATAGACGTTCCGGCATTAAACCCCGGGGAAATTGATCAAGCCTGGCCTTGAGCAATTCCGGACCGTGTATGTAGAAATTGGGAGATTCAGGCGGCTTTCATGAGACTTCGGGCGGCCGGAGGCAGAATCGAAGCGTTTTTTTCTGTTTGCCTATTGGTCTAGCGGCCCCATTTCGGCCGCGGCCCACCGGTGTTTCCCCGGTAGCTATATATGGCCAGTTCGCCCCTGCATGACGAAAAACCTTGGTTATTTAGAATGGGCCCTTGTATTTGGGTTCCAATTTCAACGATTCCCCAGTCGCAGTTGGTACATTTTGTGCGTTTTTTTGAACAACAAGTCCACCCGTGACGCAAAAAAACGATCGAGGTCAGCATCCTGGTTAAATTTCGAATAATAATGTTGTCTATACTGGTGTCAGATTATCATTAATTTTTTTTGGATTTTGTTCAAATTACAAGCAATTATGGATACGGCGGCAATATTAAATGTTTTAATGGATACAAGTGACGAGGAAATTCCAAATGAGAAAATTACAAACGTATCAACATCGCAATCGCCTGATGAAGAAGTTTTGTGCCATGTTGTGTGTGTCTAATTTCATACAAACCATTAATGACTATAGCTACATTGATTTTAAATGCCACTTCCGCATGTGCCAACAAAATTGTTCAATAAAGTACCAAATAGAATTGCATAGAATCCTATTTTTTAAGGTTTTTTTTGTCCTCCTCTCCTCCTCACATCTCCTTTCCACTTTTGCGCAGAGCACTATCTTAAGTCAATGTTCATTGGTTCATTCAATTTCGACGTAGTATGAGCACAGAGCAGAGATATAAAGAGCAGGAACTCAGAACAGATTAATTTTTAAAGCAGGATGCAAATAATCCCACGCACACAAATAAGTCTCGCCACTCTAGAAGCAACAGCTATTATTTCAAGCAAACCACCCTTTAGAGTGATAAATCAAATCAAATCAGCTGTGTCTGTTGAATAAAAAGCCATGGATTCCTCAGGCGTCATTGTATGCGTGGCATGGCATCCCAGTTGCATATGTATGAGTCGCCATTTTTGTGTTTCCCACAAATGTATGTGTGCAGTTTCATGTTACCAGAAACACAAAACAAAAACCTTAATGGAGCATTACCATATGCGTTGTTCGTTAAGTTTTTTCAATTCGTTGAAAGCTTTGGCGCCGTTTCTCTTTAAAAAATAAACAGTCTTGCGAGATTATCGAAATAATTTCCGATTTGATTTAAAAAAATTCGATGCGCTTATTGTGTGGACCTATTCCAAGTCGATTACGGCTTCTTTTTAGCTTTCCTAAAGAGATTAAAGCGTGAGTTGTGTTGATTTAGAATCTATATTTCTATTGACAATCACTTGACTTAAAAGCAACCCTTTGCAAATGTTCTACCGTTTTATTTTTTTCGTGCAAAGTGATTTGGTTTGCTTGGTGGTGGTGCCGTCGACCCCATTCCAACGCAATCACCCTACTTTTATTGGTCCAGAGAGTATCTTCCCAAGAAAGTTCATTTGACTCATCCGGGTATTCCCCGTGCTCCAATGTCCAATTTCATATTTCAATGAAGTTTGGAACGCTCCCTTGAGCGATTCGACAGTTTTGTGTTATTGCAGGTGCCCATCAGGAAAACAAGGTCCTTTTGATTGTGAAATGAAACGTAACACAAACTAGGGGAATATGGGTACTTTTTAAATAGCAGTGGTGATCCCAGTGCGCTGGAATACTTTTCAATAGTCCTATTCCTAAAACGGGGGTACATTCCTACTTCTCCGGAATGTATCATGGTTCGCGGCTTTACCGCTTTAGCAGAATAGAGCGAGCGAAACATTCTAATAGTATCTTTTACCAACATCAAATTATTGTAGATAGTTTTTGAACAAAAATTTTAAATCGAGTTGATGCACACTTTTCGAACGTGAATACCCATGCTACGGTGATTATTTTCGGGTCAACACTCGATCTAAAATTTTAGTTCATATTTTTTTTTACCAAAATTTGCTAGTATGAGGAGGCTACAAGGGTTGCAAATAAATTTAAAACCCACTACTATATTGGATTCATACTGCAGCCAGATCACTTCATCTGAAACTGTCAAACATATATAATTTTAAACTCACCACACCCAGATTGAGCTCAAATCGAGTGATTTGCATGCAGTGTTCGCCAAAGACGCATACCACTATGCGTCGCCCGGTCAACTAGGAATTTTTGGCAATGGGACACAACTGTCCAGTACAGTCCCGCATCAATAACGCTCGAGCAGCTTTTTTCCAGTTTGACTCCTTTCTGGTAATACAACATTTCCAGGAGCACCAAGCCCAGGATCTTCGAAACCGACGTAAAATCGATTTGATTTGCAATATCGATTTTTGTTTATTTACTGAGAAAGCCAATATTTTCAACGCAAGCCTTAAAGCCTCGTTTTTCAAGCTGCGGAACTCCGCTGCCTGCTGCGGAACAGACTGCCTTGAAATCCTTGTTTTCCTATTTTAGAAGCTGCAAGATACCGGTGCGTGTTGTGGAACAGACTGCAAAAGAAGGCTGAAAGTAGTCAATTCCGCAAGACGCAGCGGAATTCCCAAGCACGTAAAATGAGGATTTACCGATAACTCCTACGCCTCATTCATCGACCTACCCGATAAAAACATCGTTCACATTCATATGAAACATTTCAAAGAAAAACAAAATAAAGATTATGTTAAAATATCTCTACTCATGTAACATAATGCGTCATACAATCACAAAATAACATTAACATAAAAAATGGAGTTCCTCCGCTGGTTGGGTCTGTCTTAAGTAACTCAATCAAATTTTTGAGACCACAATTTGGTTCCAAATGGTACTCAATGCGGCGTGATACATTGCAGAAACATTAGCCACCCTGAACACATCGGGCGAGTCAAATTTTCTCCATAGTTTTCCGCTTCTACTTAAATTACTTAGATTTCTGCGAAGAATTCCGACAAAAGATTTTTACCAAATTCATCGTCGATGTGTGGCAGACTTCTTAGTGCTTTCAGAGAGATCGGTTTCAAGAAGAGTTCCTCACGAATGGAACGTATCACCAGTGTATTCTGGAAAAAAAAAACCAAAATTTATCATTTCTATTCTTGATTCTGCAAATAATGACTTACCCTTCAAACTGGAAAGAAACCCTTCTGGACAAGATTGCCTTGCATATTATGACAGATTTTCTGAAGAGCTGGTTGCATGTTTTGTTTCGCAAAATGCCCCAAGTTTCAGTTGACGTGAAAACAATGAAAGTGTGTAGTTACAGAGCCAGAGATATGCTGTCGGTGTGATGCTCTGAGGATGGGAAAAAGTGTTATCGATTTTATAATACAAGAAAATAGGAGAGTTCCTGCTCCTATTTAGGCTTAATTTACTTTGCCGCATGAACCGGATAAACCGCATTTTCTCGCGCTACAACTATCTACAACACAAACATCCATGGCCACGAGCGCCGCAGACGGGACTTGAACAACATTAAGAACAACAATCAAAATTTCGTCTACTCACTTTGTCCAAAGATCTCGCGGAGGTGATGTCCATATGTCGAGATCGGGTGGGAACCAGGCAGCCGGATTTTTGGTGGATTCTTCTTGCAGGGGTGCACGAGTTCGCACGTCGGCTGGCATTCGTTGGAAATCTATCGTCATATTGTTAAGCAGCTGGATGGCTTTCATTTTGTGTATTCCGTGGTGATCTGCTGCTGTATCTGTGGGAAGGGAGAACGCGCGCGTGCGGATCAGTACATGCGAATGTCACTTGATGTGCTTACTTACCAGTGTCCACTTTCCGTTGGGCATTGGATTGCTGATGGATGCGACCATTTTCCCCAGCATCTGCGTGATACCCTCATCGTAGATGCCAGCACTATCGTAGTTGCCGCAAATCGCCATTTCGCGGGCGATTGGCCTTCTGGCATTCTGGCAGATATCCTTGGCTGACACCTTTTCCATCACGGTCATTCCTACACAGGATGTGGTCTTTTCCTTGCCTCCACAAAATAGCAGTAAGCCGTCAGTCAGAACAGATGATTGGTGAGAGGGCGTGGACAATAAACAACGACCAAGTGCCAGAATTGGGAAGAGCCACCACCACGGGGCGCGTTGGTGGCGCTGCAATATCCGGATGACGACGGATAAATTGCACGGAAACCATCCAAGCGGTTTTATCTTCGTCTTCGCCAAAAGTGGAAGAGATCGTTGTTAGGTGTGTGTCGCAAATTAGGAGCTCGTTTTTCGATGCGACCAGATCACGTTTCACGATCCGCTCGGCGGAGTCCAGGAGGCCACCTTACCACGATTTCTTCACGCAATTTGCACAATTTCCCGCTGGCCACTTGTGGAAATCAAAGAATTATTACAAAAGTCTAGGAGGAACTTGAGAAATTCTTGGGTTTACTTCACTTTCACAGCTTCGATTTAATTCGCGCGACTGACAACTGTCAACTATTGTCACAAGTGGTCGTCTCTCGTCAAAGCGAGATGGAAAATGGCCCGAAGTCATTTAGTAAACAATGCGCTTGTTTACAAATCGCGACGGTAGATTTTTGCTTAAATTACACTTTCATATGAATTGTCACTTATGTTAACCGAACTTGCGAATTACGCGATTTGATTATAAATCACTTGCACCGTGGTATCACTAAATTTTCACTTAACAAATCGAGATAGTAAATTCGCCAAAATGGACACAACTGATCGTTTGACAGCTCGGCTATAATCGGTTAATACGATGGCTTTTGACGAATAAATGAGACAGATTCGATAAGCCACTCAACGAAAATTCATATATTGAGCTCTCTTTCTGCAATTGGAAGTGACTATACGGCCCCCCATTCACTATGCAAATAATTGTCAGATCGATCTCATAGTGGATCGCCACAAAATATTTCGTGGCTAAAATTATATGGAATTGTAGAAAAACAATGACAACGATAGGCGCATACACTCTGCGATCGATTTGACGATCACAATATCGTCAGATCGATGTCGACTGATCGAAAGGTATATGGGGTGCTTTAGTTTTCACTTTTTGCACATCCATTGTGTACGGATTAGTGAACACAACACATACGCAAGTGAGATACTATGAGCAACCTTTGCTTAATTTGTACTGAGTCCCAGCTCTGTTATATTTTTCCTCTATGTTGAAGCGTTGTTAACTACACGCCAAAGCTCTCGTGTATTTCCTGCAGCATTGGATATCTTTCGATGGTAGTATTTGGCTTCAGCTTCTTTTGAGAGTTTATTGCAGAAGTTTCTTGCATTGGTATAATTTATTTTATATGCAATATTAGTTGGATCGCTGACAAACAGTTTATAAGCCTTTCGTTTCTTTTTGGATGCATCAATTACACTGTTCGTTATCCATGATTCTTGCCTCACGCGTACTGTCTTTCAAGTGGTAGCACTATTTTTTGCTTCAACAATTAAGTTTGCAATATCCTTGAAATTATGAATATTGGTTATAGCTAATTGGGCTGCAATACGTTGCTTGAAAAGGTTTTCATTTAGGGAGTGTAAGATTACTTTAGTTGGTTTAGACTTTTGGGTAGAATATTTTTTAATGGAAATGTTAATAACTTTATGATCCAAGTCTGGCCAGTCTGTGTACGAGTATTTAATTCTATCTTTAAAATTAATGTTATTGTAAGTAATGTGGAGCTTCTAGTAGCACAAATTTGGGTTGGAGAATTTTTGTTTACTATTGTTGCACAATTTGATTCTAGCATTTCGTTGTACAAGGAAGTAAAATAGTCATTTGTTAAAAGATCAATATTAGTATCACCAATGGTCACAAGATTAGTGTTTGTTGAATACATAGAGTCAAGATGATCAATAAAGTCGATCTCAGACTCAGACGGAGCACGATAAAAAGTCCCAATTTTTAGTTTTTGATTATCTAAAGTCAACTCTATAATAATCGTACAAAATTTTGAATCAGCTGTTAAAACTTTATGTGCGTGACACGTTTTGATGAAAATTGTTGTGCCACCTCCTCTAGAATGTTGCCTACAGCTGTAAATTGAATTGTAGCCAGTTATATTGAAAAATTGAGTCTCAGAATCCGATAGCCATGTTTCACCACATGTTAAAATATCAATATCGCCGTGTTGTTTAAGGTATGTCTCAAAATCATGAATTTTATTTCGAATACTGCGCGAGTTAGCATACAAAATATTAAAATTATACGATTGGGAATTCATAGTTCTTTGATGTTATAGTCTGTATTCCTAATTGTAGTTTGTACTCGTTTCATGAATTCTGGACATTCTCTTGAATTAGCTCTGTGACAAATATTTTCATTAGATCCATGTTTTCTAAGGCAATTTGTGCATTTTTCAATCGTAGAATGACAATCTTTGGTATTGTGGTGCCCAGCACATATGGCGCAGATATCAGAATCGCTGGTGCATTGTGTGGTTTTATGTCCAAATTGCTGGCATTTGTAACACCTAGTTATATTGAAGTCTTCATGAATGTAGTGTGTATTAAAATCTATGTTGATGTAGTTATTTGCCAGTCGTTTGTACATAGAAGCATTGACTTCAATAAATAAGGTCCACTTTCCTCTTATCTGCTTACTGTGCACTACTTGAAGAGAGTCGCTGTCCTTTGTTCCATGATTTAGATTTTTGATTTCATATTCAAGTTCCTCCGTGTTAAAAATTTTTTCCAGGCCTTTTATCATGAGTCTAGGTGTTCTGTCCTTTGCTGGTTCCACAGTATAACTTCTTCCAACTGCCAATTTCAGCTTCGAAGCAAGTGCTGTAAGACTTTCGTAGTTACGAGTATTCGTCTTAACTACAACTCCACCATTTCGTATTTGTTTCATCACTGTAATTGGTATCTTCGCATCTGCCGGCTTGAGACCCTTTTTGATTTTGTTTATGGTTTCTTCAGATGTTTGCGATTTGTTAGGTCTGATGACTAACCCTTTGCTACTTTCCGACTGTTAAATATTGCCAGAAATCGGTTGTTGTTGCTTTGCAATGGTTGCGTATGTTCTTAAAGGTACAGCAGCTTTCAAGATCGATTCGATTTTCGTATCTAATTTGGCTACTTGTTCCCGATTCACCTTTATTTCATCCAGAAGTTTGTCTCTGGAAGATTTTTTAAAGTTTTCGTCACACTCCCTGCAAAACCATTTGCATTTCGGGCCCAGAGTTTCGAAAAGAGAACGCTCATGAGAAGTTATGAGAGCGCATTTCAAATCGTATCATTTGCCGCATCCGCCGTCACATTCCATGGCTTGGAATTTGTCGGCGATTTTTGTATTGCAAATGCCACAACAAGCCAATAACCGAGGAAAAAGCAAATTCACACAGCACTCACTCAGCTAAAACAATCACACAAACAACAAACAAAAGCGAAGATCGTATGCAAAACACCGTAAGCCAAAATTGTGATAGCAATTATTCGTGAAATTTATGCACAATTGTACTTATCCTTGTTTCTCGAGATGAACAGGTCACAAAATATCACCGAAATATAGTTAACACTTCCACTGTTTGGACTAGAAAATATAATTTTATGAGTTTTGTCGTAGCGAATTCTGGAACGTCGTTAGTAAGCAAATCTTCTTCTTCTTTCTTGGTTACTTGATTTTTACAGGTGAATACTCATGTGGAAAAGACAATTTAATGTTGAAGATAAAAGTGTTTATTGAAGTTATTGTAAAGAAAAATGATAAAACGATAACACGATATAACGATAAAACTATAAAAAATGTACGTTGGTATCTAGAAGACGTCTCTGCGTAACCACGGCTGGTTCAAGAGTGCCGTCCGTAGCACTCGCGATGGTTGTCGTTCTTGGTGGTTGTCGTGTCATCCTACCTGTCCGTTATGTAGCTGATATCCCAAATATTCGACTTTTCGTTGTAATAACGCGCATTTCTTCCAGTTAATGTGTAATCCGTATCCCGAGCATACTTTTAGCACTTCCGCAAGTTTCTCTATCGCTTCGTCATCAGAGTTGGCAGGTATAATTAGATCGTCGATGTAAACAAGAACTATTTTCCGTTGAATTAAATCACGAAAAATGTGATTAACGAATCTTATGAATGTGGCTGGCGAATTGCAAAATCCCAATGGCGTTTTTAAAAATTCATATTGATTGTCCGAAGCTCGTATATTTTCGACTTTCAGCTGCGATGGGTACGTGAAAGAATCCATCCTTTAAATCCAATGTGGAAAAAACTTTAGCGTTGCCTATTTCGTTCAATAAGTCTTCGATGAGTGGCACTGGATACCGGTCCTTGATCACTTTGCGGTTGAGTAAGCGATAGTCGACGCAAACTCTGAACGTTCCATCCTTCTTTCTGACCATTTGTACTGGACTTGCAAAATCCGATGTCGATTCTTGAATTATTCCGTCTTTTAGCCAGATTTTCAACTGCTTCTCGAGTTCTTGTTTTTCTAACGGTACTAAACGTCGGGGACGATGATAAATGGGAATTTCGTCCGTGAGACATATGCGGGTTTCGATTGGTGTGTCTCGCACCTTACGAGGTTGATAATTTCGCACCGTATCGGTTACTTCCTTATGTTTTGGGCTGATTTTTGGAAGATCGTCATCGAGATTTTCAATTTGCATCGCTACAAACGGATTTTCAACGCCGTTTTGCTCTTGCTGAGTATCGGGTGTAACTGTAGTATGTTTAGGCGTAAACATTATGTTACCGTCTTCCATAACGAATTTCGAATTTTTCATGATATCAGTTCCGATTATAATGTCATTATTGATTGCGTTATTCGGTAGCACAGATAATTTAGTTTGCACTTTAAAATCATCAATTTCGATGAATGCGTTCACTGTTCCGAGAATGCGTACGTTCGCTTGGCCAACGCCGGTAACCCAATTATTAATGAAGTCCTTATTTATCGGTAGATTGATTTGGTCGCACTTAGTCTTTGTTATTACCGATATCGTACTACCCGTATCATACAACGCGTCGAAATTTTCGCCGTTAACACGAATAGTTTTGATTAGCTTAACTCCCACTGATATATAATTGATTTGCATTGTCGACGTTATAGCCTGTACGCAAGGCGGTTTATTTTTACCATGCACTTTATCACACACTGTGCACCGGGGGCGTTTGGGGGGTTGTGGGCAGTTTCGTGATAAATGACCGATTTGTCCACAATTGAAACAATTCGCTTTGTTTCGTGTTGTTGTCTCACTACCACTACTTCCTATATCATTGTACACAACTTTCGATTGTTTCATATTTATGTCGAAATTGCGAATGCAAGCCAGAAGGTCTTGTAGACGACATATCGGTGTGGCGAATAGCGATGTTTTGAAACGTTCACTTTTCATTCCTCGAATTATGCAATTAATCAGCGCACAATCGGAGATTTCTCCATTCGCTGCAATGCCGAACATTTATTTATTAGATAGTCAGTTCAACAGAGCTAATGCCACAATTACAGAACAGATTAAATTACAAAAAGTAAAGATATGTATTACAAAAACAAAAAATACAGGAAAAATAATAATAAGAACTAAAAGTAAAGAATATAGAAGAAAAAGGAATTCAATTTAAAAAAGAAAACTAAAGAAAATTACAAAAATAAAAAAAAATCAAAGAAAGTTACAAACGTAAAAGAAGATTACATACGCAACTCCCCGTCAAAAATTTTGCTCCTTAGTAGAATTTTAAAAGAATAGTGCGACGGAGGGAAAGGACCAAGATTGAGATTGTTATGGGTACGTGGCAAGCGTAGCAAAGGAGAATGAAAATACAGCTCCGTGTGGGCGTAAGGAATCACAAACTGAGACACCGTTCTGGTTTGTCTGTTAGGCACGCGGACGGTGATCTCATTAGATAAGTACTCTAAGAGGAGGCTGTGGCAAATATTGTAGAGGAAGCACTCATCCAGGTACACTCTGCGCTTATCAAGAGGGGGGACATTAAGCAGGGCAAGACGATCAACATATGGACAGTAGGGAATTTGGAAATTGAATAGAAGAATATGGGTAAACTTGCTCTGGACAGATTCAAGGAGGGAGATGAGGTAGTCAAAGTGCGGTGACCAAACAGGAGAACAATATTCAAGAACACTACGAACAAGGGAGTTAAAAAGATTAAGACAGGTGGACGTATTGCAAAAACCCCTGATGTGCTAAGAACAAAACCAGCAGTGCGAGATGCTCTAGCGTGCAGATCAAATTTATTTTGTGTGAAAGTAGGTTTCACCAGATTCTTTTACGCTTCTAATTGTTTCGCGCAGCTGATCGTGTATTTCGATTTCACTTGTTACACTCGGAAAATATTCGGCTAATAAAACACAAAACGTTTGCCATGTAACCTTGGATATGTCTATACGATTAAACCACAACTAAGTGTATCCTTTCAAACGCGACGGCAATATAAACAACAAAAGTTTATCGTCTATGTCGTACACTTGTTTTAAATTATTGACACGCTCTATCCATTTATGCGAGTTCATTCCTGTTTTATTGTCGGGGTCGTACGTTGGAATTAACTCCTGCAAATCGCGTGGTGTATAGAATGGTTTCTGCCGCGGCGGTGCAGATTCCATTGTGATAGTCGAAATGCTTGGCGTTGATAAGCCAGCCTCTTCCATTTCACTCGCGGTCACTACGTTAGCGTCGTTTCTATTTTTAGACAACCGTGTGTTGCACAATTCACTTTCAACTTGAGTATGTGATGTCTAAAGACCGGATTTATATGCAGTAAAAAAGGTCAAAATATGCCATATAATATGCAATAAAAAGTCACAAAATATACAATATAATATGCAGCAAAAAAAACTAAATAGATTGAATATATATCTGTGAAAATAAAATTTTAACACCTAATTAAATCTATTACAATAGTATCATCAATATTACTTGACTACCGAATCGAATTCGGGCACAATCTTTTTAAACAGGGACATTTTTGTAAAGTAAGGTATCTAAAATAAAATAAAAAAATATGACAGGTTTTAACAGTAAGAACGCATTATTTATTAAGAAATTCAACACATAGCCAAACACATTTAAGAACAAAAACGAACAAATAAACTTAAACTTGAGAAACAATAAAATAAACTCAAAAAACTTCAAAATGGAAGGAATCAAATAACAATAAAAGTAATCGGCTGCACATAAAATTAAATTATTATTCCATTTCAGAGTTACAGTGGATAATTAAATATTTTGCCAAATGTTCTTCCGTGAAATTATATCTTCTGTTACTTAAAATATATTTGTAAACAGAAAATGATCGTTCTACATCCACTGATGTAATCGGAGCAAATTTGAATTTCGTTAGGATTAATGGGTCGTCAAATTCTAGATATTCAGTAGTGTCACCTTGAAGGATTTTATTAATTTTTCTTAGTGTAGCTAAGCCTTGGTTTTTTTCAATAATTTCTCGAAATTTTAATTTTAAGATTTCGCCAGAACTTCCCGGAATACGGTTAACATTTTCTTCCAACTTATCCATTAGCTCACAACTGTCATTTAATGATAAATTTTTATTCTCCAGTGATTTAATAATATTCACAATAAATAGGAGGTTAGCTTTAACAAAAGCCAAATCATTTACGACATTTTTTTTCTCTATAATATTTACGATTTTGTTAATACTTTGGGCGTCGTCGGTTTTTTTAATTTCATTAACTACCTTCACAAAATCTACGTAATTTTCTGCATAAAATATTGCAAATTCGAGCCATGTCCCCCATCGTGTAATTACAGGCTGTGGTGGTAGTGATTTGCCTGGAAGCATTTCTTTGTAAATATTAACTCTAGCAGGTGCTTTAATGAACATTTTTTTGCCATTCTTGACCAATGTATTTATATCAGGAAACATCTCCCTTACTCTCTCCGCCAGCCGATGGCAACCATGTGCGGCACAAGTGACATGAATCATGTCCGGATAAAAAACTTTTAAATATTTTCCAGCCTTCCTCATGTATGTGGCTGCATCGCTCAGGAAAAGTAGAACTCTGTTTTTAAATCCTAAATCGGAGTAAATACTATTGTATTTAGGCTGTCATTAATGAAACGACTAATGGTTTCGTGGTTTGTTTTTTCAAGTTGCTGACACGCAATTAAAAATGGCCTTTGATTGATGTCACTTAAAATATACCGATTAACAAATTGGCAACATATAAGCCGCGAGGATCGGTGGTTTCGTCAACAATTATATATACATAATTTTGACCTACTTTTTCTTTTATTTTTGCGATTGTAGAGTTATAGCAAGATGACATGTAATTCTTGCGCAAAGTGCTCTCATTTGGAATGTGCTTATTTGTATACTTCTTCAAAAAGTTTGTGAATGATGATTTCGTCAGGGTCCACAAAGGAATTCCAGATGCAACTAACGCATAGCAGAGATCCTCATTGAAACTATCCTCCTTCTTGGACAGATTAGGTAAAAGCTGCTGCGATTGCTCCCCACCAGTTGTAGGAAGAACCCCTGCGGCCTTCACATGCAATCCTACAATAAAATAATTTTTGTATAATTTTTGTTAAAGACTATCTTACAATCTCAAATTAAAATACATAATATCAATATGGATATATCATGTTTTAGAATTCTCTTTTTTTTTTGAGGGGTTGGGAGGATCGAGAAGGAATAATTAGATTTAGGACCTTTGTCCACTAATGCAACGCGACTGCAACCCAACTTGTTTGCGACGGTTGTACGGGACCAACTCTTGTGTGACATGTGAGAAACTCGACCCCGCTAAAATACGAGTAAATAATCAAAACCAAAAGTCGAAGCACCACAGAAACAGAAAAATCAATATAACACGACTATAATGCTCATGGACCAAAACACCAGAAATTAATAAAAAGTCGAACGAACACGCAACAGGACAGCCAAGTCGTTTTTGAGTCGTACACGAGTTGCGTTGCATCGTGGCTGCATCGTACCACTGGACGAGGTTCAGTTCAATAACATGTTTCCGACTACAATCCGACGCCTATTCAATGCTTATGGGAGGACTCTTTTTTAAGTCGGATCGCAGTCGCTTCTCATCAGTGGGCGAACGGAATTAGGTGAGTAGGTGAGGAGCTACAAAAACAAGCCGACTGCACCGACTGACCAAACCTTTAGTTTTTAACGATTAGCCAATTATAAAACATTGTATTTTAGCAAAAACAACAAACGCTGGCTGTTACGCGGCTATTACACAGTCAAACAATCCAAACAGTTTGATATCAAATTATTTTGACATCAAAATTGGTTGCTACGATGCAGTACAAATTTGTTTTTAAAAATTTCGAATGACCGCATTAGTATGAAATTTGAATTTAAATACCTGTCCTAACATGCTGGTCGATTTGAAATTTCCTATCGCAGACAATCTGCTTATTGCATAAATTGCAAAAAACAGCTTTGCCATCCGTCGAAAAAATCCTCCTATCCTTATTAAATGGTTGGATCCAACTGTTTAATTTGGTAGTAAATGGTGTAAATTCTTTAGGCATACTGTTACTTTACTATGTATTCAATTTATAGAGACAAAAACTTGCGAAGTGGGAAGCAAACTGAACTCGCGAGTCCGAAAGCAGAAAGGGAAATGTATTTTCTTTACTTTGAATTTATCAGATTCATGATTTTTAGAGCGGGATAACACTCAATCCCCACGCATACACATATGCCTGGCTACGCTAAAAGCAACGGCTATAATTGGTATGAAACCACGCTTTAGAGCGACAGGGACACCAACTGAGTCAACAACTGAGTCAAATGTCATTTACTTAAGAGGTTTCATTGTATGAGTAACATGGTAATACATGTATTTTGCCTACTAGTAATAAATGTATGGGTGTGATTTGGCATCCCGCTCTAAAAATTAAAATGTACTAAGTAGGTTATCTTATTTATTTGTAATCTTTGTCATGAATTCCCCTATAGTTGTTTTCGGAACAATTTTGTGTTTCCAAGTAAAACAAAACTCCGTACGACAATCGATCTTCGGTCGCATAAACAAATTTCGTGTTTTATGTAATGCTTCGTTGACACGGAATATTCCGCATAACAAGAAATCCCACTGAAAAGCACCAACATAAAAAAAGATATCTAGGGAAAAGATATCTTTATTACAAGGAAAACGTTCGCGAGCGTATTTCAACACGTTCGAATCTTAGTCTTGCAAGAAGGATAGACTCGTATTTTCGTCGGTATTTTTTTTGTTAGCAATGCCAAAAAAGGTATCTTTTTTATTTATTGTTGGTGCTTTTTCAATGGGAGTTTTCAATGTTCCGTGTTTGGCGCAAAGATTACGTGTTAAAGCACGCTTATATTACAAAACGAACCAAATCGTATTTTTCCCTTGATTTTTTTTTTATTTTTTATTAAAAAAATTTTGTTGATGGCAAATACAGTCTTATTAACAAAAACTGTAAAAAAGCCAAATATGCAAAAATATGCAGTAACCCTTCAAATATGCAAAAATATGCAGAATAAAACTTCGTATAATAGTCCCAAATGCAAGGATTCGTAAAGATATTGCATTATTTTGGGTGCAAAAGCTAGCAAGAAAAATATGCATTATATGCAAAATCCGGTCCTTAGTGATGTCGTATGTACACACAAACGCTCCATAAGTTCTTCACGTTTACCACTTGTTTCTAAACCGAGGCAAGGCATTTCGTAGCGACTGTACCGATACTCGTTTCATCACGTTTTGTGCACGATATGCAGCGAAATGTTTATTTTACTAACACAAACTGGCAAGATCTTTTCATGTTATCGACATGTATACACCACGTAAGAATTCACTTTAAGCGTTTTTGTTTTATTTAAGGAATTTTAGGTTGAGCCCCCATGTGGAAAAGACAATTTAATGTTGAAGATAAAAGTAGTGTTTATTGAAGTTATTGTAAAGAAAAATGATAAAACGATAACACGATATAACGATAAAACTATAAAAAATGTACGTTGGTATCTAGAAGACGTCTCTGCGTAACTACGGCTGGTTCAAGAACGCCGTCCGTAGCACTAGCCATGGTTGTCGTTCTTGGTGGTTGTCGTGTCATGGTGGTTGTCGTGTCATCTTACTCCATCCCACATTCATCCTCGAAGTTTGTCCCCTCTGATACACACGGAGGGCGGGAGAGGGTTGGTGCTGAGTTGGAAATATATATTTTGACATGGATATGTCTTATAGCTGGGGGTCATCCTAAAAATCAGTCCGTCACACGAAATGTCTGTTTTTCTACTCGGGGGTCAGAAGAGGAAACAAGCCCCTCGAAAAATTTTCTTTTCTGGTTGTGCATGTCGTTTGAGTGAAGTGGTCATTGTGCATGGCTGTTGCTTGTAGATCCGCGCGGGCGGTGCACTTGCGGGGATCCTGTGTGTACATGTTGGGATGTTGATTTGATAGCGATAAAGGTTGACGTTGTGGACGGCAAGAAATAACATAGTGTACGGGTGAACGGGCGGACTTTCAATGACCTTCAATTTCCGCCAATTCCCATTCATCATTTAATAAAATAGCCCGTGTTGTACTATCTGAATCACTAGGGTCCCAGAAAAGGTAGCAAGTAAGTAGTCAGTTCGACTAACATTTGGACATGCGCAGACGCAATTTGAGAGAGTGTACATAGTTCCCGCCCCCCGAAGATGAGCGAGAGCGGATGAAGTTCATTCGAGCCAAATCGTGTGATCCAGCGACTGTGTTTGTGCATTTGCAATGGCGGCGATTTAAGGTCTGACTGGTCCACAATGTGGGCCCCCACCCCACGTGCAATAAACATATAGAACAAAATGGCGGATTTATACTAGGCGAGTTAGAATCTCTCAAGTCCCGAAATAAAGAAATATTCGTCGCAGGATGTTATATGTTATGATGTACATTCAGAGGTCTGCAGAAGATCAAATGCCCCCCTTCCGCAAAAATTCCAAAATGTTCAAAATGGCTGGAATCCAAACAAATAAAATAGCGCACGTTGTACTACATATCTGAATCAATAGGGTCCCAGAAAAGGTAGCAAGTAGTCAGTTCGACTAACATTTGGACATGCGCAGACGCAATTTGAGAGTGTGTACATTACATAGCTCCCGCCCCCCGAAGATAGAGATAGAGCGAGAGCCATCGCGGATGAAGTTCATTCTATCCAAATGGTTGTGCATTTGCAATGGCGGCGATTTGAGGTCTGACTGGCCCACAATGTGGCCTCCACCACACATGCAATAAACGTATCATAAAACAAAATGGCGGATTCGTACTGGGCGAGTTAAAATCTCCCAAGCCCCGAAATAGAGAAATATTCGTCGCAGGATGTTATAGTTCCAAGCAGCTCATCGTGACATGATGTACATTCAGAGGTCTGCAGAAGATCAAATGCCCCCCCCCCCCCTTCTGCAAAAATTACAAAATTTTTCTTGAGCATTCTCTTTGTGCGTGTGTTGGAATGTTTTGTTTACTTTTGTTAGTTTCCCTTTCTGTTTGCTGGACACAATCGCATAGAGTGGCACGCGTTACTTGAGAAACGGATTGTGTGTGCCGGACCTGGACTGTTGATTAAAGGGGCGGGATGAGACGGATAGTGTGGGAGCGATTTTGCAATAGATACACAAACACAATACACGTCCGATTGGGAAAAGATGGTGGGAAGCGTGATTGCGATTAGCAGAAACGTACTCAACGAAATGTTGATAGGCTGCAGTCTGCAAACTGTACTGAACGGGTAGATGGAACAGGGTGCACGAGAGGAGGTGAATATTGCACACACGCGATGCAAACGAAAACGAAACGATCCCGCGAGAGAAAGGAGCCCAAGCGGACAGGACAAAGCAAAGCAGAATTTATGACGAGTATCTACACTGCCACCAGATACATGGGTACATGGATATGTCTTATGCCTACCGAAAGCGTGGGACGTGTTTTCTCGAATGATTTCATCCAGTATAATTATACTGGGATCTTTACAAAACTTACGTCGATATCTTCAACACAACAGGTTCCACGCAGTCGGTAGTCATAGACATATCCATGTTCCGATGTATCTGCATGCAGTGTAGATACTTTGTATCTTTTTTTGTGGTACGTCGCCAATACCATAACTTTTCGGCAGTTGGGCAACTTATTTGGAGTTGCCAAGTCGACAGCATGGGCAGTTGTGGGGCGAGTATCGCGTTAGCTTGTTAGTAAAGGTCATATATTTGTATATTGAATGGCCCCAAGGATCCGTTGCAGACGATGTAATCAGGAAGTTTGAGTTGAAATACGGCATTCCGGGCGTACGTGGTGCGATAGATTGTACGCATGTAACCATAAAAGGCCCAGTCGAAAACAAGGCAGACTACTTCGACAGAAATCGAAAATATACATAGTTTAATTGTACAGGCGGTGGTAGATAGCGATAAGAAATTTTTAAACGTGTTTATAGGTGAGCCTGGATCGCTCCATGATAGTAGAGTCTTAAGAAGATCTAAATTATTTCATAGCGCTACTGAGGATCGCCTCAGTAGATTTCCAAATAATAGTTTTTAACTGGGGGACTCAGCATATCAGTCGTCAAATTGGATTATAGCACCGTTCAAGGACTATGGAACTTTCTCAAGAAACCAAAAAAAGTTCAACAAGCTACATTCATCTGGTCGAATAGTTGTTGAAAATGCATTCGCATTATTAAAAACCCGATTTCAAAGGCTCCAATTTAATTGCAGCCATTTGCATTTTGCATAATATATGTATATCCTTAAACGACGAAATACTCGTAGAAATTGTGGAAATAGAAAAACATAATGTAAATGACACTGAAGCGTTGATACCTGATGACTCTTTGGAAAGACGCCAAGAATTATTTGAGTATTTAATAAATAACAGCATAATATAATAATCCCAACAATAAAATTGGATTCATACTGAAGCTAGATCACTTGATCTACATTGTTAAATGTAGCTGATAGACAGTCAGTATACTTTGCCTGGTATTAACAACCTAATATGTCATACCATTTGGGGTGATACATACTTATGTGCATAATATTGGGTGATACATTGCTAGTATTGAGTATACCAGATAAAGTGTAAGTACTAGCTGTCTTATCAGCTACAAAATACATACAATTTTAAACTCACCAGCAGAACAAGTGATCTGACTTCAGTGTGAACATAATGTAAATTTAGGTGAAGATTCCACTGCAAGAAATCCTTTGCCAACGTTAACCGACTGGAATTTATACCAGTTTACGAAAACGTACGTCAGCCCAGTTATCAATGCTGAGGGTGTTGAGCGTTCTTGAAACGGTCAGTATGAGCCAGGGATCTGGACCCGTCACCTCAATCGTTTTTTATCTTTGTGGCACAAATTCCAGCCAATGATGAAGGTCTCTTAAGCCGACATTCAAGTCGAACCCAAATCCAAATTTTGTCTCTCGAATCCAAGACTCAAGATACCAACCTTACCTTTGGGCAATTGAATGAAAAGAAACGTGAGCGAATTTTTTGTAACGAATTGTGGGAGTTGAGGTTGCCCTCAACCGAGGACGGAGATCGAGGCTGGTCGTGCAGACTTGCCGTGACACCTAAGTGCCAAAATCTCCTCAGAATTGACCGCAGTGACGCGTGCTCGATAACTAGCTCAGCTATCGGTAGTGTGGGCGGGGTTGGTATGGGTCAAACTGCCTCGAGTCGTTACAAAAAAAATCACGCGTCTACCCGTTTGACGGAACAAGACGGGAGTCCCTCAAAGGATATATCAAAAAAAAGTTGGCCGCGAAAAATCCCTAAGTCCCTGCCTCTAGCACGGGAGCCCCCCTGATGGTGATGGGGCTCCGCGCTCCCTCCCCTAACCTTGGGTTGGGCCGCGCATTATTGCCCAACCCCCTTAGCGAAACCGATAAAAAAAAACTACCGGCGAGAGTGGAGTAGAGGGGAAGCCCTCATGGATTCAAGAAGCAAAAGATTTTTTTTTTTCTACTCGTAATTCATTCTTTATGTTATTATTCTTTTCTTTTTCTGACAAATTATTTTATATTACGTTCGATTTTATCGTTAAAAATATTTATAAACTATGTACTTAAATACGAGTACGTTATCGATACTCATGTAATGCATCGTCGCCACAAAAACAAACTCTGCTAATTCAAATCGCATTGACAGTAGTTATGCGAGCAATAAGGAAGAGATGTTAAAGTTCAAAAATTATATTGCATTTAAATCTAATCAGTTGAAATGGTTCATCATTCTTAATATTACCGTATTTTTTTTTTCTTTTAGCTCTAAAATTATCAATTATACAACTTTACTTAAATATAAAAAAACTGTACCATTCGAAATGGGAAAAAAAATTTAAGGTGAAAAATAGAAAAAAAATCAATTCAATTATTGCCAGCGCACAAAGAGCCCAAAATAAGGTTTTAACTATAATGTATTGCATGTTCGTCGTATGCTTTTTCTGCAATCGAAAGTCACTAGAAACATTTGGTAAATGCATTTACTCCCTTTTACTAGTCGACAAAACCGATTTCAACCAAATATGGTTTATGAGAATTCCCGAATATTTAGTTAGTTAACAATAATTGAAATCGAAGATAAAACTAAATATGAAAAAAAAAGGAAACTAATGAACACATAGCCAATTATGGGATAGGAACCGTCAACCAATTTTCAAACAGTAAAAGCACTGACTGGTATGGAGAGACTTCACATTTACATATATAATAGTTGTTTAATGAAATGGCTTCGTAAAAAAAAAGATGCCGAAATTCGGAGGACGTGTAGAACACGAGGCAGACACGATCGACTAGGCCCCGGGCGAATCGAGAATTCGTCGCGGACTATCTCCCCGAGTTTGGAGCAACCGCTAGCAACAGCTCACTTTTCCGGAGGCCGTGTCGACTAAGACGAGGCTGGAAGGCTTCGTATTGGCACTTGTTGTTCACAAAAAATGTTTTTGTTTTTTTTTTTTTTGTTTATGTACTCCGGGCGCTTACTTTGATCCCCATAGATCCCCGTCACACAAGAACAAACGTCTCACATACCTTAGGCGGCTCGCTGCCGAATTTGTGGCGCTGCTTCTGTGGCGGCTCGCTGCTGAATTGGAGGCTGCCGTTCTTCTGTGGCGCTGCTTCTGTGGCGGCTCGCTGCTGAATTGGAGGCTGCCGTACTTGTGGCTGCTCCTGCCAAATTGGTGGTGGCGAGCTTCTGTGGCGGTTTGCTGCCGTATTTCTGGGCGGCTCCTGCCGAATTGGTGGCGCTCCGTGCCCGTGCTTCTGTGGCGGCTCGCTGCTGTATTTCTGGGCGGCTCCTGCCGAATTGGTGGCGCTCCGTGCCCGTGCTTCTGTGGCGGCTCGCTGCTGAATTGGAGGCTGCCGTACTTGTGGCTGCTCCTGCCAAATTGGTGGTGGCGAGCTTCTGTGGCGGTTTGCTGCCGTATTCGTGACTCCTCTCCTCTCGACTTCCTACCTGTCAATCCATAATCTGACCTTCAAAATTTTCATTGCAATTCCGAAGGTCAAATTATCAACTGTCATGGTGAACAGTCCAAAATGAAGCCGCGATTCACACCTAGATGGCGTTCAATCATTTTTCCCATGGCTGCGCTCATAAAACACCAGCGCTATGTGAGCACTGAACGATGTGTTTTATGGACGCCGTCATTGGTCGGGTTGCTCTGGTACGTCAGTTGCAAGTGTGCCGGCGACTATCTTCGCAGGTACACCTGCAACTGTGTGTACCTCCGGCGCGACCGACACCAATTCGAAACACACATTACATTTTAATAAGATATATTTATTTTCGGAATAAGGCACAGCTAAATTCAGTCAAATCATAACGTATAACATAACATCAAATTCAGTCATTTAATTGATAACTTGAACACTATATGTGAAAAGCAAAAACGGAATACAAAAATTACTTCTTATGTTTTATTTACATATGGCAATAAACAATTCAGTCTGTACTCAAAGAAAATGACACAACCATGTCAAAACGTCATTCGTTGCTTTTTTAATCCTATAGATTTTAGTCTCTCTCTCTCTAGATTTGAATAATCCCTAAAAATATACCTTAAATAAATCAATAAATTTTTCAACACTTCAATCTTTTCTTTATGTCTCCGCTCTCTAGCGGCTTCAGCTTCAGAGAATAGCTTAACTAACTCTTTATGGCGCCTATTTTTATCATGTCTGGACGTCTCCATGATGTCCAACTTTTTAGTGAAATATGCCTGTCGGGGTGTCGCTCTTCTTCTTCTTGTGACCCTTGTTCTTCTGGTATTAATATTATTCGATGCTGTAGCTGCTGGGTCGTCAGTGCTTTGCGAATGTGTTGTTGGCTGGAAAGTGCTTCTTATCCTTCTCCGTGCAACCCTTGGAGCTGATCGCATTTCTTCCTCGACTTCAACGCTATTTGAATCGCTGGGTTCAGGGCTATAGGAGTGTGGTTGTGTTTGCCGCGGTGTCGCTCTTCTCCTTACAGCCCTGAGAGCTGCTGGAGTGGCTTCCTCAACGTCATGCAGATATTCTGCTTGAAGGATGTTCGATCCGCTCGCTTCAGGGCTGCAGGAGCTGGTGTTTGCCGCGGATTCTCTTTTCTTTTTACAACCCTTAGTGTCGCTTTCTTAGCGTCAATCAGATATTCTACTTGAAGGATGTACGATCCGCTCGCTTCAGGACTATGGGAGTGCGCCACTGTTTTCGGGGGCGTCGTTCTTTTCCTCGCAAATCTTGGAGCTGATTGTGTTTCCTCTTCAATATCTTCTAAATATTCCTCGTGAATATTACTGGAATATTCCTCATTAATATTACTGTAATATTCCTCGTGAATATTACTAGAATACTCCCCGTGAATATTACTGGAATATTCCGCTGATGGGGATTATCACATAACGGAGATACTTCCAAATCAATTATATCAAACCAAAACATACTGAAATAACGTCACACATATGGGTCCATTTGAGCACATATTCAAATGGATGTGGTTGTCATTATCCAGATGTAAGTTCTGCGATCTAGACGAAGCCAAACCAGATTTGGTTTCACACGATGACCACAACAAAAGGATAATGACCGAAGTTATGAAACTTACCGTCGATTTCCCGAATTATTCATAGTTGAACATTCAATCTGAAAAAGAAAACACAACCACTTGTTTTTATTAATTTCTTCGCGCAATTCGTTTCTCTAATTTGAGAAAAATACTACTTACCAATTCAAAGGAACCCAGTAGCATCGAAACAAAACAAACAGCTGTTCACATTAGACCACAGTTGTCAAATTGACCACAGGCATGCCAACATGGCCATATGAAATTCCCGAGATTTCGCCGATGAGATGGCCATCTATATGTCGTGTGAGTAAGAGCTATCACAGGTAGGTTAGCTGCCAACCTGATCGGTACGTGGGTAAGTTGTTGTTGTATTGCATGGAAATACCCTAACCAAGAGGGGATAATGGTTCAAAAAAACACACCTATTGTCGATCACGACAAGATCACCCTCTTCGTACTGCCGCCGTTTGTGTCTGGCGTCAAATCGCTGTTTCCAACGTTGTTTCTCTTCCATAATATGCTCGGCTGCGATCTGTCGAATCTCTGATGTGGAACGCGTTTTGTCTTCAGCATTCATCGCAAGTATTACGCGGTTGGCAGTTACGTCTCGAAGGTTGAAATCTAAAACCAACTTATTCGGTGAAAATCCGGTCGTTGAATGGGGTTGTGAGTTGAGCGACCACTGTATTATCGGTACATGGCGGTCCCAATCCTTAGCATCGGTTGTAAAGCATCGAAGTTTACCAAGCACCGTATGGTTGACGCGCTCTACTTGTTCGTAGCGCGGAGTTCGAACGGGAGCTTGAACGACTCGATCGACGACTTATCGACTTTGTGGAAATTCATTTTAATCCCAAAAGAAAAAATATCGTACTTTTTTAATAAAATAAAAGTGGAAAAGACAAAGTACGATATTTTTCTTTTGGGAGGAACTTGAACGTGCTGAATATCGTGGAGACGGCAAAACTCGGCGAATTTTTTCGACGTAAATGCTGATCCTCTATCTGATATTATGCGAATTGGCAGGCCGAAGAAAGCCGTAACATCTTGCAGCATTGCAATGACATGTTTGGTACTGGTATCCCAAACAGCTCGAAGTATTGAAAATTTTGTGAAGGGATCAACTAGAGCGATCAGATGGGCATTTCCTCGCCGACTTCGTGGAAAAGGGTCTAGATGGTCGACATGTAGGACTCTAAATGGCACAGGAATGACGTCTTCATAAAACATTCTGCCTTCGCGCTTCCCAGCTGGAACATTGTTGAGGCAGCACTCAATACACGCAGCAATGTATGATTTCACGTACCGGTGTATTCGAGGAAACCAGTAAAGTTTTTGTATGCGATTGATTGTGCCTTCGCAACCAGTGTGACCATTCTCGTCATGGCAGCTTCTTACAATTCGCCATCGTATAGCAGTTGGAACGACGAACTTTAATTCGCTCCCAACAAGTCGCATGAGACGGCCTTTTTCAGCTGTTTCGATTGTTGGTTGGTTGTCACATCTCGCAAAACGTCGATGATGTCTGTCAGCTTGGTATCTTGTCTTTACATGACTAGCAGCCAGTTGTCCTCACTCGTTCAAATTACAGGAATATTTTCGGCAACTGACTTCGTCTCAGTCGGCTTTTCGGTTGGATTTCGGCTCAAGGCGTCTACGTGTGGCATTCGGTCACCTGCTCGATGGATCACACTGAAATCGAACTTCTGAAGTTTGAGCCACCATATGGCAATACGGCTGTTTAGTGGTGTCATCAATTTGGTCGTCGATATCGCTTGGCAGTCAGTGACCACTCGAAAATTCTTCCCCAGCAGGTAGAACATAAATCGCTCGAGAGCTTCGACTATTGCCAAAACATCTAACTCGTGGCTATGGTAACGCTGTTCAGCCTCTGTCCATTGGCGGCTGAAGTAGAATACGAGCTTCCACGTGAGTTGATCCGGGGACTGAAGAAGAAGGGCAGCAAGTCCAAGTGAGCTGGCGTCAGTATGCACTTCGTGAAACTCCGATGGATTGTACAAAACCAAAATAGGTTCTTCACTAAGAAGAATTTTCATCTTCTCGAAAGCGCTAGCGCAGCTAGGCGTCACTCAAATTTCGGTTGATTTTTTTGTTTTTAGTAGGGCAGTTAGCGGCCGGGCGATGATCGCATAATCACGGATGAATTTACGAAAAAATCCGGTGAGACCCAAGAATCCTTTGACTTCTCTCGTGTTACTTGGCGTTGGGAAGTTGATTATTGTGGTGGCCTTTAGGTTTCCGGGTTTTATTCCAGAGCAAGAGACGATATGTCCCAGAAATGAAACCTCGGTTGCGAAAAAGACACATTTCGATGTACGAAGCGTTAATCCACGTCACGTGTTCGGATCTCTGCTCTTACCATGGTGGTAAAAGTAAGGGTCTCGTCGGGGTCGACAAAGAGTTTGGGATGATTTCTAAGTACTGCGTGTAATTTTTCTGTTTGGTCCTGAGTTAAGTGGTTGGTCCTGACGTCGATTTTGTTCACAGAATGGGAAACGAATTGTTTGATTGGGATACATAATTGGTCTTGAATGGTCATATAATTTTTCGCGATATAGATAATGGCATCTAACTGTTTCAAACTGTCATTTCCGAGAATCCCGTGAAAGGATTTTAAATTTGGTAAAATAAAGAACTTTAATTTAGGAAAGGAAGGTCCAAAAATGGCAACATAGGCATGGTGTGTAATTTCGATGGTTCCTCTCACTGAGCCCGCAAGAAATGGACGCACATTTGGGATTGGTGTTTTTATGAATTTGGCTTGTAGATAATTTTTGTTCGACACTGTGTCGATGAGGAATCTGAGGATTTTTCCGCCCTTCGTTTGATGTTCAAAAAATGGCAAGGAAGAGCTCATAAATCTAAAAAATGGATATTCTGAAGGTTTTCGTCTATTTCTTCATTTTCTTGTGAGTAGGTATCGGGTTCTTGGTACGAGGTACTTGATGTGGTATCGGTATGCATTTCGTCTGTTCCTGTGTAATCTTTGAGTGTCTCTTCGTATTGTTCGTCCTGGGATGTCATTTCGTAGTAGTCAGTGAGTTCTTGGTCCACGGTATCGTCTACAGTATGGTACGTGCGTTGTTGTTTTTGAGGATGGTGTTCTTGCGCGGAAGTCGGTCTCTTTGGAGCAAACATTGGCCTATGTGGGGGTAGTTTACTAGTTGGGACCGGATGGATTGGTCGACCTCCATGGGTTTTGGTCTGGGGGCAGGTCTAGGTGGTAGGTAGGGTGGAAATTGTGAATTTCGGGCTTGTGGGTAATGAGGACGTTGCGGTTGTGCTTGGTTAAAAGGGAAAGGTCTTGGTTGTGCTAAACTGGTATGTTGGGATTATGTGCAGAATTAGAATTTCGGAAGTGCTGCTGTTGGTTCATGAATTGGGGGTAAAATATATGTCTCGGTGCGGGAATAGGAGTTGGTTGGGGTCTTTGCCTTGGAGGTACTGGAGGTGGTCCGTTGTTATTTAGTCGACGTGCCATATTATAATTGCTATTAGCATATTACGTTCGGTAATTTATGTTCTCGAGTTTGAGACATAAATAGAGGGCCCGCGGCTGCGGCAGGTCTGCCGGTTCTTTCATGCTCAAGAGCCTGGGAAGGTCACCCTTGAGTCCCCTGATAAACGTGTGGAGGGCTTTATCTCTGTAAGAGTGGACCATTATGGACATGGCTTCATAACTCATCCCCATGCTTGCGATTTTGTTCAAGATTAGAAAGAGGTGATGGTAAACTGATTGGTATAAACCTTGAATAGTATCATTTCCTTGCACAAGGCAAGTCATCTGATACTCCAGGGTACCGATATCCCTCTTGTCGGCATAGTGCAACGTTAAACAGCGTGCAATGGCCTCCCAGCTTAGCGGAGTATTATATGACTCCAAGGCCGTGTCAGCTTGACCCGTTATTTTATTACGTATTGTGTTAAGGATACCATAATATTTGGGTTGACTCTTCAGGTGACTGTAGATTCGAAGAATGCGTTCGACACTCTTTTTCCAAGAACTGAACTCTCCCGGTTTTCCGGAGAATTCCCTCAAGCTCTTCACAACGTCTGGTATTCTGTCCATATCAGACAGTCTACCCAGTTGATCGTCGTTAATCCTTTGATCAACGTCGTGTTCGAATCTAGAGTTGGGATTGAGCATTTGTTGGAAAATTCTAGGACATTCTCGGCTCAGTATGTTAGCCACCAGGGCTTCGACTTGATCTCGAGCGTCGCCCTCTCCACCACCTTCTACTGGGTTCTCGGCCACATTTTCGAGAGCATGTTGGCCTGCGACTTCTTGATCGAGACGAAGGATGGGGGGCCTTATCAGGTTTTCGTACCTAGCCATTGGGATAGGGGATTAGGGATGACCTTGGTGCTAACGCGGTTATCCGGATCATAACTGTACTTACGGCTCTATAATTTTCCTATCACAATTTTCTTAGGAACTTTACACTAAATTTTTCTTTTCACTCACTTTTAGGTGTTGATTGATATATTGATTAATATGAATTATATTGATAATAATCTGATTTTTTTCAATTTGGCACTTAATTGAGAGCATCGCGAAGCTGCTACCAGTGCTTGCTGGTTCCCGTTCCTCCGATCTTTCGGCTACTAGGGCGCGTCTTTTCTTCACGTTATCCTGGCCTTTCGTTTTCGTGACCGGCTCACTTTCGGTTCGGCCTTTCGTTTTACGGTCAACTTTCGGTTCGACCTTTTGTTTTCGGACGCGATTTACTTTCGGTTTTAGGAAATTCGCGGGTCCCTGCTCGGGCGCCAGTTAAGAATTGTTACACGGAGTTTAGAAAAAAATACAATTTTTTTTTTATATCTAAACTAGCTGCGAGAGCTCGCTTCGCTCACAAATTGACACTACCCTAGATTTTTTTTATACATAAAATGAATACTGAAATTTAATTAAGTACAAATGAACAAAAATCAAAATGAAATGTATTTCAATTATATTGAAAAGCACATTAAATAAACAAAAATCAAAATGAAATGTATTTCAATCATATTGGAATGAGTGTAATTCAGGTGGCAGCAAGTAGTTTGTTTTATTGAAGCGAATCGAAATGGTTCGCGTAGCATTGTTGTACTACTTTTGTTGAACTATTTGCTGGATGCGTTGCACTCGGATCAATTCCCTTCATTAAAGCACCTTGCGATATACGACATTTTTCGTTTTGTTGTCAGGTACGAGAACGAACAAAGCGGATGGTTTGCCGACACGTGAACATGCCACGTACAATTGACCGTGAGAGAAACATTCATTTTCTAGATTTAGGCCACAAACACTCAAGGATTGGCCTTGTGATTTGTTAATCGTCATGGCGAATGCAAGACGAATCGGATATTGAATTCATTTAAATTCAAATGGCATACCAGTTGGCATCATGGAAATTCTCGGAATGAGAACTTCCTCACCTTTGAACTTTCCTTTGAGGATCGTCGCGTGAATTACAATACATTGCCCATGAGTTTTCTCACCACCAAACGCGTTCCGTTACATAGTTTTGATTGGTTCAGATTTCGAAGCATGATAATTACCGAGCCAACCTTCAGTTGTAAATTGTGCGGTGGCAACCCAGGCAGATCCAATGAGTTTAAAAATTTAGTTGGATAGTTGGTTGCTTCGTCTTTGTTTGTTACACAGTCGATAGATTTGAAGGAATGCATTGAACCAACGATTTGATTTTGAATTGTTAAGTTTATGTGACCCACATCTTTGTTCTTTGCCGCAAGAATTGCTCGTTCACTCAATCAATTGTAATTTTTGTGATTAGCAATGATGATCGGGAACACTTTGTTGATAAGCTCATCCTTCGTTGAGACAAAATTTGGCTGAAACGAAATCAATCCGTTCGATTCGTCGACAGGAACGCGGCCATTACCAATAGTCAGCAATTCCTTAGAGAAATCTTCGGCAGATGGATCGTTTAGCAATGCAACTCGCATGTTTGTCGTCAGCTGAAGTTTCTTCACATAGCGCCACAGAGTCGATGATTTGAGGCACGCGTTTATTTCATCGGCAGCGGTCGATCTTGGAATGACTGGCAGTGTTTGGCGGAAATCGCCGGACAGTAGAATCATTGCACCTCCAAAACATCTTGAGTCATTGCACAGATCTTTCATAGTTCGATTGAGTGCTTCCAACGCGCGTTTGTGCGCCATTGTGCATTCATCCCAGATGATGATTTTACTTGCTACCAGAACTTTGGCCATTGCTGAGTGTTTTGCGATGTTGCATGTCGGTTTTTCAGTCGCTTGAAGGTTTAATGGCAATTTGAACGCTGAATGAGCCGTTCGGCATCCTTCTAGCAACGTAGCCGCTATCCCAGAAGAAGAAACTGCTACAGCAATTTCGGATCTCGCACGAACAGTGGCTAAAATCAGTGACATAAGGAATGTCTTCCCAGTTCCACCGAGCGCATCGAGGAAAAATAAGCCACCATTTCCATCGTCAATTGATTTCATTAACGTATCGTACACTTCCTTCTGTTGG
This sequence comes from Chloromyia formosa, assembly GCA_964017055.1. Classification (NCBI taxonomy): domain Eukaryota; kingdom Metazoa; phylum Arthropoda; class Insecta; order Diptera; family Stratiomyidae; genus Chloromyia; species Chloromyia formosa. The sequence goes on from OZ024816.1 coordinate 72,917,630, forward strand.
GGGTTCAACAGTAGCACATGCGTTGCACTGATTGGCTCAATGCATCTCGATCGTATTCACGTTCACGTTCCAATTCACGATTGAAAGCGTCTTTCATTCCACGACATGGCGTTGGCATTCCTAACTTAACTAACAAATTGCCGCACATGAAGTAACACATGTCTTCGATCAAAAGCAAAGCCTGGTTATGTATCTTCTCATTCACCTCAAGATCGGGATTCCTTGAACTAATACGAATTCGATGTAAAATATCTTCGGACATGTCATCCTTGTACTTGTTCCACAGTTCACGTGGATCCGATGGGAAGCATGTCGAAATAATGATAGCAAATAATGTGCGAATCTGACTTGGAGATGCAGAAACAATTGTTTCAGCAACTGAACCAATGCATGATGTTCATGAAGTAGTTGCTGCAGATCTTGAAGAATTGCCCTTTTCATAGCCGCATTGATCGTTTGACGCCGATCAAGTTGCTCCTCCATATTGCCCATGAAGTAAATTTGGAGGAATTTATGCTGTGTGTCTTCAAGCGGTTGCAATGATCCAATTCTATGGTGGATTTGGCCCTGGATCTGCAAAGTCGAAGGCGAAGTTAGAGTTACTGATTATTTATGATCACCAAAAGATAATGAACGTTTACTCTCTCGAGCAGAAATAACCTTGAATGTCGGATTGAATCCCCGTGCTTCGATAATGTCTGCTCCAAATGAAGTCATTTGAAAACATCTATTATATCTTTGAGTGTTCGAGAGAAAATGTCGTGATTCTGGTGTTTCTCGACGAAGCAATGAATGCAATGACTCAGGTGGCGGAGGCAATAATGGCAATTTCACCTTGCCACTGAGACAGCACAATCCAGGCATTTCTGTAGCGAACTTCAATGCACCGCAATGGTCGCACACAACCTCCATTGAGCCAATTCGAACTGAAGAATGCGAGCCGTAGTCAATTGTGCAATCGTATTGAAACGCTACTCGATTCAAATCAACACTTGAAGCATTTCTTCTTCCGCGTCGAAGATTATCACGTTGTTGATCTGTGTAATTAGCTTGTCGGTTTCTCAGTGCTAATCGATTCGCTTGACGTACTGCTTCTCTTTGTTGTTGTGTTTGTGAAGCACGAACTCGGGTCATACTAACGCGGCGCTGTTCTCTTGTAACTTCTTGGTCATCTCCACTGGATTGCTTCGCAATATCGCTAAGCCTTATTGCGTTACGGCTTCGTTTTGAAATATTAGATCTTCTGGCTCGCGGCATTGACAACACTTAAAAATTAATCATAAAATTTTATAATCGATGCGCGCACAATAACAAATTTGAAAACCTCACAAAGTGAGCATCTTCAAAGGCAACTTACTGTTGGAAAATCACAAAAATAGAATTGCGAACAAATCGCCCTTGATACGCGCACAATGACAAAATTTTTTTTTTTTTCAACGGAATTAATTTAATCGAATTTAAATTTAATAACCGTTGAAAACTGGATGAAAAAAAACTCAACTGTCATTGTCGTACAAAGTTATTACTTTCATGTATAGGCTCGTGCGCATTGGGAGGAAGGGGGGTGGGGGGTTCTACTATCGAAATCTGTCAATCCGTTCTCGAAATATCATCAAAAAAGCCGTTTCATACAAAATGAATAAGAAATGAATTTTCTTCATAATTTTTTTTCCGTGAATTTTTTTGATGTTTTAATAGTTATTCTGCTATTCGGGGCGGAGACAAATCCAACAAATCCAAAATCATAAAAATCGGTCCAGCCGTTCTTGAGTTATAAATGGTGTAACACACACGACTTTGTTTTATATATATAGATTTCACAGTGATATTATCCTAACATGAGAGTGTTTATTGATGGATGGTATTTCGAACTCTGCCTGGTGATATGGTGATCGCAATACAGGTAACCTCGGTGTTCGTGGAGCGCAACGTGACTTTCCTGGGAACATTGCGATAAGGTCGGATTACACGTTCTATTTTCGTTGGAAGATGCTGACGCGGTGTCGGGCACTAAATTCCAGAATTGTAGATTTGGTACGAATGTCTCGCGTGTAACGTGAGGCGCGTGTTGAGGTCGTTGTTAGGGTTCCGTGTATTTGCTTTAGGGCTGTGTATGGTGTTAACTTATACAATACGATATACACTCAGGATGTTACATAAACAGATATGCGATGTTACACGATTTATCTTGCTTGTGATAGACGTTGTGTATAATTGCAAGAACGACTGCAAATTTCGATGCACATAAATTACGATTTACAAGATTACGACGATATACTTGCTGTGCGCAATTGCAAACATGACTGCAATTCTCGATGTGCACAAATTACGATACTACACTTTGTTGCAGCGCTTAAATACGCTGGCGACTACAACAACGCGATACGAAAAAGAGGCACTGGGTATTTTTTCCACGATTTTCTCTCAAATCCCACTTCTCAACTATGTCAGGTATAAGGGGTTCCTGGATATTTGACAAATAATAACGCGAAATGGATAATATAGATACTAGGATTTTCCTTCACTCAAACTGATTGAAGTGGTCCGGAAGCGGGTTTCGGACTCCGTGGCATCATGCTGGGTTGCACCGTGAGTTGAACATAAGAGCTCGTAGGGATGTGTCGTCATGCTGAGTTGTTGACACACGTGCTGGGCTAGCGGACGAAAATGTTGACGGTTGGGGCGTCTGCAGGTGTCCATTAGTGGCCGTCGTAGCGATGGCTGGATGACGTGGTTGTGCTGATCCAACTGAATGTTGGCTGGGAGTATCGCTCGCGCCATGATTATGTCGTTTTCCGGAATGTTGCCGAGGCTGCTGGGATTCCAGACAATGAGCGTTTGTATTGTACTGGGCCTCTTGAGTGGTTTCGACAAGCTTCGGAAGGTTGGTTGATGGCGCGTTGATTTTACTCGTTGCGCACTCGGAAGAGTTGAGTCCTGACAGTGGTGGTGGTCGTTGTACTGTTAGCCGGTATGTGGGCCAGTTGGATGAGTGCCGGCCGTTGTATCGATGAGGGCGCCGTGTTGCTGGGGACGTCCTTCTTGTTCTCTGCAGGTTTCGGATAGTTGATCCTAGCCTCGGTTAGTCATCGGGTTGATTTTACGTTGAAACGGCACATTAGGGTTCACTGTAGGTGCGACGCCAGTCAGGGGATCAGGCGAGGATTGACACAAACGACAATACCCTGGCGTCCCAGGTGTGGGGTGTCCTCGCTGTGGGGTTGCGTCACGTTGACGGGCTGATCCTGACACATTTCAAACTGTCGGTCGGTGCGGTGATCATGGTGCACGGACACTGGCGTCGCCTGGCCAATATGGATGGAGTGGCCGCTAACAGGAACTGGGCACTGCTGGTTGTGACTTCCTGCGTGGGGTGGCTGGAGGTCGATAGGAGCACTTGGCACGTTGCCGGATGTCGCTCTGTAGAGTGCGTCTGTTTAGCGTTGCAATGGGACGTACTTCCTGCACTCAACTGGTTGGGTGTTCCGGAAGTTGCGAGTCGTTGTCCCGATTAGGCGGATCGTTGCGACTGCAACTTTGCAAAAACTTACGCATGGTGAAGTCCTGAAGCGAATTGTACTAGTGGTCAATACAGCGCGACTAAGGTTTAGCGCGCGGGTGCGTAGGCTGGATGTCACTGAATGCGTGCAGACTTGTTGCGGTTATGACACATCGGTGGATGCAAGGAAGTAAGGTGACTTCGAATTGACGAGTGCAACCTGTCCTGTTGCGTACTGTTGTCCTTCCTGTTGCTTGTAGGTTTCGGACCGCTGAGTCAGGTGGGCGATGTCGTCAAGCGGAGTCTTTTAATGCCTTGGCTGCAGCGATGGTGCTAGATGATTTGCAACGACTGCACATCCGATCTGGGTGACGAGGGTTCGGGCCAAGAATCCCTGGTGGAGTTGCGCATGCCTGGTATATCGCGCCTGTTGCACTGATTTGCGGTCGGTTGTTGTCGGGCGAAAGTCTCGAATTGTTGTCGCGGTGGCATCCCATCGGGTTGGTTGTGGGTTGCTCGAGCTGACGGTCTGTCCATGGGGTGCTAGGGTCGTCGTTGGTCGTGTAGGCGGGCATCCGAGGCTTGATTGAGGCTTACTTTGGGGCCGATCCAGCCTGGCGGGCACGATCATGGCGGCACGGAGGTCGGCACTTCTTCGCTGTTGGGCCGTGATGCACGTGGTACCAGCAAAGTTGGTGTCCCAAGGAAACTGGAGGTTCAGCCTTGGGTTTCGCAGGCTTTTGTACCTCCTGATGCGGTTGCTGAAGAGTGGGCCTATGCCGTGTCTCGAGCTTCTCGAGACGTTCCGTGAGCGCCCAGATTTGCGCCCTGTATTCGCGAATAAGCGAAGACTCCCCGGTGACCGACGATCCTACATGTCGGGTCTGGTACATTTTATCGGCCGCTTTGGCCAGTTTGTCGAGCTCCATCGGGCTGACCGACAACACGTTCCGAACGTCGTAGTGCAGCTTTCCGAGCCACAAGACTTTTAAGTCGTCGTCGCTTACTGTCCCGTCCGCGATGGACCGCATTTGCGAGTATAGTTGAGACGGCGTGGATTCACCAAGTCTCAAGCTCGCGAGCCGGCCCTTGATGCGTTTCGCGGATGCTCCGAATACCGACACTAATTTCGACCTCAACGTGTCGAATTTTCGCGTTGCCGGCGGATTTACTACGATATCACGCGCGTATTTCAGGATGCGCGAATCTATGTTGCTCACGAGCGTCGTGAATTTATCCGAGTCGGAAAACACGCGGTTCGTGTAGAAGATCGATTCGATCCGCGCAAATTATAATTCCACATCGTCCGGCGAAAATGGCGGTAGACGAACGGGTGCCTTCGGTGGCTGCTCCGTGATCGTGATTTCGAGCTGGCTCGTATAGCGTTTCGCGGAATCGGACATCGTTTGTCTTTTGCTCACGAAATTTGCGCACAAATGCGTTGTGATGCGTTTCACTTGCACGTTTGTTGCACTTCACTTCACTAACCTCGCGAAAGGCCTATCTGTTTTTCACGTTTTTCCTCCTGGCAGGATCGCCAATTTGGGCTGCGAGCGCGGAAGTTGTTTGGAGGAAAAAACGCGTTACCGGTTTTTTAATTATTTTATTAAACAAAAACAAAATTAACAATTACGATGTATCATATCGCGAGGTACAGTCGCGTGACTGACGATGATGGTGACGCGCGACGACGATGCAAACGGACGACTTGGCTGGAACGCAGAGACACTTGCGAGTTGGTGCGAGTATCTTTTATCTTCACGATTTGCTGACGCAGCAGGGCGCAGGCATAGCCATGCCTCGTACCATCCATGTGAGCTCGTTCCCATGGATGCGTTTGCTCGGCACATATTTTAATGGCTCGCTCCGATTATATTTGGAATTGCTTCCAAATGTACGGACTCAAGTGGCAGCGTCCATGTGCTTGCGTGGTCAGCACATTGTATCCGTATCGTATGTGTGGTGTGGTACAGTAATCGGGCGAATTAGTGCTGCCGCTCGGGATTGCTGTGCCGCCACAATTATGTTTAAAAGAACGTTAATCAATAGAATTACTACTCTCATTAAGTCTATTCGCGGCGATGGTCGAACACCCAGTGTCCTTCTAGTGTCCGTTGTTGTGCTGCTCACCCGATGATGCGGCGTTGCCGGGATTACTTGACAAGAAACCCACGTCGTTGGAAATATTCATCAAAATGCTAGAAAGAGACGGGTCTTTATTTATAGAGGTACATGGTTCCCCACTTTCATTTTCGATTTCCATGCGGGAAATTAATGGATTGTTCGTATATGTCAAAACGTTACTAGTTGTGGGAATTCTGGATCCCACTGGAGAATTACGAGGTACTTGCTGGTTCGAAGCATCTTCATTTTCTTTTCTTTTCTTTTCAGGCATAAAGAAAGACGAGATAGATAACTACGCAAAAAAAATCTTCCATTTTATTCAGGCCATACGCGGAATTTCAAAGTTTTTAAGAATAAAAGTGGAGTTTGTCTTTGCTAACTTAGTCTATCTGACTAAGCTAGCAATAATCTTCACTGAAAAAAAAATACTCGGCTTTCTAGCCAATACCACTGTCGACTAGTTTCATCCACACGATTGATTGTACTCATCAGGAGTAACCGGTTAACCCTAGCACAAAATAATCTGAGGCAACAAAAGATTACAAAACAACATATAGTATAAAAAGTATTCCATATAACAATTCTTTAGCTACGTATCTGCAGTAGTTTTCGAGAAAATTTCGGCAAAACTCGGAAATCAACAACAAATAACTAAACACCGCAAAACATTCCAATTTAAAATTAAAGATCAGAAGAAATTAAAAAATAACACGTCTACGGCTCCGTAATGTGCTCCGCTTCACATGCTTGTAAGGCCATATCAAAATATGGTCGGAAAAATCTACAAATTTTTTTTTTATGATGGCCATTTATTGAACTAAACAAAGGCATATACCAGCATATATGTATGTATTTACGATACGTAGTCAGGAGGCTGGATCGGGTGTGTGCCGTTGGTGAACCGAGCCTGCAAATAGGGGAAAGTCGGTTATACGATTATTGTACCACTTTTTACTTTAACTTGGATATTTGGTTTATGACGGGACCTGCAATATATGAATGAATATGTAAAATAAACCTTAGTACTTTGACTACCATATGTAGGGAAATCAGTTCCTTACCTTCATTTTAACATTTTTAAAAATTGCTTTTCGCGGAGGACTGCCATCGGTACGATTTAGCCGACGAGTCGTTTTAATTGTACCACCAGTATTTAAATTGTACCACTGAATAAAAACCAAATAAAGAAATGATTTATTTTGGGCACTTAGGTGAAAAAAAAACAGTTTTAACATAAATCTATTCTTAGTAATAAAAATAAATGATTACTTTAGTAACTCTAGTATTCTAATACGGAATCAATGAAACACAATTATTATAATTCGTGTGTGAGAGTGCGAAAAGAGAATAATGAATGATATGATATGCTTATTAATGAGAATAACTAAAATATTTCGACATTAAGAAAACCAAATTTCACGAAGTTCTACCCATTTCTGGCCGGTACCCGAAATACTGAAAATATTTTGAAACCCTTAATAAGTTGTGCTATGGGGAGGTCGAATAACGTTTTCCAAGTGAAAAAATTAAAATTAGTTTTCCCGTTTAGCTGGAAAAATATGTTGCGTATACGCAACATTGGCGGTTAAGGAGCATGAATGAAAACATTTTTTTTTTTTCATTTATTTTACATTGAAATAGATGAGTGTAGATGAAATCGATTTTTATATAATTTTTGTAATACATGTATTTATTTCTTTATATTTTCATGATATTTTCCAAAGCATTCTCGTGGGTAAAGTGATACGTTACATTTTAAGCAGCGAATTGAATTACTTTTGCACACTTTGCAACGCATCCTTTTCTTGTCTTTATCTTCAACTACTATATGATGTGGCTGATTGAAATCAGGTAGGTTGGAAGGGAGGTCTTCATGATCGGGGACTTCATTGGCGTTAGTTTCGGACTGCTGGGTGAAAATAAGTGTACGGGCGATTTCCGCTTTGAAATCGAATTGTGGCAAATGCTTTTCATTTTCAATTGTGCACACCATGACATGTAGTTTCCACGCGTTTACAACTGTGCTGTTGATGGTATTTACCCAAAGTGGCCACCACCATTTCTTTCCACGAACCGCTACCCGATAATTGGCAACTCCATTATCGTGGAGGTCGACGCCGCCCATATATTTATTGTACTCGGCTATAACATTCGGCATTGGAATTGAAATCTTTGTCTTCTCTTTTTTATCGTATCGTTTCGCCATTGCCAATAGCTCGAGAGGAACGTGATTAGTGGCTATTGTGACCTCCGTATTGCCCTGCCAACGAGTAATCAAGATCTTGTTTGTCGCATCAAACATGTAGTCGAACTCGTGTTTTTTTAAATCCTTCCCGCCTTTCAGTTTTGCGTCCGCGCCACCCATGCGATTTTTCCTGATTGTTCCTGTTGCTCGAAAGCGGAGTTCGGTGAGTAAGTACATCAGATAATATGACGTAAAAAAGTTGTGAAAATTGACTGAATGGCGCTCAGGATTGTCAACATTTTGCAACAAATTCAGTACGACCGATGCTCCAAGACCGATATTCTTGTCGTGGGCCACAGAAGCGCCGCCTCCATATGGTATCAGGGAAAACAGATAGCCATCGTGTGAACACAGGCACCAATATTTAAATCCGAATCTGATTGGTTTCCCGCGGATAAACATTTTGCATGAATGTCTTTTACACCGAATTCTGGTTCAAGATGCCAATACAGATCCCATCTTGGAACTGTATGAAACCCAGTGAACATCACAATCCCTATGCACCGGAGCATTTCGAAATGTGAAACAGACCACTGTGCATTATTCTGAGCAGTGTATAAATTGGTTTGGTCGACCAACAACTTTATTACATTGTCATCGAAGAAGCAGCGGAACAATTCACATGGAGTTTTCGCCGATAATTTTTCAACAATTTCTTTTCGGATTCCATCCATTTCTCCTTCTACTGGACTATTTAGACTGAACTCACCTCGCTTGGTGTGCTTCCACTTTGGCACGCCGAAGTCTTTCGATTGCTTGTAAATCGGTTTGTCATTCGATGCTTGTGATGGACCAGCAAACTCTTCGTTGTCATTTTCAAAATGAATTTCCACCTCACCTGCAATTTCCATTGTTGGATCGATGTCACCGACCATTTCGTCTGCGTCGATTCCTTGCTCCTCATCGCTAACTGCATCAGCAGCTCCGAGTGGAACATATACTACATCGGGAATGCCAGACCGGAATGCACAGTTTTGGTTACTTTCCTCACCGGAAGAATCGCTTTCATCCAAGACTGCCAACATTTGAACCATGGTCAAACCCTTTCTACGTGCCATTTTGTTCAAAATAAATACAATTACAAGTCAACAATTAAAAAATTTTTCGTCTAAATTGGTCGGGTGATACTCAACCACTGAAATCTTCTAAACATTCTATTGTCTTATATACTATCTCTAAACATATGTTTATGTCTAATTGAGTTATTCAGGGAAAATACAACACATTTTGCGCTGTAACTCTATTTGAATTTACGTTAGCGTAATTCCTATGTTATAACTCACATACATATTTCTTACGAAAGCAATTAAAATTATGACGAAAAACCTACCAAACTATAGGTATACGGTTATATTGTAACGATGACTGGATGCACGTGCATTTGGTGGTCGAATGATTACTGTGCTGTATGTCACTTAACCGCCAATGTTGCGTATACGCAACGTCTTCAGGTAAATTACGGCTGTAACAGGTACGCCATATTTTCACGGCCATGATGTAGAGCATTTGTTAATAGATATTGGTCTGTTATCTAAAATATTTTAGACAAATATCTAAATAATAATTAAAATGAATATTTTTAATTATTTTTTTAGAAATTGCGTTTTTTTAGTGTATTTTTCCAAGCCTCCCCCACTACTTTTCACAGATGGATTTAACTTTTCGTTCCCATATATTTATTGCCAACAAATCAACCTTTAATTATACCATACTAGCCAAATATTTCCTATTCTATTTTATTACATATTAATATTTAAAACTGATGTTGCGTATACGCAACAATGGCAAGAAATGGGTTAACGAAGTTTTGTCAGGTGCAAATAATTGCAATGACTGTTTAAAAAAATTAACAGTTAATTTATTCGAAACAGCCCTCGCAAATGTTTGGATTCGAAGTACAGGTCTCATAAAGCCACCATCGACAACGAATACATTGGATCCAGTCTACCTTTGGACCCTTCTTATCATAGTAAGAACGATTACACTTTGCACAAATGTTTTCGACATTGTCATCAGTGTCGTCATCGTCATCTGATTCCATAACAATTGCATCATTAGAATCATCGCTGGTGGAGGTGGAACCTGACCGCTTCCTTTTACAACTTTTATTTCGTCCTTTGGTCGTAGCTGTGATCTTTTTTTCTTTGCTTACTCATTGGTTTCTCTTAGGTTTGACATTTTTTTTTTTTCACTTTTCCTTTATTCTGCTTGGTTGCCTTTTCTTCGAGTTGGTTTTTATACGGACTTGATGTTATTACCAGTGCCGGATAAAGGCAGCGCGGGGCCCGTAGCAAATTCGAACAAGGGGCCCTTGATTTGCATTAGGTACTAAAGTTTAGAATACACTGGAACCTCGATTAACCGAACTAATTGTTGTCATAAGTCATTCCCATTCGAATAACCGAAAATCCGGATAATTGAATGATAACCTACGTCACACGCATATGGTCATCTTTTAGGTACGTTGTCATTTGGTTATCTTCCTAGGGTTAATATGAGTTTATTCAAAACAACAAAATCAAATTAAACTTATTACAATCAACAAAAACTAATGTTAATTAAGAGATGAATGATACATTTCCGTACATACGTACATATTTTTTTAAGATTACTTAAATACGGCAACCTTAATCATGAAATAACTCGCCGCTGGCAGTCCGAATAATCGAGGATTCATTTAAAAGAGGTCCGGATAATCGAGGCTCCACTGTTTAAAATAAAACAGCACATTTACATACAAATAGACTTTTCGTGATTTAATGTGGGCAAATTTAGAGATAACACTTGTCAAATCAATATTCCTAAGTAAGTCGTTTTCAATGTTCATTATCGTGAGATCATTTAAACGTTCTTGTCCCTTGTATTTCTTAACACATTTTTAATGCGCTTCAACGTTGAAAAAGAACGATCTCCGCTGCAGTTGGTGATCATCAAACTCAAGTAAATGCGTAACACTATTTCTACATTTGGGAAGCATGATTCTAATGAATTTTTCATTAAAAGCTATTAATACAATTGAAGTTCCAGAGCCTCGTGCTTTTTGATGTCAATATCGGCAGCCACATCTGATTTCAGTAGCTCAGCAAACTGCACCAGTTCATTTCCCTGACTATCTTCCACATCATCTGGGTAAGAACTGACGATAATTGAAGTTCTTTCCAAGTTTGGGCTGGTTAACCCTATACCTCTTTGAGTATCCTCTTAATTAAGCTTACAGTGTGCTTCGGATCATTTTAACAAATCAGATAATAAATGCTCCTCAGATATCTACTTTAAGGCTTTAAGGTCTTCGGAGTAAGGAGAACTTTGGGCTGGTTAACCTTGTACTTCTTTGAAGGTCCTCTTTGTTAGGTCTATAGTGTTCTTTGGCTCATTTTAACTTATCACCTGATTCATGGTCCTTAGATAATCACTGAGTGCTTTAAGGTCCTCGGAGTAAGGATAACCCCTGCTAATATTATAGGAGTCATACGAACCTTTTCATACAATATCAACAGTCAAATGGATGAGCACTCCCGCGATATTTTCTCTGGTAGGGGAATCTCTTTTAATAGAGACTAAGAGGATATGGACTGGTTCATATTATTAGTGTAATATAATTGTATCAGTATCATATTCAAATTGGTGGTTTGTTTGGGAATTATGTGTTGAGTTAAAATTTTGGGTATTATTGGACCGGCGCGTAGGTAATAACGTTCTTCCAATCTCAAGATGAGATCCACTTTTGTCCTGTACCCAAGACTATGTACACAAAATCACTTATATTTGCTCCCCCTCAGTAAGTTCGAACTCTTTGCTGAAATCGGGGTGGACCAATAAAACGTCTTTAGATATGAGAGAATTTTTTAGCTTGTGGAAAGCAGCAATTGCTTCCGTATCCAGGTGTATGGTTTTATTTTTGAACTGGTTTTTCGACACATGTCCATCCCCACCTCTTAAAAGGGATGTCAGTGGTTTCGCAATTTTAGCGTAATCCCGTATAAAACGGCGGTAATACCCTGACATACCGAGGAATGAACGAAGATCTTTCAGTGTTTTTGGACATGGGAAGTCAGTTATTGCTTTTACCTTTGCGGGGTTGGTCTTAATTCCGTCTCTCCCAATGACGTATCCCAGGAATTCGATTTCTTCTTTGAAGAATTCGCACTTGTCCAGCTGAATCTTCATGTTGGCTGCTTCCAGTGTTCTTAGGACCAGTTCCAGATTCAGTGTTCGTCTTCGCTCTCACCAAAGATGACGATATCGTCAATGTACACATAGCATCTTTGCCAATGTGCTCCCTGAGAATGTCGTCCAAGGCTCTTTGGAAGATCGAAGGGGCGTTCTTTAGGCCGAATGGAAGCCGAGTGAACGAACTTGCCATTATTTACAGAGAACGCAGTTTTCTCCACATCGCGTTCCTTTAGGGGAATCTGGTAAAAGCCACTTTTCAGATCTACTATTGAAAACCACTTCTTCTTTCCTAAATTGGCAAGGACTTGGCCAATTTCTGGAATAGGGTACCGGTCAGCAATCGTTATCGAATTAAGTTTTCGATAATCGATTACCATTCGGTATTTTTTCTCCCCGGATGCGTCCATTTTTTTGGGGACGACCCACACTGGTGAATTGTATGGGGATCTAGATGGACGAATGATCCCGTTTTCAAGCAGTTTGTTTATCTGCTTCTCAATTTCACCTTTTAGTGCCATTGGGAAGGGATATGTCTTCGAATAGACCGAGTCGTTGCTGATGGTTCGTATCTCGCCCTTGAGGGTTGTAGTAAAAGTCAGTTTTTCGTTTGGTTCCGAAAGGATGCTAGAACAGTTTTGGATGATTTGCTGCAACCTAACAGATTGTCTTTGGGTGAGATGCGTGGTTCTCAAGTCGAGGTTATTAATTGTTTCCGAAATATGTTGCTTAAGAGTGATGCGTATGTTTGATAGGATGGTCATATAATTTTCTTTCACGTGAATTACGGCATTTAGGTGTTTTAGTGTATGGTTCCCTATTATACCGTCGAATGCGATGAGGGTGGGTAAAATGAAGAATTTTATTTTATCTGTGTTAGTGCCAAAAGGTTGAGCGAAAGCATGATGGGTTATTTTAATGCTTCCGGCGCCTGAATTTGCAAAAATAAACCTGTTATTAAGTAATGGGTTTCTGATATGCCTTGGTTGAATGTAATTTTTATTCGAACCTGTAGTGAAACTCAGATTTTACCTAAATGTGACAATATTTATTGGTTGAATATGTTATAAGTTTGAAGGCTACACTGAGAATGAGGTTGAAGTATGTGGTGCGTGTGTTGGTGTGGTGTGATGTCAGTTCACCACAGTAGTCCACCACAGCAGTTCACCACAGTCCTCCGCGCTTAAAATTCTTAGTGGACGTTCACACTGCGTGCGATGCCGAGCCGAGCCGAGCCGGGTCGAGCGATGCGATGTGGTGGGTGTTCACATTGCACGCCGTGCGATGCCGAGCCGAACGATGGCTTGCGATGCAAAGATGATCCGAGCGATGGCTTGCGATGCAAAGATGATCCGAGATGTTCACTGCACGCAATGATGGAGTGTAGAGACCAATTTAGTTCAAGGAATAGAATCTGTTCGACATCATGTCGTTTGTGCTTCACCCAGTAAATTTATTTCTGTTTCAAAACAGTGCTCTAAAAATGGAAGGGTGTCGTCATTGGGTGCATCCCATTAATGAAGAAAGGCCCAGTGTTGCTGAATTTTATCATCTCTTCCGCGACCTCAGACGAGAGGTTTCACAAGCGGATTGAGCAGCGGCGCACCGCTGTGTATAAACGCAAAAATCGGCAGCCGCAGCGGCTTTAGGACGATGAATGTATAAACCGCTCGACTCGCCGTTGAGGCCACCGCCGCAGTTTGTGGAGCGGCGAGATTGCATTTGAATTGAGTGTAAGAGCTGGTACACATGGACGTCCAAATGACGCCGGACGCCTCGTCACTTAAGCTCCTCCCTCTTTGATACCTATCTGCAACCTGAATTTACAATTTATGTTATTTTTAGTTTTAAATAAACTGTTTTTTGGCCATAACTTCTAAAATATAAGGAATATCGCATTTTTAACACCATTTTCACCCCCCTTACAAGCCCCCGTCCGAGCTGAGAGCTCTCTCCCCACCATTTTTTTTCTCAAAATTAATTGTCAATTGTAGTAGTCACGATCAACGATTAACAATTAATTAATTGGCACTTAAAAGTGATCCTCAAGCGAATGGTTTAAGAAACATCATACAAATCAAACATTGTGACCGTGTCCGTGTTCCGGGTTCGAATTTATGTGGGCCGGCTTATTGAAAATTGATATGCGGACGCGTGAAATGACGCAGATAGGAGCAGAAACCAGCGTCATCCCAGATAGCTATCGCGGCGGCAAAATGCCGCCGATGAGCCGATAGTTATCGGATAGCTATCTGCGGCCATGTGCATCGCTTCATTGCCCGTAATGTATTTCTTCCTATCCGATTGAAAGTGACGCAGCGTCAGACGGCATTTGGACGTTCATGTGCACCGGCACTAAATATGTAAACCGCCGCTTCTGCTCTATGCCTTTATACGCAGCGGTGTCCGCTGCTCAAACCGCTTGTGAAACCACGCGACCTTATTACGGTGGTAATAACCTTTCATTTGAGCCATACTGAATCAAAACCGGAGTCCAAAGCGTATATACCCTAGACTTGTACAGACCTAGTTGTGATACCAAAACTTCCAACTGACGACGGCCATTGCATTAAAAGTGAATTTCCCATATGGTCAGTTTGAGCTGTGGGCGTGGATCCAATGAAAAGTTTCATCGTTCATCCATTCGAATTTTGGATATTTACATTTGAACTAACGTTTATAGGGAACGTTGCCGTTCATTCAATAGGATCTTGCCCATTCTCAAAATCAACTAACAACCTACACTATAAATATTTGTCGCATTTTGCAAGTCGCTAGCATCATTGTATCGAAAGTTATCGCTCATTTGAAGATTCATTTGTAGGGGACGTAGGGGTTGCTTGGGACGGAGCTTGGCCATTTTCAATACCAACCAACTAAATCTAAATCCAAATATTTGAACCAAATTTCAAGCCGCTAGCTTCATTCTATCGAAAGTTATCGCTCATTTGAAATTTCATCTGTAGGGGTTCCTTCGGTCGGATCTTGCTCATTTTCAATACCAACCAACTAGATCATGCTACAAACATTTGACCAGAATTTCAAGTTTCTAACTTCATTCTATCGAAAGTTATCGTGCAAACGGACAGACAGACAGACAGATATGGCTAAATCGAATCAGGAGATGACTCTCATAATTTCCATGTATACACTGCCACACCGCCGCGCCTAAAAGTCTAGGGTATAAAAGCAGACATACATGCATTTTTTTCAGTGTGATCTTACATCAAATATTACTTTACAGCTCGTACTTGCACCATACTGGCTCCAAAAAGCTTCACATCGCAAAGCATCGCAAAGCCCATAAACTCCATCGCAAAGCCCATTAAATTCCATCGCAAAAAATCAGCAGCCGGTACTCGCACGAAAAAGCAAAGAAGTTTGTGAAAACATCGGGCCATCGCTCGGCTCATCATTGCATCGCGCGCAGTGTGTACACTCAAAGCGTGATTCCATTTAAAATTGCAGACTTTCCATTTTCTTGCTTTAAAAGCTTGTAATCGCATTGCATCGCTCGACCCGGCTCGGCTCGGCATCGCACGCAGTGTGAACATCCACTTAGTCGTGCCCATATCTATTGGGTGGTACGCCTGCGTTGACTCTTGTTGAACGTCGGAGTGCCTGTGATTCTTCTACATAATCAGCTTGCTTTTCGATTTCGTCATTGCCACTCGAGGTTTCCTCATAATTTCTTGAATCGTGTGACTCGTCGTTTACTTCGTGATTCATTTCTTGGGGTACGATTAACGGTTCGACTTCATTTCCTGAGACATCGACGAGTTCAAATGTGTCCATCAGCTCGTTATTCGTATGCCGGTGTTTCATTTGATTTGCATGAGCTTTGACCGTTTTGCCTGAGATTGCTTTGACACGGTAGTTGACTGAGCCAATTCGTTCAATTACAATAGCTTCGATCCAAAACCAGTTGTTATTTGATGTATGCTGTTTGAAAAAAATTTTATCGTTCGGATGAAACTCTTTCCACTTGGCACCGTGATGATAGTTGAATTTCTGCTCCATCGACTGGTTTCTTTTGGCCGACACGTTTATTGCGGGTTTCATCAAATCCAACGTTGTCTTCATGCTGCGATTGTTCATTAGCTCAGACGGTGACTTCATACCGAGGGCATATGAAGGTGTAAAGCGATAGCACGCAAGGAAGTTACGTAATTTTTGATCCGTGTTGCCGATTGCTTTCTTTAGTCCTGTTTTGAGGAGATCAACGAACCTTTCGACCTGTCCATTCGACTGTGGATTGTAAGGCGCAGTAGTCAAGTGATCAATTCCTTTCGATTTGCAAAAATTCTCGAATTCCCCGGAAACGAATTGGGTGCCGTTGTCGGAGACTATTGTATCGCAAAGTCCATTACGAGAGAAAGTTTCCTCGAGAAATTCAATCGTTTTGGTCGTTGTTGTAGAAGTTGTTTTAAAGATTTCTGGCCAATTACTAAATGCGTCCACTATAACAAGATAGTAGAATCCATTGACTGGCCCAGCGTAGTCGAGATGAATTCGAGACCATGCTTTTTGCGGAACGGGCCAAACGCTGAAAGTGCACTTGATCGGTGTTTTTGATAATTTGGCACAAATTTCACAATATTTCACGGTTTTTGCAATATCAACATCGATATTCGGCCAGAATACCTTGCTGCGAGCTAATAACTTCATGCGGATGATGCCTGGATGACCGATATGAAGTTCATCAAGAACTGTTTTGCGAAATTTTTCGGGAACAACGATGCGATCTCCGTAGAAAATGGCATTTTCGTTGATTGTCAAACAGCTTCGTCTATCGAAGAAATTTTTGACAGTTGTGTCGCTAATGTTTTTCTTACATTTTGGCCAGCCTGTGAAGATGAATTGTGACACTTTCTGAAGAGATGGGCAGGCCATCGTTGCCTTTTGAATGTCCGTGAAGGTAATGGGCAGATTGCGAGCCGTATCAATCGCGAAACAATTCGTTTCTGCATCTGTTTAGATTACCGCAATGACTACGTCCTCATTAGGTCGAGTATGATTATTTATGAGCCTAGAGATGACGTCTGCGTATCCGAAGCTTTCGGTATTTATATATATGATACTGAAGTCATATGTGAGTAGGGTTAGGGCGTAGCGTTGCAGTCGGCTTGCTGTGTACACTGGAATTCCGGATTTGGATCCGAATATTGCGAGAAGCGGTTTGTGATCCGTCTGAAGTTCGAAGTGTCGGCCGAAAATATAGCAATGGAATTTCTTGACGGCAAATGTGAGCGCTAGGGCTTCTCGTTGAACTTGAGGATAGTTCTTTTCTGCAGGGTTGAATGAAAGAGAGACATGCATGATTGGTCTGAGTGTTCCATCGGGAAACTCGTTCATGAGGACAGCGCCCATTCCATAGCTGGATGCATCTGCTGCGACGATAATTTTTTTCTTTGGATCGAAATGTGTTAACACCAAGTCTGATGAAAGAATTTCCTTGAGCTTCATGAAACATTCTTCGTGCTTTTGTGTCCACTCGAATTTCACATTTTTCTGGAGCAGCTCATCCAATGGACCTCTTAATTCCTTGATGTTTTTGACGAACTTTCCGTAATAATTGATGGCACCCAGTACTGATCGTAGTTTCGATACATCAGATGGTGACGGTAGAGTTTTAATTGACAAAATTTTTGAAGGGTCCGGGTGAATTCCGTCACCATTGATAATGTGGCCACAAAACTTGATCTCTGATACACCGAATTCACACTTTTCGAAGCGCAACTTAAATCCAAAGTCTTGAATGCGATTCAAAAGGCAAAAGAGCTCTCGGCGGTGATCGGCTTCGTCAATGCCGCTTACAATGAAATCGTCAAGAAATCCTTGAGTGCCACTCAATCCACTCAGCATTTTTGTGACGAGCTCCTGAAACTTTCCTGGAGCTGTTTTTATGCCTGGTTGGAGTCTGTTGACACGGAAAAGGCCACAATGCGTATTGATGGTGAGCATCTTCTTTGATTCGTCGTCAAGCTCAATTTGGAGAAACGCATCTGAAAGATCGATGTGACTGAAAACCTTCTTTCCGGCCAGGCTTGCAAAAATCTGCTCCGGTGTTGGAAGAGGAAACTTGTTGGGTTCAAGAATATCATTTAGACCAGTCGAGTAGTCGCCACAGATTCTGGTTTTGCCGTTGCTCTTTTTGACTGCTACGATTGGAGCCGCAAAATCGGAGTACTCCACCGGTGTAATGACTCCCAGATGTTGAAGTCGCAAAAGTTCTTCCTCAATCACTGGAGCCGCAGCAAAGGGAACTGCACGCTTGTTGCGAAAAACGGGGTTTGCACCTGGTTTGGGGGTTAGTGAAACTTTTGTTTTTGTACAACAGCCCAGGTCATCTGAAAAGAGTAATGGGAACCTGGCCATGATTTCGCTTGAGAGATCTTGGTTGGCTGTGATGCTGTTGCATACGGCTGAGAGTGGGACGTCCCAGAGGTGAAGTTTCGTCATCCAGTCGTTTCCTAATAAGTCAATGCGTGCTGATACGTAACAAAGACCGCTATTTACAACTCCGTTGATTTTCATGCTGCATTCGAAATAGCCGTGCAGCTCAATAATGTCGTTCGATGCACTGCGAGCTTCGAGTGTTGTAGTTTTCAATTTCGGCTGGCCAACTTTGCGCCAATTTGAACGTGAGATTATCGTGATATCCGAAGCCGTGTCAAGTTGAAGTTTAACTTGTGCGCCATTGATGCTAGGAGTGATAAATTTTCGTTGATGGCTGACACGTTCCTCCCCTTTGACTTGTTGAACTTTTGCTGGATCGGAATAACGACGTTGTCTCTGGCGCTGCATTTTTCTGGTGCGCGCCATGTAGGCATCGAGAGCGGTGGAACAATGACCTGATTTGTGTCCGATGCGTTTGCAGTCGCTACATTCCGTATTCTGGTGCTCACATTCGCGTTCCCAATGTTCTCCACCGCAGAATCGGCAGGGACCTGGCGGTTTCTTTAGTTTACTCGAGCTGTTGCTTGGAGTCGGGCTGGTTTTTCCATACGAAGCTGTCGATTTCCCCTTTTCTTTATTGGAGCGATGTACCGAAAATACTGTGGACTGTTCAATTGACTCGATAACTGTGGTCTTATCTTTTTTCAGGGAAAGAATACGCTGGGCTTCATGCACGAGGTCTTTCAGTGTGAGCTTATTGATAGCAGCTTGTCCCTGAACGTTTTCCTCACTTGCTTCTAGTTGTGCGCACTGTACATCAATCTTAGTGTGCAGTTTTTCAAGAATTAATGAGTCTTGTGGGCTTTTGAGTCCACTCACGAACAGAAGAACTTTGAGATCATCAGCTGTGCAATTTGCTACATCAAACTTTTCGCCGTGCTTGTTGATTCGTGCAGCGTACGTCATGTGATCTTCGCTGTCGAGTTTTTGCAGACTTAAGCACTTGTGACGCATGGCGAATTTCGTTTCCTTGTAACCAAACATTAGTTTAAGGTTCTTGATAACCTCCTCGAACGTGAGATCCGTCGGCTTCTGGGGAAGTAATGAATCTGCAAAACGCTGGTAGTCCGTGTCAGAGAATTTTTGCAGGAGGAGTCGAATTTTCATTGGAGCAGGCAGGTCTCCGGCCTCTGTAGTGAAGATTGTTTCGTGGCGGTTGTACCATGTTTCGAAAATTTGATTGTTTTCCGAATCGTAATGAAATACTGTGATCATGGCTGCCAAATTCTTCATACGTTGGTCTGTTGCAATTCCCTGAGCGATCGGTTGCTGGCGCTCTTGTAGCAGTTGTATTAGCAATTCGCGGTCCGCTTGCGCTCGTTCTCGGTCTGCCATTTGCTGTTCCAGGAGTTGCTTGATTAAGTTTTGTGTTGCCTCGTTCATTTTGCGTTTTTGAGGTTATGGTGGTTATGCCTTGTTTTAATTTGTCTCCTTTATCCTCGTCGCCATTGTAGTGAAACTCAGATTTTACCTAAATGTGACAATATTTATTGATTGAATCTGTTATAAGTTTGAAAGCTACACTGAGAATGAGGTTGAAGTATTTGGTGCGTGTGTTGGTGTGGTGTGATGTCAGTTCACCACAGTAGTCCACCACAGCAGTTCACCACAGAACCAGTATCTATTAAAAATTTGAATACCTCTTCGCTTCTGGCGATGTATTCGAAATACGGAAGCAGAGTGCTTTATCCTAAAAAATAAACGTCGTCTAGTTCTTCAGGTTGGTCCATATCCGGTCCGTTGTCCGCGTCAATGTAGTCTGTTAAAGTTTGCTCCTCATTTTCACATTCCTGATTGATGTTTTCTTCATGCTGTTCCAAAGTATCGTCGACGTCCTCGTTTTGTTCGGTGTAGTACACCCGTTGCACTTTATTTGGCGGGTGTTGATTTTGTCGTGATGGAAGTTGGGAACGTTTGGTGTTCCATTGTTGTTGGTAGTTTCGTGGCCTGTTGGAATAATTCACCAGATGGGTTCGCATGGATTGATCGACATTCATGGGTTCCGCTCTCGGTTGTGGTTTTGGAGGAAGTGGATAAGCATTCGATACATGAGGGAATGCTTGTTGGGGCGGTCTATTCCATTGAGGTGCTTGTGGAGCTCTTGGGTTGTGCACAAGTTCCGGATAAAAATTTCGTCTACGGGCCGGAATGGGAGCCGGGGGAGATGGAAGGCCTCTTCTTGGTGGAACTAGAGGTGGAGCCTGATTGCTAAATCTACGCTGAGTGGACTGCGAGATATTAGCGTGCTGCGTACGATAATCCACATTTTACAATTTACGACACAAGTGCAAAGCTTGTGGCAGGTCGGCAGGCTCGCGAATACTCAATAACCTGGGTAGGTCACCTCTTAATCCTCTGACGAATGTGTCGAGGGCCTTCTCCCGGTACGATTGCGTCATGACGCTTAATGATTCTGGACTCATATCTATCGAGCCTAGCTTATTGAGGATGAGTGACAAATGATGATAGACGACTTGGTAGAACTCTGGGATGGTTTTTGAACCCTGAACCAGAGTCGTCATTTGGTACTCAAGAGTACCTAGGTCTCTTTTGTCTGCGTAGTGGAGTGTCAGACATTTGGAGATTCTATCCCAATTTAGTGGAGTATTATACGACTCCAAAGCGATATCTACATGACCAGTAATTTTATTTCGTATTACGGACAAAATTCCGTAATACTTTGGGGTGCCCTTGAGGTGTTCGTAAATTCTGAGGATGCGATCCACGCTTTTCCTCCACGAATTGAACTCTCCGGCCTCGCCCGTGAACTGCCTTAAGCTTTTCACGACGCGACGTCTAGAATTTTGTCCATATCGGACAATCCATGATCCCCTTGGGTGTTAATTGGGACGTCTGAATCATTTGCGACACTGGGTGTAGGATAAATAAGGGAATTAACTAATTGTGGTCCTTGCACCCGGAGTGTTTCTGATACAATCTGGGTGATAAGCTCCACCAATCGTTGGTTATTTAGTTCTTGTTGGTTATTACGTTCGTTAGGAGGATTGTTAGGCAAAGGATCTGCAGGAGCCTCGTTGACGTTCAAACGCGCGGGTCTTAAAAGGTTATTCGGATTTGACATGTTCGCATGTTATAGATGGGATTAACACTCACAGAAAATATCGAACGCGGTTGGATACAATTAAAACACTCCTAAAATTAATTTTTGAAATCGTCACTAAATACACTCTGCTATTGAGAAAATTATATTACTGGCTTCACTCGCTTGTTTTAAGTAATTTTCCTTAGTTCTGTTCGTTATTAATTACTCCTTTTATAAAATATAAAAAATACAATTAATTCAACATAACTTACAGTAATACTATTTTCATTGCCGTTGTTGTCTTTGAAAAGGATATAAATGTTGAAGATTTCTCCTTGTTGGGCGATGATGGTTAATCGGTTGACGATGATGGTTAATCGATTTGCTGGTTCGGACGATGATGGTTAATCGTTTACTGATGATGGTGAATCGATCGGCGATGATGGTTAATCGGTTGACGATGATGGTTAATCTTTCTGCTGGTTCGGACGATGATGGTTAATCGGCTGACGATGATGGTTAATCGATTTATTGGTTCGGACACGCCTTATTCCACGGCGCGGGTGGTTGTCGGTCTGGTACCAACCCCTTTTTGCTGATGCTACTCGGGAACCACTTTCTCACGCACTAACAACTGTTGAAACCGGCTCGTTTTTCGCACGGAACGCGAAACTTTACTTGGTTATCGTACTGTATTGCGAATTACTCTATTCACTGTGTTGCGGATGCGGGTCCCTGCTCGGGCGCCAGTTAAATTTAAGGAAACAGAAGTTTCTTAAAAAAAAAACAACTTTATTGGTCGGAGTTTACAATACGACTGACTTAATCTAAATTACAATAATGAATTCTAAACATAATTGATTCTGCATAATGCCGATGCTGCATTTTCGTACCTGGTGATCGGAAATAAGGTAGACGCAAAGTAAGCAAATAATGTTGCGCGTGCAGGTGTTAACTTATATACTTCACAGTCTACAAGTTAATAACATGAAGTTGCATCAAGTACAGTACAGTATTGTTAAAAATTTGTTTGTGCGATACATATTTTCCAACACTCCCACTTCTCGCCATAACAAAATTTTACTTTAAAAAAAAATTTCCAATTAATGAAAAATCTAATCCAAATAATTTAGGCACAAAGTTCAAGTTCAAATCCTAATTCAAATCGAAATTCAATTACAAATTATTACTCGGATCATACTTTAAATATACCTATAGTTCATTATAATATTAAGTAAACCGCGAAAATATTCAAATTTAATTTTAGTTAGCGGCTTCGTAAATATATCAGCGACCTGCTTATCCGTTGGTACGTAACATACGTTGAACAATGCGTCGCTGTATTTCTCTCGTACAAAATGGTACCTGACATCAATGTGCTTCGTTCGTTTGTGAAATTCCGGGTTCTTGATAAGCTTTATCGCCCCAGACAGTGTTGCTTGAAGGAGTCCGGAAGTAAAATATATCCTTCAACAAGGATTGAAGCCATGCTAAGTCCTTAACAGCTTCAGATGCAGCGACATATTCCGCTTCTGTTGTCGATAGACTTACGCATTTCTGCCGTTGGGATGACCAAGAAATAGGACCTTTTCCCCAAAAAGAGACATAACCACTTGTTGATCGTCGAGATTTGACATCGCTACAAAATCAGCATCACTGTAACATGTAATGGAAGAATTAGTTGTATACATGTATCGAATTCCATAATCCTGTGTCCCCTTAATGTATTTGAAAATACGTTTAATGGCGTTAACATGTTCTGCACAAAGAAACACTAACTGTGTGCCAGCTGAATATTCATCACAGTAAAGCGGCATCAGCGATGATGACGAGATGCTTTGATGAAGAGAAACTGGACATAGCTTTGATACAGGAACCCTGGATTTTACAAAACAAAATTAGGGGTTTGTCACAACAAACCGCAAATCTGTACCATGCACAGGTGAACGGTAAAATAAGGACATGCATCCTGGTGCGTCATGGAATACGTGCAGTACAAATGATGCATCTCTGCCCGCCTGATCTTACAGTAGTAATTACAGCACACAAGTTGGACTGGTCGAGCTACCTCCCCGATAGACTAAAGGTAGCTCCTGACGAGTATGGTCTATCGGTGGACGAAACCAGTCGACTAGTGCGATCGGCTTTAATGCTGAAAAATTTTTTGTGTGGAGTGCATTGCCAACTTAATATTGTTGTATTGAGTTGGTAGTGCTATACTCCATTCATTCTTAAAAACTTACGGTAGTAATGATCGGCAGTGGTGCAGGATCATTCCTAATTGCATCAGCATATCTCCCTTATGATTCACCAGAACCACCTCCATCAGAGGAAGTAGAAAATCTGGTAAGATATTGTAAAAAAAGAGATATGGCCCTGATCATAGGCTGTGATGCCAATGCGCACAACACTGTGTGGGGCAGCACAGATGACAATCCTAGAGGACAGCACCTGCTAGAATTTGTGGAAAGGTACAATCTGCTGGTAGCAAACAAGGGGGTCGCTCCCACCTTCGTGGATGCACGAATGGCTAAGGTGATCGACATTACCCTAAGCTCTGTTAATATGCTTGACAGAGTTCTGAATTGAAGAGTGGTGGACAGGCTAGCAATGTCTAATCACAGGGCTATCCAGTTTGAAATTCTGTATGGCAGAAAACGGAGTAGCGAACGCAAACGTATAAGAGTGCCAAAAAATACTGATCGTGTTAAGTACGAGACATATTTATTGGAACAAGTCGAGGATATTCAAGACGGAATACCTCGGAATACGGTCGAGATAGAGCGAACAGTGGAACAACTGAACTCCGCTATTAATCGCGCTTTCGAACACACTTGTCCCTCCACAGTAGTGGACGAAAAGGACCCAACACCATGGTGGAGTAGGGAACTGGAGTCTATGAAAAAAGAGACAAGGAAAGCCTTTAACCGTTACATGAGGGAGAGAGACTCTCATTCTTGGGAACTATACAAGGATAAAAAGAGGGAGCTGAAAAGAACCTTACGTCTTCGGAAACGAAATACGTGGAGGGAATTCTGCTCTAGCATGAAGGGTACGTCGGAAGTATGCAGATTACAGAAGATGATATCGAAAGACACTGCTTCGAAAATGGGGCTGATAAGCAAAGTTGATGGTTCCAAGACAGAAACAGTGGAAGAAACGTTGCAGGCGCTGATGGAGGTACATTTTCCTGGAAGTTTCAAGTCAAACCAACCATGGGCCCAAACTAACAAGGGAACTGGTGGGGTAAGTCAACAAGAAGCTGAGAGGATAATAACTCCAAATGGAGTCAAAAGTGCTATAAACTCTTTTGCACCATTTAAAACGGCTGGAATGGACGGAATATTCCCGGAACTATTACAGTGGGGCATGGGCGCTCTACTAGATAGGATCCGGAATATATTCATCGCCTGTCTTTCAGCAGGCTATATCCCGAAGGCATGGAGGGAGGCTAAGGTGGTCTTCCTGCCTAAACCGGGAAAGAAAGACTATGCAGAGGCCTTCAGGCCGGTTAGCCTTACATCATTCCTGTTGAAAACAATGGAAAAAGTGTTGGTGGACTACCCGGAGAACACCACGCTAATGTATAGTCTACTTTTATGGATATAGAGGGTGCTTTTGATAAAATCTCCTTTACCAAACTAAGGAACGCCCTGACTGAGCGGGGGGTTGATTATATTATAATTAAGTGGATCGACTCTATGCTTAAGCAGAGGGCGGTAAATCTTAGCAGTGGATGTGACAGAATACGGGGCAAGGTAGTCCGAGGATGCCCACAAGGAGGTGTTCTTTCGCCTCTACTGTGAAACATCACCGTGGACAGTCTGCTCTGGAAGCTGGACTCGATGGGCGTACACACTGTAGGATACGCCGATGACTTGGCACTCACGGTCAGTGGAAAGTTCATGGACACAATTCTAGGTTGCATGGGACAAGCTCTCAAAGTAACCGAAGAATGGTGTAATGAGCAAGAGCTAACCATAAACGCTAGTAAATCAAACACTATGATTTTTACTCGTAAGAGGAAAGACATAGAGATAACTCCCTTACGGCTCTTTGGTTCGGAAATTAAGGTGTCCAATGAAGTGAAGCATCTAGGAGTTAGATGCGTTTTTTACCTTTAAAACGTCACATTCGCAAATTTTCAAATCTAAGTCCTTAATATTTATACGCCCATCGAAACATAACATAATGAGGCAACTTTTGTCAGCTTAGTCAGTTCAAAGTACCGTTACGAAATAATCATTTGGATTTTTGATGAAAAATAGATTTCACAATTTTTCCAAAGTTTGACCGGTTGTATCTTTGAAATAATGGTGATTTTTTTACCGGTAAAAAGTTTATTTATATGAAATTTTATGTAGTTTCAGAAAGTAAGATCAAATCTTGGATCGAATAATTAGAGTATTTAGAATTTGTTGGACAAGTCAAGGGTTTGGACAGTTTTTTTAAAATGCTATAACTCTGTAACGGTTAAAGATAGAGGGTTCATGTAGTACATTAATTTTCTGCAAATGAGCCATACTATCTACCATTTAAATATTTACCATCATAAATGGGACACCCTGTATACAAAGCCATTATGACTTTTCCACCATTTCGATGAAGTGTAAATATGCATGGGTCGGCTGTACTAACTTTAAATGAAAAATCCTTCAAAAGTTTAGTGAATTTCAAATTCCAGCATCTGGACGCTTGTTTAAGTTCACACAAACTTTTACATAGTTTACATACGCGACTGGTTCCATTATTATATCCTATCGGCTGCGACATATAAATATCTTCGTTAATGTCTCCATTAAGGAACGCCGTCTTTATATCAAATTGATTCAATATTAGCTTTTCAGCGGTTGCAACTGCTAGAATGAATCGAATCGATGTGAACCTCGCTACTGGACTAAACGTTTCATTGTAATCGACTCCTTCCTCTTGGGTGAAACCCCTTGCGACAAGACGTGCTCTGTATCTTTCTATTTGGCCTTCCTGCGTAAATTTTGTTTTATAAACCCATTTGTTGTCGATAACTTTACAGTTTTCAGGCAAATCGATAAGATCCCATGTTCCGTTTTTGTGCATCCATCGCTGCTTTCCAATGAATAGCATCCTTCGAACGAACTACTTCCTGAAAAGTCCGAGGTTCATAGCAACTGGCTACAAAGGCAAACCCTTCCAAAATATTCGCCATTACACTTGGTGTATGTGGGATATTACGTTTTGCACTACGAAGTTGGTCTCGTATTGGTGTTGTAACTCGTTCATCGTCTTCGTCATTCATTCCGGAAGCCAACTCATTTCCATTAGGTGATCTAAGGACTACGCGCGGATTGGTTTCCACCTGATTTTCCTTAGATTCTGTTTTAACTGCTCTCGTTTCATGCGGCATACAAGATTCTTTCATAATATCGCTATACTCGTAGTCCGTGTTTATCATAACAGATGAATTCTCACCGGGTTCTTTGAAAATTGCATCTCGAGTAACTTCAACTTTCCTTCTCTTGACTATCCACGCATGATAACCTTTCTGTCCATCACCATATCCGACAAAATAACCAAATTCAGATTTCTTGTCCCATTTTCTACGTTTTTATTTTGGCACATGGACGAAAATTTCACTGCCAAAAACTTTCAAGTCTTTAATACTCGCTTTTCGATTAAACTAAAGTTCGAAAGGTGTCTTTCCCTTAACAGGACTTGTACCGAAACGATTAAGTAAAAACACAGCATAATTGATTGCTTCTGTCCATAAGAATATTGGTAATTTTCTAGCATGTAACATAGTTGAATGGCCAATAACTCCGCTAATCGAACTTTTTAGGGCAAGTTACACCCTAGGGTACATACCACAACCTTGGAGGAAAGTTAATGTGGTCTTCATACCCAAAGCGGGCAATAAGCCGGAACATATGCCCAAATCCTATAGACCGATTAGCCTTACTTCCTTCTTCCTTAAAACCATGGAAAAGTTGCTTGATTTGCATATCAGCCACAAGATGGAACTGTCGAGCCCCCTACATCGTATGCAATTCGCGAACACGAAGGGTTGTGGAGATGTGAGGAGGAGAGGAGGACAAACAAGTCAACAGTAACCGTCTTGCATAGCCTTGTCAGTACAATCGAAAAGTCC
This sequence comes from Chloromyia formosa, assembly GCA_964017055.1. Lineage (NCBI taxonomy): Eukaryota > Metazoa > Arthropoda > Insecta > Diptera > Stratiomyidae > Chloromyia > Chloromyia formosa. Next base: position 72,945,294 of record OZ024816.1, read on the forward strand.
CTCAGTGAAAAGGAAATCGCGCTGTGCGCCTTTCTTGACATTGAGGGGGCTTTCGATAATACCGGCTACGAGTGCATTTCCAGAGCACTGGAACTCAGGGACATCCCGCCCGCTACCATTGCATGGATAGATGCCATGCTCCGGGGACGGGATATTCACTCAACTCTAGACAGTACATCCATTTGCGTGAATGCCGTAAAGGGTTGTCCACAAGGTGGCGTTCTGTCACCCCTTTTGTGGTCCCTTGTCGTGGACGAGCTGATTTCCATGCTTAATGAGCGCGGTTATCTTACTATCGGATACGCGGATGATTTAATTATCATAGTCAGGGGCAAATTCGAATCCACCATCACTGAGGTGATGAGGTCGGCCCTTGACATAGTTCTACACTGGTGTGTGGCTGTGGGCTTACATGTAAACCCACAGAAAACTGTCGTTGTGCCGTTCACACGAAAACGAAACATAACATTGGATCCAATTTCGTTAGGCGGCACGACCTTAGATTATTCCACTGAAGGTTAATGTCTCGAGGTAACTCTAGACTCGAAACTCACCTGGAATACTCACATAGATATTGTACTTGGCAAAGCCACACGGACAATGTGTGCTTGCAGAAGTTTCTTTGGACGGACATGGGGGCTCACCCCAAAGATAATTGAGTGGTTATACACCATGCTGGTGCGGCCTATGGTGACCTACGCAGCGCTTGTGTGGTGGCCGAAAACTCAGCAATCTTCTGTCTTACTGAAGTGCAATAAGCTTCAACGTCTTGCCTGCCTTGGCATCACTGGAGCTATGCGCACTTGTCCTACGGCAGCCCTGGAGGCGATTATTGGACTTACTCCGTTGCATATATTCATTCAAGAATCAGCAGCTCTAAATGCTCTCAGACTTCGTTTAACTTCCGACGTGCGTAGTGAAGAAAGCGGTCACATGAGCATTCTGAATCAAATTCCTGATGTGCAGATCTGCTTGAGATCAGATTACATGATCACGGAGGTTTGCTTCGGCAGAAAATATTCAGCCCTCATCTCTTACCGCTCTGAATGCGTAAATGGCACACCCTGTCCAGACCCTAGATGTATCAAGTGGTTCACCGATGGGTCTAAAACGGAACAGGGTGTTGGTGCAGGTGTCTTTGGACCCAACACCAGGATTTCGATCGCAATGGGAGTCTCGCCCAGCGTTTTTCAAGCTGAGATCCACGCCATTGAGGTCTGCGCCAGGGTAATCTTGGAAACTGGACTTCGCGGCGCTCACATTGCTATCTACTCAGACAGCCAAGCAGCTATAAAAGCGCTCTCCTCATTTAAGGTCTCTTCAAAACTGTTGAAGGAGTGTTACAATCTCCTTCAACTGTTGGCAACCAAAAACCGAGTCTTCTTGTGTTGGGTGCCAGGCCACCAGGGCATTGAGGGGAACGAGGCTGCGGATGAACTTGCTAGACAAGGATCATCCAGTCGTTTTCATGGACCTGAGCCTTACTGTGGCTTTGGACTGGCCTCGGCCAAACTGCGGATCAAAGATTGGTTTGCACGATTGCGTCAACAGTACTGGAATAACCTTCCAGGGCTTCGTCAATCAAAGGAGCTGATAATGCCCTTCAGTCACAAGGGTACTACTCAAATGAGTAGAACCCACCTAAGACTCCTAGTGGGGTACTTATCTGGCCATCACCTGGTCAGATATCACCTGAACAAGATGGGTCTGTCAAGCGAGACTGAATGCCGTCTTTGTCTGGAAGACGTGGAAACGACCAAGCACATCTTGTGCGAATGTCCCGCCATCACGCGTTTTAGGATGTCACTCCTCGGGCAGGCTACTATCAGCACTGCAGAATTCAGGTTGATTCCTGCTAAAGACTTACTGCCCTTTATTAGAAGGGTGGACGGTCTTTTGGATTAATGAGCTACGGCACAATAGATCTTTATGGTCGCAGTGCCTTCCTGCTGGGAAAGTAGCTCGTATTTGTATATCTATCTATCTATCTAACATAGTTCTTGCAATCTCGACGACAGTACGCATCTCCATTTCAGTGCGCCCATTTTGCTGAGGAGTGTATGGCACTGATGTTTGATGATTTATACCTGCCTCTTCCAAAATAGTGCATACTTCATCGTTTTTAAACTCTGAACCGTTATCGGATCTCATAATTTTTATGTTACACCCAATCTCAATGTTCACACGTTTAATAAATGTTTTAATAATGGTTGCGATACTGTTATATCGGGAATTTCGGATTAAGAACACTGTAGGAATAATTTCATAACGATATGTATTTTTACAAGATAAATTGAACACAAGTACATATTGAAAACTTCGACGCGATTGAATACAATGGACACAACGATGTCGCCATCTTGAATGCGATCGAAAAGCAAACGTCAATCGTCTAGTGTTGCCAAATGGGACATAACAGTCTCCCACGCTTAATAGGAAAATAATCGAATTCATTTAACTTGAACTTAAGAACTTAAATTTGAATTTTACTTTAAGAATTTGAAAAATAGTTATTTGAAATCTCTACATTGAATTTATAAAGTATAATTGAATTTTGAACATTGTATTATTATTTCTTTTAAGAATTTGAAAACTGAATTTAGAAAAGATAATTAAATTTGAATGTTTACATTTTATTATTTACGACGTAATCTTTTAAGTATGCTGGTTGATGTTTAGCACGTTGTGATCTTCGAACTGCATGTTGCTCTTCTTCTGTACGCTGTTCATTCGGTTGTTCTTCATTCAGGTGTTCAGTGGGTTGTCCTTCTGAAGCAATGTTATTTTCATTGCCGCTGTTATTCGATGTTGAAAGCTGCTCTCGGCTTCCCACATTCTGTAATTCGACGAAATGTTGATAGATGTTCGTCGGATCGTAAAGAATGTTCTCGCTTGAAGTAGGTTTCGTGTCTGGAGCAAAATTAACTCGAACTGGTTTTACTTTGCTGGCTCTCAGTTGATCAATATGTTGTTTAAGGGTATAACCATCATCGAATTTGACAAGATAATGAAGTCGTCCAAACTTCCGTAGAATTGTACCATTTTTCCATACATGTTTGTTATTTGAAAAATGTTGAGCTTGTACTCTCTCTCCCACGCTTAATGAGCGCGTTCGCGGTAAAGGTTGAGTAGGATTGAATTTAATAGTAGGTTTCAACGCATCAAGTTGAATTCGAATACGCCTGTTGAAATATAGTTCCGCCGGACTTACCACATACCAGAGGAGTTGCTCTGTATCTCTGCATGATTTCACTGACTTTCTTATACAGGGATGTCCGTTCACTTGACATCGCTTTAAGTTTCCGTTTCAATGTTTGCACATTACGCTCTGCTAAACCGTTTGTGCTAGGATGTCCCGGAGCAATAAGTTTCTGAAAAATTCCGTTTCATGTACAATATTGTTTGAATTGACTGCTAACAAATATTGAAGCGTTATCAGAAACAAGGACGTTCGGAAACCCGTGTGTTGAAAATATATCAGACAAAAAATCGATCGTTGATTCTGATGTCGGATTATTTCGTGAAATTCGTATTTCTGCCCATCGTGATTTAGCATCCATAACGATGAGGAAAAAATGATTTTGAAAAGGACCTGCATAGTCAATGTGTATTCTTTCCCAATTTTCACTTGGTTCTTCCCAATGGTGAATGGGAGCTTCTACTGGATTTCGTTGAATTTGAACGCATGCTTCGCATGATCTCACTAACCTTTCAATATCCCGATCGATACCTTTCCAGTAGCAGTATCTCCTTGCAAGTCGCTTCATTTTGGTGATACCACAATGTACGCGATGTAGTTCTGCTAATATGTGTTGTTGAAGGCTTCCTGGAATGAGAACTCGTTGACCCTTGAAGAGTACGCCATTGTTGAGTGTATAATCGCCTTCTACTTCTTGACCGTTGATTAATTTCGATTTGATCTGGAACAGAATTTCGTCTTTTGCTGTTTCGCTCGCTAGAATTTCCGCATTTACGTATTCGCTCGAAATTTCGAAAATCGATGAGACACAGATTTTGTTGACTTCCTCGTTGATTACCATGTCAGTTGATAAGTTTTTCTGTGCTATTGGAGCCCGTGAAAAATAATCGACGTTAGCGTGTTCGCTTCCTTTTTTATGTAGTACTTCGTAATCGAATCCTGATAAAAATTCTGCATAACGCAATAATCTGGCACATGTTATCGGAGGCAGTTTGGAATGTTGATGAAGAATTCTCGTTAAAGGGCAATTATCTGTGATAAGTTGAAACTTTCGTCCGTACAGGTACATGAAGAAATGATTAACTGTGAATATGATAGCAAGTACTTCACGATCGAGTTGGCTGTAATTTTGTTCTGCCTTCGTAAGTGATCTGGATGCAAATGCAACTGGCTTCTCTACTCCATTTATACGATGAGATAATACGCCAGCTATTCCTGTTGGACTAGCGTCGCAGGCTACGATAATAGGTAAAGTCGAATCAAACGGTGTAAGAACCATATCACTTGCCATTATTTTTTTAAGTTCGATGAATGCTGCTTCACAGTCATTTGACCAGAAGAATTTTTTGTTCTTCTGAAGAAGTTTTCGAAGTGGAGACGTTATTGTTGATAGATTTGGAATGAATCTCGAATAGTATGTTACTAGGCCTAAAAATCTCCTGACATCGTCGACGTTAGCTGGACATGGTGCTTTGATAATGGCTGCAACTTTTTCTGGCGATTTTAAAATTTCATTGTATCGAATTGTGTAACCCAAATATGGAATTTCTGTTTTGAAAAATGAGCATTTTTTCAAGTTTAAGTGAAGGTCATATTCTTGCAGTCGTTTTAGACACTGGATAAGATTGCTTCGACATTCTTCTTTTGTAGTCCCGTGGACAATTATGTCGTCAAAATAGGACATAACTTTTGGTAATTCGGAGAGAATTTGATCTATTATCCGGTTGAATTCAGATGGAGCAGTTTTTATTCCAAATGACAATCTGTTAACTCGATACGTACCTCGATGTGTTGACATCGTTTGAATTTCACTTGAATCTGGATCTACTTGAAGATGTAAATATGCTTTGAAAATGTCAAGTCGACAAAAAAATCTGGATCCTTTTAGACTATTAAAAATTTCGTCGATCTTTCGAATTGGATAGTTAGCTGAGACGAGTCTTTCGTTCACACCAATTTTGTAGTCCACGCAAAGTCTTACGCCACCATCTGGTTTTGAAATGATGACCAGTGGTGATCCCCAATCGCTATCCAATCTTTTCTTGAAAAACTCCTGGAAAACATTTGATGATGTCATCGATTGAGTCGATTGAATTTACCTGACAACTCTCGAATTCGTTTGAAGATTTTGATCTACTTCGTGTAGTTTTATTTTTAGGCGTCGAATCCAAATTCGTCCTAATAGAGGATCGTTTTCGTCTGGTACTAGATATATTTCGTCATTGATAATTTTGTCGTGGTATTCTACTTGAACATTAACTTTTCCATCCGGAACGAAAACATTTTTCGTATATGAACGAAACGCTATCTTTGACGGCTGCATCTCCACGTTTAATTTTAATTTCTCGTACTGGCTACGTGGTAGTGAAGTAAAGCCCACGCCCGTGTCGACTTCGAATTTTTGTATGCGACCATTTATTTTGACATCTACACAATATTTTCCCGAATCGCGACCATTTTCCGCATGGTTTTCAAAAATGTCCACGATTTTGTTTATTCCGTACACTTTATGAACATTGTCCTCTTTTTTGTTATACGTACGTAGAAGTGTTTTTAAACAAACCCGTTTTACGTGACCACTGCGTCCACATGATTTACACTTCAGAGATTTTATGTTTGTACGGCACTGATTTATTCTGTGGTTGTCTCTGCCACAACGAATAAAAATTAAATTAGAAATTCCCAATTTTTTATAATCCACTTTGAACTGTTTATTTGATCGATTTGCTGATTGCGACCGATTTGTTGAACTTTGTGCTGGAATGTATTTTGACACTTTATTTAGATCACTTTAAAATGCAAAATTCCCAGTCTGTGCACTCAATTCACAACTGTCAATTTTCGAAGCTTCGAGAATTAATGCCTTTTCCACAATTTTTTCAAAACTGGAATGTTTCGACTGCAAAATATGCTCCCGTATATAATTTTCTTTCAGGCCGCGTATAAATTGCGCACGTAGAAAAATGTCCGAAATGTTCGTTTGACACTCACATGGTGAAATAAAATTACAATCACTAATGTCTCGACTAAGCATCGCGACATACTCAGCAATTGACTGATGTTCATTTTGATACAGCGAAAGGAACCGATGCTGAGAAACTAACACGTTTTTTCTTGGACACAAATGGGTTTCTAATTTGTCGGCAATTTCCTCGTACGACAACTCGTTGATACTTTTAGGCGCAAATAAAGAGACTAAAAGTTTGAAGGTTACTGACCCAATCGAATTAATAAACAATTGATGGCACAGTTTTTTATCGTCATTTACGTTTTTCAATTGTAAATAATTTTCAAAACGTTGACGATACAATTTGAAATTCTCTTTCGAGACATCGAAATTTTCGAAAGGTGGTAACACTGTTTGGATTTTCGGAGCCGCATGTTCCGGGTGCTCCGTCACCAACGTGTCACTACGTGCGGTGCAAATCGCTGCCACCTGTTGAAGCAAGTCCTGCTGGTTCTTGCTAAACACTTCTAAGAACGTTTTGAATTGATTCGCGTCCATTTTGCCCGGATTTGAATTGAAAAGAACGACAGTAGAAAAATTTAGAATAACGCGTCACTTGTACTTTCGATTGCACACACACAAAAATATCCTCGTCGCCACTTTTATTATATCGGGAATTTCGGATTAAGAACACTGTAGGAATACTTTCATAACGATATGTATTTTTACAAGATAAATTGAACACAAGTACATATTGAAAACTTCGACGCGATTGAATACAATGGACACAACGATGTCGCCATCTTGAATGCGATCGAAAAGCAAACGTCAATCGTCTAGTGTTCCCAAATGGGACATAACAGATACCTTTCTTTTCTTTTAGGATAAACACTTGCTTATACGTTATGTATTAATGTTCTTGCAAATGTACAAGTGCGAATCATTTTAAATTTAAATTGGAATTGTTTGTGACACTTGGTTTCATTCTGCACACCAACTTAGTATGCGTCTGTAGCTTAGCTCGGTAACGCACCGGGCATTTTTTGCTACTCGAAACACGGTCTCTGCGGTTCGCGCCCCGCAACGGGACCAACTATTTTTTATTCTCAAATTCCCTCTGAATTAATTTCTCCGAGCTTAGTGGTTTCGTATGGATAGTAGCACTCATCAGGTCATTTCGTGGTCGTCTTGCACATGGATAGCTGCAAAGATGCAAGACCTGATGAGTTAATATAAGTGCTTCACACCATCTAGACCTCCACGGTCGAGTTTTCAAGTAAAATCACGCCTTCACGGCTTAATACAAACAGAATTCTCACACTTTCGTGGTCGTCTTGCACATGGATAGCTGCAAAGATGCAAGACCTGATGAGTGCTACTATCCATACGAAACCACTAAGCTCGGAGAAATTAATTCAGAGGGAATTTGAGAATAAAAAATAGTTGGTCCCGTTGCGGGGCGCGAACCGCAGAGACCGTGTTTCGAGTAGCAAAAAATGCCCGGTGCGTTACCGAGCTAAGCTACAGACGCATACTAAGTTGGTGTGCAGAATGAAACCAAGTGTCACAAACAATTCCAATTTAAATTGAACTTGCTTATAGTTTGAAAAATCGTCTTTAAACAATGTAAAGTACCTGGAACCTCCCGGCGATGGTTCTCGCATGGGACCACAGAGATCGGTATGGATTAATTCCGCACGATTTTCAGACCTACTGGCACTTGTCTTGAATGGTGACCGATGTTGCTTACCGAAAGCACAAGCATCGCAGAAAAATTCTTTATCATCGACGAAATCAACAGATCTGTCTCTTAGCACTCTCCTAACCTGATCGGCATTTATATGGCCAAGACGATCGTGCCATTTGGCAATCGACTCACATTGAACCGCGATACTCGAGGATATTTCTTTCACAACATTAACGCGAAACATCATTTTGTATAAAATAGTTTTCTTTCGCGAACTCCCACTGCAACAGTACGTCCGTTTCTTATTAAGTGACACTTCAAATGATCCGAACTCAATTTGTAGCCTCTGTCTAAGGCGCTTCCAGAAGAAAACAGGCTTATTTTTATCTCTGGCACAAAGAAAACACCCAGCAAATTTTTTGATTGCCAGCTATCACCGTCAAATGCGAGAATATTTATGTCACCCTTTCCAAACGTGAAAATCGGAAGTAATTTTCATGGATAAAATCAAAATATTTTGTTTTACCCAAACTTCACCTTAGTACGATATTATCACCAAATGAGCAAACTTTTAACTAATTCTAAACAACTTGATCTAATAACACCGCAATTCTTACACGTTCAAAGAATTTTGCCACAAAGTGAATAAAATAGTTACAGTAACTTTTTTTCTTCCACACTGTGCATTTTTAAGAATGTTCGTATAATCAAGAATTAAGGCAAATCTGCTCAACGACTTTGCCTGTCCGTTTCTTCTTCTTCCTTGCCCTTTCATAGCACTCTGTGGCTTCGCGTTGCTCTGCCTGTGGTGTTGGCACTTCGCCCATTCTGGCGGTATAATCTCAGCTTCCTTCTGCAGGCAGCACGGTCTTGGATCGTATCATCGTACATAGTCCAGCATTCAGACGCATACATGAGTGCGGGACGTACGACCGTTTTGTACAACTTGCCCTTAAGCTTTCGTGGCATTTTCTTGTCGCAGAAAACTCCAGAGTTTTCTCGCCACTTCATCCAACCGACACTGATGCTATGTTTGATGTCGGCATCGCAGGTGGCTTCTTTGTTGACCATCGAGACAGGTATTTGAACCTTGTATAGGACTTCAACTGCTCTCCTTTAATGTAGATATCTAGTATCGGTCTCTCTGGATCTGAGAAAGGACAGCAAAGATACTCAGACTTTGATATGCTAATCCAGTCCATGATCCTCCAGTATCTTACACCACTTATTCAGTGCAGCCTGCAAAGCAACGATGTCTTTGCTACCCAGGACAATGTCATCGGCGAAGAGAAGCGATATTTCCAGGCCGTCAGAGATGAGTGTTAATAAATAGAACATGATGATGTTGAAGAGCAAAGGACTCAATACACTGCCTTGGTGAACTCCGACTCTAACCGGAAATTCTTCAGACTCACCAGCTGTGCATCTAACTTTAGTAGTTGCCCCATCATACATGTCTTGTATCATCTTGACATATGCCTCGGGGGCCACCCATATCAGATCACGAGGAACTCTGTCGAAGGCTTTTTCCAAATCGATGAACACAAATTGCAAGTCCGTACGTGCATCACGATGCTTTTCCATCGTAACACGTATGCACTGAGTAGCATCGACTGTGGACCGACCCTCCACAAAGCCGCATTGATTGTCATCCAACCGTACAATCTCTTTCAATCGATTGCAGACAACCCGCTCGTAAGTCTTCAATGTGTGAGATGTTAACTTGATTGCCCTATAGTTATTGAGCTTGCGTGAGTCACCCTTGTTCTTATAAAACGGGAGAAGGAAGCTTTTTCTTAAAGAGTCAGGCATCGGTTGCCCTCTTTTCATTTTGTTGAAAAGAACAGTGAGCCATCTAAGCCCGACATGATTCATCTTCAACCAAAATTCCAAGGGTATTTTATCCAGTCCGACTGCCTTTCCGCGTTTCATCTGCATCATTGCCTTCATCACCTCCTCCACTGAAAAATCAGCGATATCAATGGTGTTTGACTCCACAGCTTGAAAAGCTTCTCGCGGAAATTCTTCGTTCAAAAGTTCGTCAAAGTACTCACGCATTCTGCTACAGATTGCAGTATCTTCAACCAGTAGTACTTCTTGTGAGTCTTCAACGTACTTTGGCGTCTGAATCTCTCGAGCGTTTCTTCTCCTTTGGGCTGCGACCTTATAAATCCTGGCATTGTCTTTAGGTTTCTCTTGCAATGACGATCTCCCATTCGCCGTCAGATCTTCTAGTTCCTGATAGAACTTCTCGGCTGCAATCGCCTTTGCTTGAGCAACCTTTCGCTTTACTTCCTTCCGGCATTTATCATATTTCTCCCGAAGTTGAACCTTCTTGGCTTCACTGCCTGTGCTGCATGTTGTCCAAGCCTTGAATGTGTTCGATTTGGCCTGCACTGCTTCTTTAATTTCGTTATTCCACCACCACGTCTCCTTGTTCGTGTGGAGCGGGCCTTTCGTAACTCCCAGTGTATTTTCAGCCTCACCTACTAACATTTCATTGTGTTGGACTTTGCCCGTCGCAGTTGGTGTTGTATTGAAGCCACTCCTCCATTTTAACAATGAATGGAGTTACAACAGATTCAAAGCGTTCGTTGTTGAGATTATGCCACTTGATTTTCTCGACTGGTCTGGGGATTGCTTGCGGTCTTGTTCCTCCTTTCAAAATAAATTCTGTCAGGAGCAACCGGTGCTGGGTGACCCAAGATCACTTTTGCAGTCTTTCACCCAACGTCTCATGAAATTTAGACACAGATGATAGTCTATCTGCGTCGCATGAGCTCCACTGCTATATGTGATTAGGTGTCTTTGGTTCTTAATGAACCATGTGTTGAGGATGACCAGACTGTGTGATCTGCACATAGTCAGGATAGCCTCACCTTCATCATTTCTGGCTGAAATCCCCTCCGAAAAAGACCAGCTCGGTATGTGGTATACTTTGAAGCAGTGTGTCAACGTCGCTCCAAAATGCCTCTTTTTCACTTTGCTGCAAACCCACTTGGGGAGCGTAGGCACTTATGACGTTCCACACTCTTTCGCAGATAACCAATTTTGCCTGTCCGTTTATTGGAGATAATGTGTACTTACGAATTTATTTCATTTTGTCCTTGCATTTTGAAACTGGAACAAACACAGAATTACAGGCTTAGACGCTTCAAAATTATTCACACAATGTAAACAGTGTACACACTTCCACTATTTGATGCTGCGTTGCAACTGACGGGACCACTACTGAATGAGGACTATTTATTATTTATTATTATTTATTATTGGATATCGGTATAGTTTAACATGGACTGGTTTCGTATTTTCGTCAATAAGGTCAATGCTGTGTTCAGCTATGTTTGTTAAGTTCTTTGGGTCAATTTGTTATTTATTTTATTATTTATTTCATATACTGCGGAAGGCATTGCCCTATTACAGGGGTTCTGATACAGCGAGTTATGTTACTAAATTCAATAATTAATTTAAAAGCGATAGATATTACATACATTAATTATAATAAAAAATATATATTGTACTAGCTGCAAGAGCTCGCTTCGCTCGCTCTCTCATCTAGTGCTCGCTGCGCTCGCTTGACACTAACCTTGAATATTTTTTTCATACATAATTAATTTGTTCTCCGCTTGCTCAACACCACGACGATAAGGCTAAACTTCAGCTAAATTAAAAGTAACTTCACTTTCAGTCGGGTACCTTTACATAGTTTCGGCGGTTCAAATTTCTAAGCAGAATTACAGGGACCCCGCCTAGGTGCGCTTAGGGAATTTAAAATATCAACCGGATAATGGGTAGCATCTTCTTGATCCATTACTCGGTTGATTGAGCTGTATTCAACACATACCCCAGGAACGCATTTTAATATTTCTGCGTTTATCGCAGATGCCTGGTCGTTTTTTAAATACACAACATCAATTATTTAGGAGAATAACCTTCCCTTCTTCGTCCGGATACGTACCGTCACCAATTCTCAGTAATAAATCCTGAAAACTCTTGGGCATTTTGATTACTCCCAATTCGCGCCCACATATTGGTTGACAAATGCATGGGTATGACAATGCGCCATAGATGTCAGCTTTTTAGACATGCCATAATTTCATCAGCCCTCATCCCTCCGGGTTTTACTGGTAAAGCTTGCCTAAAGTCGCCACAGAGAAGTAATGTAATACGTTTTGTTTGATGTCACGTAAGGTTCTATCAATTGATTCAACCACTTTCCGATACGCCTTAGTGCACTCGTCCCATATTATTAAGAAACAATCGCGCAAAACCCTGGCTTTGTTGCTGTTTATTGGCTGTGGTTTTTCTGCTATACCAGTGCAAATATTCATACAAAATTGGACTGGATAAGTTCTAGTGTAAGTTGAGTGAAGAAATTTTGATTGAAAAAGCAATTACAATATTGCCACATTTGCAATAAAACACAGTCAATAATAGAATAATTTCACAGCAACGAAGTTTTGCTCGTAGCAACAGTGAATGCATAGCAATAATCTTTCGCTCGTGGCAATTAGAACAGTTTCATTTGTTTTTCTATATTTTTTTTTTTTGTATTGAATCAGCTGATATTTTTTTAGACTCAATTTACACTCGATGTGCACTGGATGCAGAAAAAACACAGTGAATGACAGTGGCGCCATGTGTTGAAAATTGGTCGTACCAACTCAGAAACCTTCTTTGGTTCATGCATAACAACTTTGCTAAAGATCATCACATGATCAAATGCATAGTTTACGATTCTATAGAGGACATACAGACAAACATTCATTTTTATATATAGAGATTATTAAACTATACATTTAGAATAAAACTTCGTAGTTTAAGTGATTCTAATATAAAAATATACAGTTTTCTTATTACTTTGCAATCTCTAGTGTTCAGAATTTCAGTTATATGCTCTAATGCGTTAGTATTATTGAAGTAAATATTCTCTTACTGGTTTGTTTATTGGGCATTCTTTTAATAGGTGTTCAATTGTATCACGTTTTTGTAAGTTGCATAGCGTACAGTTGTTTTCCAGATTAAACTTGTGGGTATTTCCAGCAATGTAAATACGTTGGTTGTAGTTGTTACACATCCGGATTTGCGCAAAACAGCGGCGGTGGTGTCCAGGTAAAGATTGAAGGAGGTACCATGCAGGTTTGGTCTGATCTTCTCTGATGACCTGGTACCAACATGATGAGTTGCTACTAGTTGCTCCATTTTCATCATTGCTTGTAGACTTAGCTGCGTAAATCATCGCTATTGCTTTTATATTTTCTTGTTGGGTACAGTTGTTGATAAGTTGTGGAAAGTCTCGCAGTTCATTCATAAGTTCGGCTTTTATTTTCCCTAACCAGTTTTCCTTTTCCACTTCCATCTCTTGTTGTTTGAGGCATAGTTTAGGATATCGTCCATCAGGTAACATTGATATCCTTCGTAACCATTCCAGAGTTTTCGTAATAACTTTTACTTTCATATGAACGCGGCCACATTCTCTTCTCACTACTTGCGCTGATGTGTTCCTTGGCAGATAAAGAGATCTCTTTAAGAAATCCTGTTGAATATTCTCAAGATTTTGTATCGCATTCAGTCCCCATATTTCGGCTCCGTAAAGCGCGATTGTTTCAACCATAGCATCAAAAAGCTTCGTTTGCGCATTCCATCCCATTTTGTTGTTGTTGAATAGTTTGCTAAGATTGGCCAACGCTGCAGCAGAGGATTTTTTCCTATGATAAATTTCCTTGTGCTATGCTCCTGTTCGATAAAGTGAGCAACCAAGATATTGAAATTCGGACACGATCTCAATTTCTTGTTCTTTATAGTGAAATTTTCTTCTTCTTTTTTTGTTAAGTCTCTTCTCAAATATTACTATTTTTGTTTTGTCCACGTTCAATGTAAGATTTTTATGATTGCAGTATGTTTCTAGTTTATCTATTTTATCTTGTAAGTCAGTAGTACAGTTCGCAAATATAACAAGATCATCAGCATAAGCAAGCATCATTATGTCAATACCGTCAATGATACCGACTCCTTTGAATCCAAGGTTCCGGAAAAATATTTCTATATCATTAATGTATATGTTAAGGGGTCTCCTTGAAGTACTCTTTTCGTTATACTTTAACGCTTTCGGAATACTCTTGCCCGTTTTTTTATTAGGGTTTTGTATAAAAACAAAACCCTTATGAAATCGGTCATGCGTCCGTCTGTCTGTCCGTCTGTCCATGAAATATCTCACGAACCGCTGAAGCTACATGCATGAAATTTGGTGGAAATATGTAGAAATACTATAATTCTCTGGAGAAAGCGATGCGTCGTAATAGATCAACTTTAAGCGGGGGTCGCCATAGAGGGGAAATGAAGGTCGAAATTTTTTTTTTCGTTTGGTATAGGCAAGTGGGGTATCGTAAGGTACCGTTGAGTACATTCCATTTGTGGATTTTTTTTCAAATTTGGAGAAAGGACAAAAGAGGGAGAGGGGAAAATATGTGGTTCGCGTTTGCCCCCCCCCCCTTGCATTTCGAGACCGTTATAGCTAGACATATGAAAATTTACAGAAAAGCGGCATTTCACTAGCATAGAAAACTAAAAATAATAGAATTTTTAAATCTCATCCAAAAAGGTTAATAATAGTACATTTCTATAGTTGCAGTTAGCACCCCTCAAGCACACCCTAGGTCAAAAATATTAATGGTTAATGATAACCAACATCATAGGCAATAATATCTCTAAGTTTCATTACAATGACATGATATTTAATAATAGTACATTGACTTAAAGTTATGCATTTTGACACTATCTATACAAAAAATACACCTACCGGCCTCATGCATAGATATGCGTGTACTACTTGCATGTTGTTTTTCGTAGTGCGAATTGCAGTTATTTAATGAACCAACTTTGGAAGGGTGAAGATTGGTGATTGGTGATCCTAACAATAACTATTCACACAGTTAATTTTTTAGGGTTTTGTGTCTTAAATCTTACAAAATCGTTCAAATACCTGTCTGTCCGTCTGTTCATAGAATATCTTACGAACGGCTGAAGCTGCACACATAATTCGGCGAGAATGTGTAGAAATGCTATAATTTGCTGGAGATAGCGTTGTGTTGTAATTGGCCAACTTTAAGAGGGGGGGTCCACATAGAGGCGAAATTAAGGTAAATTTTTTTTTATCCACTGGTATAGCCAAGTGGGGTGTCGTGAGAAAGGTAATGTTGAGTACATTCCATTTTTGGAATTTTCTTGAGATTTGTAGAAAGTGGAGGAGGAAAAAATATTAGACCGTAATTTATCCCAGCCGCCCTGAATTTCGAAGCCGTTACACAAGTTTGCAATTTGCAATGTCGTCTTAATATGAATGGTTAAGCATTTCGAAGAGTGGGACAGTTTATCTCGTATACATACATATCTATCTACAGCTTCTCGTATTAAAACTATTACTTTGAGAGGTGACAGATGCAGTCTTTTTGTGAATTGGCATGTAAGATACTATATCATGGGTAAAACATTTAATTATGGTGTTTTTATTCAGATGAGGGGTACCAAGAAGAGCAGGGAGCCAATATTTAGATACCAAAATAAGCGCGTGGTACAAAACCCTCGAATTGCGGGCGTAGCCCTCTATATTCCGGTTTCATTGAGACTGAAGCTGCACTGTATATGTTGCGAATTAGTTCAATCATCTGAGTACTAATTTTATTCGACGCTAAGTGCTGCCATAATAAATTGTGATCAATACTGTCAAAAGCTCCTTTGAAATCAATAAATATCGCATATTCCATTCTGTTTATCGATTAATGTTCTTATGGTGAATATATTGTCTAAACAGCAACGTTCTTTTCTAAATCCACTTTGATGTTCGGGTAAAAGTTGTCGGGATTCGACATAATTGTTAATCCTGTCACTCAATACACTAGTCATTACTTTGAATAGTCCATTTTCAAGTGCAATGGGACGATAATTATTTGCGTTTGTCGGGTCTCCTTTTTTAAATATCATTGATAAATTAGCATGTCCCATAATCTCTCCTTGATTTTCATTTTTAATTTTATTCATTATATTACATATTGTTGACATGACATTCTCTGGCAGATTTTTCAAAAACTCGTTAGGTATTCCATCTGGTCCAGGTATCTTTTTATTTCGCAGTTTTTTGATGGATACTTTAATCTCATCAGTAGTGATGTCCTTGTCAAGGTTTATGTCAGTTATTTTAGGTAGTTCCTTAGGTGTTATATTATTAGGGGCATAAATGGTGAACAGATGTTGAGTCCAGTTTTCAGTACTTATCACCGACTTCGTGTGGGTCCTTTTCCTCAGTTTTTTAATTTCTGTCCAAAAAGTTGAACTATATTTCGTGTTGTTGATATTATTAACAATCGTTTTATCATACTGTGCTTTCACATTTCTAAGTAGTTGATTATATTTATTTCTGGCGTTGTGATATGCTTTCAGATTGTCTGGTGTATAACATCTCTGCATTACTCGGTATGCAGTTCTTACTCTCTTTTTATACCCTAGACTTTTAGTATAGGGTATATTGTTTTTGTCACGACGGAAATATGTAACACCTTAAAGGAGGCTCCGGAGGTATAGCAATGTATATAAAATATATAAATGATCAGGGTCACCTCCTGATTCGATTTAGCCATGTCTGTCTGTCTGTCTGTCTGTCTGTCTGTCTGTCTGTCTGTCTATCTGTCTGTCTGTCTGTCTGTCCGTCTGTCTGTCCGTTCGCACGATAACTTTCGATAGAATGAAGCTAGGGCCATGAAATTTTGGTCAAATGTTGGTAGTATGATCTAGTTGGATGGTATTGAAATTGGGCATAATCTGGCCAAGAGAACGCCTACCTCCCCTACATATGTAAAATATTTAAATATATATATAACTCCCGATTAAAAAATCATGAAAAGCTCTAGCTTTGGTATATTACTAGTGAGGGTATTTTTATACTCTCCTGGGAAAATAAAATCGATCAGTTGAAAACTAACGGTAATTTTCTTACAAAGAGCCCCGTACTACCCTACTTTTCTGTTTTTTTGTCTATAACTCTTGAACCAATTGACGTAGACACCTGATTTTTGGCATGTAACCCTGAGGGAAGAAGCTGCTTGAGTTTTAGTAAGTTGGGCATAATCAGATCAAAGGAACGCCTACCTCCCCTACAAAATTCCAAAAACTAAATATTATTTTAATTACGATAACTTTCGATAGAATGACACTAGCGAGTTGAAAATTTGGCAGAATGTTGGTAGTAAGATCTAGTTAGTTGTTATTGAAAATGTGTAAGATCCGACCCAAGGAACCCCTACCTCCCTTAGAAATGAAACTTAAAATAAGCGATAACTAACGACAAAATAAAGCTAGCGACTTGAAATTTTGGCCAAATGTTTGCAGCGGGATCCAGTTGGCTGATATTGAAAATACGTTAAATCCGACTAACGAAACCCCTACTTCCCCTATAAATGAACTTCAAATAAGCGATAACTTTCGATAGGGTGAAGCTAGAGACTTGAATTTTTTTTAAGTGTTTGTAGGGTGATCTAATTAGTGATGTGTGATAATGATGGGCAAGATCCGACCCAAGGAACCCCTACCTCCCCTACAAGTGAAACTTCAAATAAGCAATAACTTTCTATAGAATAAAGCTAGCGACTTGAAAAATTCGACAAATATTTGTAGAATGTGTTAGTTCATTGAGTTTGAGAATGGTCAAGGTCCTCCTGAATGGGTGCCAACCTCCCCTATAAACTGGCCGTATAGGAAACTCACTTTTAATGCAAATGGTCGTTGCCAATTGGTACTTTCGGTATCACCACTAGGTCTGTACAAGTCTAGGGTATATATGCTTCGGACTCCGGGCCGAAGCGAAGCTTCGGCCTGGTTTTCTTTCATACAGTCCGTTGTATACCAATTGTTTATTAGCTTGTGTTGTTTATTGTTAATAACAATTGTCTTTGTCATATTCAAAGCTTCTGCTGCTTTATAAATTTCGTCAACTAGTTGAGCCCATGTAAAATTTTGTTGAACCCATTCTAGTTGTACTTGATATGCTGCTGCTAAATCATAGTTCCATTGTAGTTTCTTGTATATATAAGGCTGCCGTTTATTATTTTCGACTTCGGTTGGTAAGCTCAGCATTTTAAGGTCAATTTGTTTAAATATTTCCTTATATTCGTTCAAAATTTCATAGATTTTATTTCTTTCTTCCTCATTCATATGACTGTCTCTAATTTTGATTTCCACTTCTTTTTCGTCCAGCACTATTTCTTCAACTTTAAATACTTGAAGTTTGTCAATTTTACAAAGTATATCGACTTCACTTATGTTAACAATATTTATAGGAACCCTCTTAGTTTGATTAATTGTTGCATAAGTATTTGGAAGAATTATATTTTCAGTTTTTAGTTCAGGGATAAGTATTTGTTCCCCTACTTTCCCCTTTACGTGAGCGAGACGAGTGATTTCGCTTCTTCCGGGAAGCAAAAACTCATCATTTACAACTCTAATTGTTATTGTACCTATAGTGAGCATGTTTTCTGCTATGTTAAAAACTGCTTAATTTTTTGTTAGGAAATCGATTCCGAAAATAACATCGAACTCTGGAATAATATTAGAATGTACTACTTGAAAGGTTGGTTTAAATGTTCCATTGCCAATTTGGCATTCAATTTGACAATTGCCAATCGATTTCTCGCTAGAACCATCAATGCCACGGAAGTTCAATTGGTTACGCTGATTCACCTGATTTTATTAGGCTGAGATCGGCACTAGTGTCTATTAAGGCTTTCGTTTATTCGTCGTTTATTTTTATAAAAACATAAGGGCTGCGAGAAATACTCTTTTTTTCAATCAATTTATCTATTATCCCTACTTTAGGATTCATGTTGTTCTCTGGAGTTTCTATGCTTACAACAGTGTCTCTACAGATAAGTTTTTCCTTCGCAAAGTCTATAAAAGCGCTGCTTTTAGTGAGAAAATCCATTCCTAGAAGTATGTCATACCCTTCAAACACGGGCTCTTTTACTACTTGAAAGTCTATTTCAAATATATCATTCTCTATTTCAAAATTGATTGTACATGTTCCTATTGTTTCTTCTATTTTTCCATTAATTCCCTCAAATCTTACACTTTTTGTTGAGTCTAACTGATCCTTATATATGTGACATTTCCTTACAAATGTTACATCTGATCCCGTATCGATCAAAGCTTTTATGATTCGATCATTTACTGTCATGTAGACGAACGTTCCATAACTACCCTATTCTTCAAGGTATCCCAAGAATTGAACAACACGAACCTTAAATTGGTCCTCGCGTTCTATTTTAGATTTCGTGAACCACTGGTATTATTCAAGTTTGCACTTGGATTATTATCATTGTTGGAGCCACGATTAAAATTATTGTTTGGCTTCTTATAATTTTGCGTATTATTGGTTGTACCTTTTTTCGAGCGACATTCCGCTACTCTGTGGCCTATTTTACCACATCCAAAGCACTTTATGTTAGCCTTTATGACTAATGACTGTTTTTTGGCAATTGATTTCTATTGGAGAAATCCTTCGTTGTATTAGTTTTAAACGCGTTGAGACGTTGCTCTTCTTCTTGAGCCATTCTACTGGCTTCATCAACTGATTTCGGCTTTTGAGTGATCACGTATGAGCACAAAGTTTGCCTTAATCCATTATTGAAGACAGTAAGCACCTCATCATTTAAATAATTAATTTCCCCAGCTTTGTGTTCATCTTTCACAATATTTTAGATTGCAGAATCCTTCTCTGCAATGTTTGCAACCGTTGTGTGTATGAGACTACCGTCTCGTTATACCCTTGTCTCAAATTTGTCAGCTCCCGATGTGGCTGTAAAGCACTATGTGGTTCTTGATAAATATTTTTGATTTCAAGCTTCAGCTTTTCCCAAGTTTTTAAATTTTTATTGATCAGAATCAACTCAGCATCACCTTTGATCCGAGTGAGAATGTACTTAAAAAGTGTATTCTTCTGATCAGCAGTCGCTAGATCTACCGCCTGAGAGCAACTGTTTATGAAGTTGAAAATTTCACTTGATTTTCCAGTAAAAGGTGGAATGAATTTGAACAAGTCACTTAAACTACACATTTCGTTTGCTGATACTCGTACCTCAACAACACTACTGTCTAATACTTCAATGATACTGTTATCACTATCTAATTCACGATACCAGTCAAGGAATTCTAAATAGCTAACAAACCTTTTGATTCCCTTATCTGTGATTTGAATTTGATTGCTTGTATCGTTACTGAAATTTCGGATTTCCTCAAGGGTGGCTACATAAATTTCCCCCTCAACCAAACCGTTGAATCTATCACACATGAACGAAACGATTGGAAGATCCAATTCAAATAACGACGGCCGTTAATTATGCCGCGTCAACCAGAAATCTTAGTAACGATCCTTCACTGTTCAATTCACTTTCACTTCTTACTACTATTTACTACACTAATTAAAGTGGTACTCACAAGGTTAAAAATAGATGAATAAATGAAGACTGCATTCTGCTGCTGTCGGGCTGGTTACTATGTCTGCGCCGTTGCAACAAGTCGCAAGTTCCTCCGTAAAGGTTTATATGATAGTTGAAGCCAGTACTCGTCCGCCTTGTTGCAATGAGTGCAAGTTCATTCGCAAAGGTTCAAAGTTGAAGTCAGTACTCGAAAAAGTTTAAAGTTTAAGTGATCTCTCGTGCAAGTTAGTCACCGTACGTTCCTCAGAGACTTCCGTAGAATAGTATGAGGAGTTTCCCGGCGAAAATGGAGAACAGGACTTCTGTCGATTTATCGGCCGTGGTAGTTCAACCAAGGAATCCGCAATATTCACTGCTGGATCCCACCGCTGCCACCAAAATAAATTATGTTACGTTTTCCTAGGTAACACAATTTAGGATTGCTTCCGGAATAAAAGAATACCGGAGAAATGTTTCGTAAACTGAACTTTATTGAACTTGGATAACACACGATAATGTACTAGGCAACTGACTTACTGACTGAGCTGAACTGACTTGTTAACACTTTTTAATCGTAACATTTATATGCTACTTATTGGCTACTCAGCAATTCAATAATGGGTCAATGATTGTATGTACTTTGATTGGAAAATGTTCGTTGAAATGCTGACCATATTAAGTTCATGTCAATGAAAACACAATTCAACATTTTGTATAATTGGTACTCGTAGCAAGAAAAAAATAATAAGATAGCAAAATGAAATTTTGCCTATCTTAACACATATATGCATATAAAATATAATAGTCTAAGATAAAAATGTTTAGAATTCTAAGGTGGAATGCATTTTTTTTAGTACTTTCTTATTTCCTCTTTTATTTTGTATTTTTCGTGATTAAGAACATAAAAATGTGACTAAAATGAAAACAAAGATCTGTAAAAACGTTGTCCTTCCTGTTCTAAGTACGCGATTAAAAAAATGCACTATGTACATATATTAGAAAGATGTGATTTACCAATCAGTCGAAAAGTTCTCGTAGTGGTATCTCGCCATTGCCAGAGATTGCATGGAAAAATATCGAACCGCCCATCGACCGAATGAAATAGAACAGAAGCGTTCCAGCGATCTATGCTGGTACGTCCTCAAAATGGGGAGGAGGGGTGGATTGTTGTGGCCCGTGCTGTGGCCGACAGATGCTTGGGAGGGTTTTCTTTTGCAACGCCATGGCCTCGCTTCCTTCGTTGCAATTACTGGGCTGACACGGACATCGCCGCCGTGCTGTTTTTCTGATGTGAACTCCGATGCAGAGGCAGATGGTACAGTTGGCGATCTCGTCGTCAAAAAAATCTTAGCACGCTAGCGCTGGTGGCACTGAGGTGGTGGCGGTGTCCGTGTCAGCCAGAATTTGCCACGTTTATGCTGTGTTTTGCTAGACAGCGGCTGGGCGATTTGCGTCTGCGGCTCGAGAGCAATTGATTCATCATTCAATGTCGGGGTTTTGTATGAAAATAGTACTAGTATGTCGGGCAGGTTGTCTATGCAATCAAGGATTTTTGTATGTACGTGAGGAGAATGGATGGAAGAGACGAATGTACTGTAGATGTAGAGTCCTTCGGTGGCAGCAAGGACATTCGAGAAAGGATATTTTTGGCAGTGAAGCGATATATGGGGAATATGGGTGTCATATGAATCGGGGTGGACACCCGAATATCCAGGAGTAGTGCGGATGGCATTTGGAGTCCTTCGCTGGCGAAAAGGACATTCAAGAAAGTCAATTGAAATATGGGCAATATGGGTGTCATACGAACCGGGGTGAAGAGGCGAATGCCTAGGAGTACTATGGATGGCATTCCGGATCCTTCGCTGGCGACAAGGATATTCGAAAAAGGATACTTTTGGCAGTGAAGCGAAATACGGTCAATATGGGTGTCATATGAATCGGGGTGAACACCCGAATATCCAGAAGTAGTGCAGATGGCATTTCGAGTCCTTTGGGGCGAAAAGGACATTCACGAAAGTCGAATGAAAAATGGGCAATATGGGTGTCATATGAACCGGGGTGAAGAGGCGAATGTCCGGGAACACTATAAATGGCACTTAGAGTCCTTCGGTGGCGACAAGGACATTCGAAAAAGGATATTTTTGCTGGTAAGGCGAAATATGGGCAATATGGGTGTCGTATGAATCGGGGTGAAAAGACGAATGTCCAGGAGTAGTGTAGATGACATTTCAACTCCTTCGGTGGCGAAAAGGATATTCACGAAAGTTAAGTGAAAAATGGGCAATATGGGTGTCATATGAACCGGGGTGAAGAGGCGTAGATGTAGATAGCATTTCGAGTCCTTCGTCTACTTGCGCAACATTTACTCGAAAATGGTGGTGCGGACCAGAACAACGCTCGTTCTATCAACTAGGCTAAATGCGCATACCGCATGCTCTCCAAAATCTAGCAAAGGAGTTATCTCAGCACCAAGACCAAGCTGGGCCTGTTTCGCTCCCTGGTAATTTCTGCGCTTGTGTATGGTAGCAGTACATGGAAAGTTCCAGTAAGAGTTACCAGAAAGCTGCAAGTATTCGTCAACTCATGTCTTCGTAGAATTATAAGAATTTTCTGGCCTGAAACAATATCAAATGAAGAGCTAAGTTGGCGTACGGGGCAGATGCCAATCGACGAATTGATATGCAGGCGAAAATAGCAGTGGGTAGATCACACATTGCGGAGGAGTGATAAATGCACTGCTTTGCATGTCATGAAATAGAACCCCGTTTCCAACCAAGGCCGACCAAGAGGGGGTCCTAGAATCACATGGCGACGAACTGTGGCAACGGAGTGTAGCGCGCTGGGTAAGTCTGTTGTAAATTTCACCCTATTCCCCAGAACAGAGTACGATGGCGCGTAGGAGTGCAGCTTTCTGGTAACTCCTACGGAAATTTTCCATGTAATGCACCCATACAAAACTACAGACAGTACCCGAGAGCGAAAAATTGTCAGCTTGATGCTGATGCTGATACAACTACTCTGCCAGATTTTCGACAGCATTTAGCCTGGTTGATATAACGAGCATTGTTCTGGTCCGCACCACCATTTTCGAGTAAAATGCTGCGCAAGTAAACGAAGGACTCGAAATGCTATCTACATCTACGCCTCTTGACCCCGGTTCATATGACACCCATATTGCCCATTTTTCACTTGACTTTCGTGAATGTCCTTTTCGCCACCGAAGGAGTTGAAATGCCATCTACACTACTCCTGGACATTCGTCTTTTCACCCCGATTCATACGTCACCCATATTGCCCATATTTCGCCTCACCAGCAAAAATATCCTGTTTAGAATGTCCTTGTCGCCACCGAAGGACTCTAATTGCCATTTATAGTGTTCCCGGATATTCGCCTCTTCACCCCGGTTCATATGACACGCATATTGTCCATTTTTCATTCGACTTTCGTGAATGTCCTTTTCGCTCCAAAGGACTCGAAATGCCATCCGCACTACTTCCGGATATTCGGGTGTTCACCCCGATTCATATGACACCCATTTTGACCGTATTTCGCTTCACTGCAAAAGTATCCTTTTTCGAATATCCTTATCGGCACCGAAGGACTCGAAATGCCGTCCATAGTACTCCTAGGCATTCGCCTCCTCACCCCGGTTCATATGACACCCATATTGCCCATTTTTCATTCGACTTTCGTGAATGTCCTTTTCGCTCCAAAGGACTCGAAATGCCATCTGCACTACTTCCGGATATTCGGGTGTTCACCCCGATTCATATGACACCCATATTGACCGTATTTCGCTTCACTGCCAAAAATATCCTTTTTCGAATATCCTTGTCGCCACCGAAGGATCCAGAATGCCATCCATAGTACTCCTAGGCATTCGCCTCCTCACCCCGGTTCATATGACACCCATATTTTCCATATTTCACTTGACTTTCTTGAATGTCCTTTTCGCCACCGAAGGACTCGAAATGCCATCCGCACTACTCCTGGATATTCGGGTGTCCACCCCGATTCATATGACACCCATATTGACCGTATTGCGCTTCACAGCCAGAAGTGTCCTTTTTCGAATATCCTTATCGGCACCGAAGGACTCGAAATGCCATCCATAGTACTCCTAGGCATTCGCCTCTTCACCACAATTCATATGACACCCATATTGCCCATTTTTCACTTGACTTCCAAGAATGTCCTTTTCGCTCCGAAGGACTCGAAATGCCATCTGCACTACTCCTGGATATTCGGGTGTCTACCCCGATTCATATGACACCCATATTGACCGTATTTCGCTTCACTGCCAAAAGTATCCTTTTTCGAATATCCTTGTCGCTACCGAAGGATCCGGAATGCCATCTGCACTACTCCTGGACACTCGCCTCTTCATCCCGGTTCATATGACACCCATATTCCCCATATATCGCTTCACTGCCAAAAATATCCTTTCTCGAATGTCCTTGCTGCCACCGAAGGACTCTACATCTACAGTACATTCGTCTCTTTCCATCCATTCTCCTCACGTACATATAAAAATCCTTGATTGCATAGACAACCTGCCCAACATACTAGTACTATTTTCATACAAAACCCCGACATTGAATGATGAATCAATTGCTCTCGAGCCGCAGACGCAAATCGCCCAGCCGCTGTCTAGCAAAACACAGCATTAGGCTGGTCCGTCTTGGGTCTGGTGATGACCGCGCCAATTGCCTGTCCTTAACCTATAAAGAAGACAATCCCGAAAATAATGGGGATTTTACTAAATTGTGTCTTAATCCCCCAAATCACATTCGGTGGGGGAAGGGGGGGGGGCACCTTGCCGACACGACACCTTGACTTTGCTATGACAATGCTCTGCTCTGTTGGCGAAAGACCATGCTGTCAGTCGAAGTTATGCCAACCGTTGCAATAAAAACTGCAGGGTCTTTGCCATGTTGGACCTGCCACTTCAGCTGCCATTAGACCATAGGTGGCTCTGGTGGACAGTGTGAGGGCGTCGCCAGAGGAAATTTTGTTAGATAGAGCTGTGGTAAATAATTACAAGTGCGCTGGCCGAATATATAGGTATATCTTCTTCTTCCTTGCCATTTCATACCACTCTGCGGCTTCGCGTTGCTCTGCCCGTGGTGTTGGCACTTCGCCCGTTCTGGCGGTATAATCTCAGCTTCCTTCTGCAGGCAGCTCGGTCTTGGATCGTTTCATCGCCGAGATTTATGCGTTGTTGTTGCTTCTTCATTTGATCGATCCACGTGTGTTTCCGTCTGGCTCGGGGTTTGAGTCCAGCAAATGGAACGTTCATTGATATTGCCTTCATAACTGGGTTCTCAGGTGGACGCCTTAGAACATGGCAATACCAATCCATACGACGAACTTCGAGCTTTTCAGTGATCGGTTGCTCGACAAACAAGCTGCCTCGGATGTTGGTACTTTTGATGCGATCCTTTTTGGTCACACCGGCTGACATCCGTAGGCCGAATATATACAGGGTGTCCCAAACCCCAACGTCAACCCGGGAACCGGTGATAGGCCAAGTGGTGGCAGTTATCAGAAAAGTATTAAAAAAATTCTCCGTCAATTATTTTTTGACTTTTAGACATTCAAAAAAGAATTGGAAAAATTCATACCCTGTGATGATTTTTTAAGTACTGCCATTACAAATTTTAATTTTTTTTTTATTTTTTTTTTTTTATGAAGCAACCCTGACTAACTGTTCTATAAATCACAATCTAAAAGTAAAAAAATACCTGTATTGGTTTTAAATAAAATATGACTTTTTTCCCCAATTTTGTACTCAAAATTATCACTTATCCCAACTTCAACTGACTGCACTGTAAAAAAAATATATCACGCAGTTTTGGCAAGTAGCTGTAAAAGATGGCGCATTTTGTCCAGATTCCAAAATGGTACGACATATGTAGCACATGTAACCTTATGAATGATTTAGTGATTCAGTAACAATTTGATTATAGGACGCATTTAACTGCCATTATGCCATACAGATACAGTGCGCGGGAATATGCTATCATGCATCTTATTTATGGGGAATGCAAATGCAATGCTAGTGCTGCAGCCAGACTTTATCGTGAGAGATATCCAAATGCTGAACCTTATCCGGATTACCGAATATTTATAAACGTACACCAGTCATTCTTAGAGGGTCGAATTCCACACCACATGACAGGAGAGCCAAATTCCATCATGCCCTACGAGGAGGATGTCTTACAAGCAGTCGAACGAGACCCTAGTGCGTCAGTACGTGCAATTGAATGTACTCGTAGCACAGGAGTACCCAAAAGTACAGTACAACGAATTCTACGGAGAAACAAGATGCACCCGTACCATGTTCAACGAGTCCAAAGTCTGCTACCTCGAGATTATCCGCAGAGAGTACAATTTTGTCAAACGATGTTACGTGAGTACAGAGAAGATCCCCGATTCTTTGACAAAATTCTATGGACCGATGAATCCATATTTTCTAAAGATGGTTATGGGGCGACCGGTAGCGCAGTGTGTTGAGGCATCAGTCTCATGTTTGACTACCGGCGTTTCGGTTTCGAATCCCGTCCACGACGACGTTCGTGGCCATGGATGTGCAGGAGATGCATGCTGGCAACTGCATTCTCCGATACCAGTTTATGCCGAGAATCGTCAACTGGATCACATGAAACAGTTGACGCGCTATGCCCCACAAGGGGTTACGGCAATTGAGAGAGAGAGAGAGAGAAAGATGGTTACATTAACCTCCACAATTTACACGAGTGGCACATTGAAAATCCACATTTAATGCGGCAAAATAGAGCGCAGCATCGCTTTAAAGTGAACATGTGGACTGGAATTTTAAATGGCCAAATTATTGGACCATTCGAGCTTTCGGAGAACTTAAGTGCCGAGACATATTTAGATTTTTTAATGAATCATTTACCCAATTTATTGGAAGACGTGCCACTCAGTACTTTTGCAAATATGTGGTATCAGCACGATGGCTGCCCAGCGCATTATGCCCGTACAGTAAGAGAGTTCCTCGATCGAGAATATCCCGAGAGGAGGATAGGGCGGTCTGGTACAATTTCGTGGCCGGCACGTTCACCTGACCTAAATCCCCTCGATTTTTTTTTACTGGGGAGCAGTAAAAGAAAGGGTTTACACAAAAGAAATAGAAAATTTGGAGGAACTCCGCCGAAAAATTGCGGAAGCCGCTGAAGCCATTAGTTCCGGAAGATTCGCCCGGCTTATAACTCGATCCTTTTTAAGAAGATGGCGTGCTTGCATTGCAGCTGAAGGCAAACATTTTGAACATTTGTTGTAAATTGAAGTTCTAACGTTTAATTGTAAATAGATTTTTTTGTTCATTAAATTACACTTTTGCCTAAATGAGATTATTACTTCTTTTCACCTCAATTAAGAGATAATATAGGAAGTGTCGTACCATTTTGGAATCTGGACAAAATGCGCCATCTTTTACAGTTACTTGCCAAAACCGCGTGGTATATATTTTTTACAGTGCAGTCAGTTGAAGTTGGGATAAGTGATAATTTTGAGTACAAAATTGGGGAAAAAAGTCATATTTTATTTAAAACCAATACAGTAATTTTTTACTTTTAGATTGTGATTTATAGAACAGTTAGTCAGGGTTGCTTTATAAAAAAAAAGAATAAAAAAAAAATGAAAATTTGCAATAACAGTACTTAAAAAATCATCACACGGTATGAATTTTTCCAATTCTTTTTTGAATGTCTAAAAGTCAAAAAATAATTGACGGAGAATTTTTTTAATACTTTTCTGATATCTGCCACCACTTGGCCTATCACCGGTTTCCGGGTTGACGTTGGGGTTTGGGACACCCTGTATATAATTTCGATCAGTTCACCTGTTCACCAACTAAGTCTCACAGCTCGTGCTCTGATTATCATGTTTCCGTCGCCACTCATTACAAGTGGAACGGATAAGCCGACTCCAATTGCAGTTCGTCTGCAGTTTCCAATCTGGAATGCAATGTCGTACGTGTTGCCACCTGTATACGATTCCGGCGGCTGGTTCGGATTGAGAAAATCGCCAAGTCGAACGAATTGTTAGCAATTGTCAAAGATTCGTTCGCCGGTGAGTCTTCTCGACTCGGACCAGTCGCAGAAATCTATCCTACGCATATTATAAAGTCGGCGTACGGGGCAGATCGCCTATCGACGAATTGATACGCAGGCGAAAATGGCAGTGGATAGGTCACACATTGCGGAAGAGTGATAAATGCATTGCTTTGCATGCCATGAAATGGAACCCTATTTCTAACCAAGGCCGACCAAGAGGGGGCCCTAAAATCACATGGCGTCGATCTGTGGCAAAGGAGTGTAGGGCGCTGGGTAAGTCTTTTGGGGAGTTGCGCCCCATTGCCCAGAACAAAGTACGATGGCGCGCAGGAGTAGTTGACGCGCTATGTCCCACTAGGGGTTAAGGCAAAGGAGTAAGATCAGGAGGAGGAGGAGTCAATTGAAAACATTGCAATTTATTCCTAAACTGTATTGTGATATTCTGTATTCCTCGGCAGGATTTCAAAATTATTTCATAGTTTTTAACCATTTAGGCTGGAAAAAAAACTTCCACTCGTTTTTTTTATTTATAGTACTGACTCCTTTCATACTAATGTTGATCCTAACTCCAAACCAGCGAATTTCGACATTGGCCAAGTGCAGAATTTTTTTTACAATCATTATAAAAAAGAAACGGAGCCCGACTGAAAGATTTAAAAAATAGTTATCTTAGAAAATAAATACAATAATAAATGGTTAATCACATGTACAAATATTCATTTTGTTATTAATTATATCCGAAAAGTGCTAGTGCTACTTGACTGTAATTAAAAATAAATCGATATCAAAGGAACTTCTCATAAAAAAATTAAATAAATATGAAATATACAAATTATGAAATTTCCAGTAGTAGCAACTAAAAAACGAAATATGTGTTATAAAATTGTTGATAATTTCTCCTAATTGAAATGTATTAAATGGAATCCTGTTTATAAATTAGACGTTATTTTAAAAGTTAAGTTTAAAAACATGTATGTAGTTAGTATAACACTAACTGTAATAATTTAAACTTGAATATTGTATCGCCAGATTTTTTTTTTTATTTTATGTATAATTTTTGTGCAGTGGTGTAATCAAACAATTATTAATGATTATTAATTAATTAAATTACAAGTTTATTTATGTTTCTACATTTAAGGCATTAAAGAGAGTATTATGAAAATATATAACTTAACCTGTCCTTTTTTCTGTAAATCTGTAATCGAAACCGGAGGACGAGAGTGTGGACTTTCCGTAAAGGGTTGGGAACACTAAAGGAGAAAACTCTCTTACCTCTACACAACCTGTGACGTGCGCTGGAAAACCAGGTCAGCTGTCGGGAGTGGCGGTGTGATTCAACACGACCTCTTCCATTATTATGCAAGGAGGTATCGCACGTCTGCCCGAAATAAACTACAAAATCACGAAAAAATTATCTAATATAAAAAGAACGAATGTGACGATTAGCACTATAGCCTCCAATGGCATAAAGTCAATAAAGTCCCATGAAGGGACTTACAACGTTGTAAGTAATTACTTACTTGAGATGTACTCTTTTGTTGGAAGCCAAGCCGTATACTGCATCATCCAAATAATAAAATAAAAGAAATTAACATAAAGCCGAAAGTACATTGAAAACGGGGAAAACCGTCCAATCAGCACAGATTCTTTTCCCTCTTAGGCGGCTATTACACTATAAAAGTTCTTTTACAAATATATTTTACGAACGATATTTCAAAAGAACTTTTATGAATGATATTAGCCGCTAAAGGGGGAAGGTGTGCAAGCATATTAGAAAAGTAGTTGAAACAAGCAACGTCCATGTCGCAAATCTTTTCTTAGGCGGCTATTACACTATAAAAGTTCTTTGAAAATAGCTTTCATGAATGATATTTGTAAAAGAACTTTTATAGTGTAATAGCCGCCTTAGGTCATTCAAGCCTTACCGTGGTTAACGGCACTTATATTCCAATGTGGTAAGGCCCGCGCATCTTCACTCTAACCTAACAGAAGGGTTTTCAAGGTTTTAATTGAATTGATTAAAATTACAGAAATCAAACCAAGCTTTTGCAATCAGGCTGGTAAGTTATCAGATTGTCAATGTATGAAACTATATTTTCTTTTCTAGGGCAGGCTAAGATACCAGAAGGTGGGCACTGCGACCATGAGATCTATTGTGCCATAGCCGTAACTAACCCAAAAGACCCTAAGCCAGCCTGATAAATGCCAGCAAGTCCTTTGTAGGAGCGCTCTTAACGACAGCGAAGCTCACAATGGAATCTCTTAGAAATAAGAACCTGGAACGAGCAATGGTTGACTAAGTGTCCTCCATCCAAAGCTGGCGTTCCGTCTCAGTGGACTGACCCATCACCCAGTGGTGTCCCGTGAGGTAACCATTAACCTCTGGTCAGGCGGCTGGCTACTTTGAGACCGTAGGGGCTTATAAGATCTGATTTGGACTGTGTTTGTGAGACACTGAAAGGTATGCAAATACTCTTTCAATAATTTCGATGAGAATTTATGTGAGAAAGAGCCTTAATGGCTGCCTTTTTTTTAACGAGGTGATGTAGGAATCTTCAAAATATACTGCTGTGCTTGAGCAAGTATGCCGGATTTTTACCGACTAAACCCAAAAACACCTCGTCTGCCGTTCCCCCTGTGGGACTACCTTTCGGCATTACTTCGCAGGGATCACTCTAGCTGATCAGCCATTATGATTGATCAACTTACGTCTGGCTTCTTCTTTTTAGAGCTCTTTGTGGATGGTGCATACCGTCCGGCTCACTGCGTCGCAATCTTGTTGTGATCGCAGCATCAAATCAATTCACGGCAGTCGAACAACTCGTGTTTGGCGTCCTTCTCAACTCCTTTGCACCTGGGACAGTCTGACGAATCGTCCAGGTTGAACCTGTGCAAATATTGAATGTATCCGCCATGACCCATAAGAAATTGAGTCAGGTAGTAGTTCACCTCACCGTGTTTCCGGTTCACTCACTTCTCGATATCCGGGATGAGAGTATGCGTCCAGCGACCGGTTGAAGACTGCTCCCATCGCTGCTGCCATTCTGTCAGAGATACATTCCTTTCTATAACTTTCCGATCCGCTGACGCCTCTGTTATTTCCAGGCGTCCACCACTGTACAGTCGACTTGCTTCGTCAACCAGAATCTCCATTGGGATCATTCCGGTGACGACATAGACGGCTTCGTGCGAAGTGGTTCTGTATGCACAGCATACTCTCAATGAGCACCTTCGGTAAATTGAGCTAATTTGTCTGGTATTGCAAGCGTATTACAGAGCACTGGCCTAAATTGGTGAGGCATACAGTAAAATAGAGGTTATCACCCTAGATAACAGAAGCCTCCTGTTTGGTCTTGGACCGCTTGTATTTGGCATAATTCTTGTCAAGGCCACGGTGGCGGGCGCTACCTTCTCGCATACATACTTCAGATGCTCTCCAAAGCTCAACTTCGCGTCGATCATAACCCCCAGGTGCCTAATGGCTGGCTTACAGGTTATGACACTGCTTCCGACTCTGATCTTCAAAGAGGTATTTTTTCTGCGCTTACTGATTACAACAGCTTCCGTTTATTCCTCGGCGAGCTCCAATCCAACTGTTTCCAACCACAAATTAATAGTTGTGATCGCCTGGCTGGCGTACATTTCGACATAGCCCGGGTCTTTTGCGACGACGACTACCGCTATATCATCTGCAAACCCGACTATCGTGACCTCTTTAGGCATGAGGAGGTTCAAGATGGTATTGTACTTGATAATCCACAGCAGAGGACCAAGAACGGATCCCTGTGGAACTCCCGCTGTTACCGTATACTCTTTAGTTCCCTCACCAGTTGTAACGGACGGTTTGGTGGGCATCCAAAGATGCCCGTGGGGACGGAGCCTTAGGTAGCATAACGACCGTGAAGGTCGGGCCGTGCCATCTGGCGAAGAAAAAGGCCCCTCAACGAGCTAAGCAGCGGCCTATGCTTGATGTAGCTCAGTTCGGGAGATGTGGGCGGGGTTTTCGCCGCTCGGTGCCCCTGTCCTTTACGTATTAACAAATAGGCCTGGGAAATAAAAAAAATAGTCGATAAGGATGGAATGGTTGGCGGACGGATCAGACGCCCACGCGGTTGCACCTACATCCGGGTGTAATGGGACCCTCGGCCTCTGGTTTCGTACCACCAACAGATCACTACTCATCAGGTGCTGCTTTGATCTGCCGGTGGGAGCAGCACTACCAGACCATAATATGGTTCATTACAGGGCAGCTTCTACTTCGAGGCCTGCCAAGAAGAAGAGGCTGAGGACAAAGTGTGCTGCTATAAATAAAAAAAAAAACGAGCTGAGTCAGCCGACAAACATTGTAGAGGGGGAAAATTAGCAAAGAGAGAAAAAAAAATACTACATTTCCCTATTATTGAGATGATCAACAGGTTACAAAGAATTCTGAGGCCAGCAGGGCGCAAAACTGCTTTCCTTGCCGTAATTCACTCAAAAACTCTGTAAGCTGCTGAGCACATGAACAAGAGACAAATGCAATACTGTGTAAAGAATTTTTTTTAAGTTACTTAGAAGGACAATCCTGGCAAACAAAAAGGTATCCAGGGCTCCTCCGCGTTTCGTCCGGTCAC
Source organism: Chloromyia formosa (assembly GCA_964017055.1). Taxonomy (NCBI): domain Eukaryota; kingdom Metazoa; phylum Arthropoda; class Insecta; order Diptera; family Stratiomyidae; genus Chloromyia; species Chloromyia formosa. Next base: position 72,978,283 of record OZ024816.1, read on the forward strand.
TGAAGAAGCTCCAAATGCCGGCAATTCAAAGCATTTATGGAGGCCTTTGATACGTGGCTAAACCACTAAAGACGAACACAAAGCCAGGACTGCCTTGTTAACTGAATCTAAAAGGGAAAAACTACTCTATAGGAAGGATGGGGGTGCTACAGAGGAAAGCACAGCTACTTGAAGGGAAAATACGTGAAGTAAAGTGGCTAAGTCCTAAGACTTAGAGCAAGTAGCCTTAATGTGCTTGTGGGGATACAAATCGGTGGAAGGACCAAAAAGGAACTCGATGAGGTCCTTCTTAGTCCTGTTTTTTTACCAGAAATGGACCCCACGTTGGGCGCCAATTATGTAACGGACGTGCTGCTTCGATCTGCCGGTGGGAGCAGCACTACCAGACCATAATATGGTTCATTACAGGTGGTTCATTACACAGTATCATTCTGCAGAACACGATGTGAAAGGTAGCTCTTGATTATTCCAGCTAGGTAGTCCGGCACTCCCATCTTTTGCAGAGCGTCATGAATGCACCCCCAATTTGCAGAATTGAACGCGTTCTTGACATCGAGTGTCACTACCGCGCAGCATGTGCCCCTTCGTAATGATTCCCTGGTAGATCTGTCATCGCCGCCGTGTCACCGCGACAGATCTACCTGTTATTGTTGTTGCTTCCGCCGCTGCTGCTGCATTCTGCGTTCAATCTGGTAAGGGCCTTACTTTTGTGCGTTCAATATCCACAAAAGCCCCAAATTATTATTATATTTTGTGGGAACTGCTAATTGTATTTTTTTAAGTTATTGCATTTTAGAGTATGAATATTACACTTTGTAATTATGATTAATTTTTATTAATACAAACTTCTAAAGTTGTAAAATCTTAATACTCTTTCCTTTGAGTGGGGTGAGTCAATACTTTTGTGACTAGCTGTATCTCTGTGTACTAGGCAGTTCGCATTTGAAGATTGATTATTTGCGTATCAATTGGCATTGCTTAAATCGGATGAATTTCTATCTCTATCTGAGAGAAACACTACCCCCATGATTCAAGAATAGAAGGTTACGCAACGCGCAGGTCCGTTATTCAGCCACAGAACGAGAGAAAAAGCTCGTGACGTCACAGTTTGAATTTTTCATGTGAGCGCGTGTATTTTGTATGAAATTTCATGTTTTTTTAAAGAAAAACTGCGTTCAAATCTGCAGTTTTCTTTTAATTTTGATGAAATTTTTAATTTTGGACCTCCACAACAAGGGGAAGGTTACTGTCTGTAGGGCATTTTGAAAATCCACCCCATTCCCCTTTATAGCCCCTCCTCCTTAAAGTAAATTTAAATTTTTATTTACGATTTTATTCGTATCTTGACGAAATTTTGTGTACTACGCTTCCAAGATTAGTGGAAGGTTAATGTTCACATAATATTTCGAAAAACCACCCTTATCCCCTTTCTCACCAATTTATCTACAATAGTTTTATTCCGATCTTGATGAAATTTTGTATAATAGACCCTCAAATATAGGGGAAAGTTGCTGTCTACATATATAATTTCGGAAAATCATGTTTGATATTATTCTATTTTATTTGTATTAGGACTGATCCTAAGCAGCGTGAGATGCTCCACACCACCAGTTAACAGAGGCGATGATCCTTTGGACCAGGGTGAGGATCTTCCTGAATTAGAGCTAGATGCCATTGAAAATCTAGCGGGATATATTTGTCATCGCCTAAAAGACTGTGTGGACAGTTCTGATATTTGTTCGGATGAGTCTAGCTTTTCTTGGGTTGACCACCTAAGTGAAGGTGGGCTGTGTAAGCCATCACTAAAAATGATGGCTAATATGAACAAGCTAGAGAACATCTTTAGAAATTTAAACGGCGAGTCGTTGCTTATAACCAAAGACTACTTGAAACAACATATAGATGCAGCGTCTAACGTAGATTGCCACTACAAAGTGAAGCGATTATTCTTCAGAACTAGAATGTACTTTACGATACGGAAATTGAATAGGTTACTTTCTTCAAAATATCCCCAAATATCGTACAAATTTAATAAAACTGTAAATTAACTATTAAACTTCGTATTTTTAGGGTTTTGTATAAAAACAAAACCCTTATGAAATCGGTCACACGTCCGTCTGTCCGTCTGTCTGTCCGTCTGTCCATGAAATATCTCACGAACCGCTGAAGCTTCAGGCATGAAATTTGGTGGAAATATGTAGAAATACTATAATTCTCTGGAGAAAGCGATGCGTCGTAATAGGTCAACTTTAAGGGGGGGTCGCCATAGAGGGGAAATGAAGGTCGAAATTTTTTTTTCCTTTGGTATAGGTAAGTGGGGTATCGTAAGAAAGGTACCGTTGAGTACATTCCATTTCTGTAATTTTTTTCAAATTTGAAGAAAGGGGAAAAAAGGGAGAGGGGAAAATATGTGGTCCGAGTTTGTCCCCCCCCCCCTTGCATTTCGAGACCGTTATAGCTAGACATATGAAAATTTACAGAAAAGCGGCATTTCACTAGCATAGAAAACCAAAAATAATAGAATTTTTAAATCTCATCCAAAAAGGTTAATAATAGTACATTTCTATAGTTGCAGTTAGCACACCCCTGAACCCCTCAAGCACACCCTAGGTCAAAAATATTGATGGCTGATGATAACCAACATCATAGGCAATAATACCTCTAAGTTTCATTGCAATGACATGATTTTTAATAATAGTACATTGACTTAAAGTTATGCATTTTGACACTATCCATACAAAAATACACCTACCGGCCTCACGCATAGATATGATGCGTGTACTACTTACATGTTGTTTTTCGTAGTGCGAATTGCAGTTATTTAATGAACCAACTTTGGAAGGGTGAAGATTGGTGATTGGTGATCCTAACAATAACTATTCACACAGTTAATTTTTTTTAGGGTTTTGTGTCTTAAATCTTACAAAATCGGTCAAATACCTGTCTGTCCGTCTGTTCATAGAATATCTTACGAACGGCTGAAGCTGCACACATAATTCGGCGAGAATGTGTAGAAATGCTATAATTTTCTGGAGATAGCGTTGTGTTGTAATTGGCCAACTTTAAGAGGGGGGGGGGGGGGGGTCCACATAGAGGCGAAATTAAGGTAAATTTTTGTTATCCACTGGTATAGCCAAGTGGGGTGTCGTGAGAAAGGTAATGTTGAGTACATTCTATTTTTGGCATTTTCTTGAGATTTGTAGAAAGGGGAACAGTGGAGGAGGAAAAAATATTAGACCGTAATTTGTCCCAGCCGCCCTGAATTTCGAAGCCGTTACACAAGTTTGCAATTTGCAATGTCGTCTTAATATGAATGGTTAAGCATCTCGAAGAGTGGGACAGTTTATCTCGTATACATACATACATATCTATCTACAGCTCCTCGTATTAAAACTATTACTTTGAGAGGTGACAGATGCAGTCTTTTTGTGAATTGGCATGTAAGATACTATATCATGGGTAAAACATATAATTATGGTGTTTTTATTCAGCTGAGGGGTACCAAGAAGAACAGGGAGCCAGTATTTACATGCCAAAATAAGCACTTGCTACAAAACCCTCGAATTGCGGGCGTAGCCCTCTATATTCCGGTTTCATTTATGTAGTCTTCAATTTTTAAACAAAATGTCTAATATACGGAATTTCATCAATGACGGAATAAAACTAGATAAATTTGCAGATTTCCTTTTAGGGGTGGGAAGGGGGATGGGGTTTGTTGTAAACCCGAAGTAATAACACATTAAGGTTTACAATATGTCTTGTTTATTTGAACTCCTAGAACAATCTGACAATGAAATATTATATATCTAGAACCTTAATATCAATGCACACTTGCTAATATCAATGCCTTGATAATCAAGTATGCATGCTTGATAACAGAGTACATATAAACATGAGTGTGAGAGTTCTCCACATTCCTCCCCTTTTAAAATCTTTGATAATGTTGATGCCAACGTGGAGCGATGAAGCCATGAAGCTGCCCTCCTGGTGCGATGCGGCTCGATGCTTAACACAATCCAAGCGAGTTTTCATTATCCGATTACTTAACAATTCTGATGGGGACTTTGAACCGAGTGCGTATGACGGTGTGTAGCGGTAACAAAATAGGAACTGGCGAAGCTTCTGATCAATGTTTCCTTCCGCTTTCTTCAACCCAGTCTTAAGCAAATCAACAAATCGTTCAGCTTGGCCGTTTGATTGTGGGCTGTATGCAGCTGTGGTGATATGCTTGATGCCTTCAGACTCCCAAAATGCTTTGAATTCTTCAGAAACGAATTGTGGGCCATTGTCACTAACGATTGTGTTGCAAAGTCCGTGTTGGGCAAATGCCTTCTGTATGAGCTCAATTGTTTTAGCGGATGAAATACTCGTTGTTTTAAAGACTTCTGGCCATTTGCTAAATGCATCGACAATGACCAAAAAGTAATTTCCGTCGATGGGACCTGCATAATCGATGTGTAGGCGTTCCCACGCTGACGATGGTACCGACCAAGGTTGAAGTAAACATTTGACTGTAGTTTTAGAAATAGTAGCACAAGTCTCGCAGGTTTTTACTACTCGTTCGATGTCAGTGTTAATGTTTGGCCAGAATACTTTACTTGCAGCTAAAAGTTTCATGCGGCATTCACCTGGGCGACCATGATGGAGATCCTCAAGAAGTTGCTGTCTATAAATCTCCGGAATAACTATTCGTTCGCCATAAAAAATGCAGTCTTGAAGAACAGTAAGGTTATGCCGGTGTTGAAAATATTCTGCTAGCTTGTTATTGATAAGCTGCGATTTCTTTTGCGGCCAGCAATCATTTACGATGTATGATCTCACCTTGCTGAGTACAAGACATGATTTGGTCGCTGTTTGTACATCTTGAAAATTGATTGGAAGTTTTTTTGCTGATTCGATAGCGAAACATTGAACTTCTGGATCATCATTTTCATCTTTTCTGAGTTAAGCAATCACGGTATCTTCATCAGGCTTTGCATGACTAGCCATAACCCGCGAAATAACATCAGCATATCCGAAACAGTCCGTTTTCACATATTCAATTTCGAAGTCATATGAAAGAACTATGGTGGCATATCGTTGAAGTCGAGCTGCTGTATACACCGGGATACCAGCCTTTGGATTAAAAATGGCGAGAAGCGGTTTATGATCGATTTGTGTCTTGAACCGTCGTCCGGCAATATAATAGTGACACTTTTTCAAACCAAACACAAGGGCACGGGCTTCTTTGTGCATTTGAGGGTAGTTGCGCTCCGCTGCGCTAAATGTTGCTGAGAAATGCATTATCGGTCGAAGTGTCCCATCGCTGAATTCATGCATGAGAACTGCGCCCATTCCATAATCCGATGCATCAGTGGCCAACACAATCTTCTTAGCCGGGTCGAAATGAACTAGACAGATATCTGATGCCAGAAGTTTTTTAATTTTGTTGAACGCTTCTTCATGCTCTTGCCTCCACTCGAACTTGACGTCTTTTTTTAGCAAATTATCTAAAAGTCCTCGAAGATCCTTCATATTCTTAAGATATTTTCCATAGTAATTGAAAGCACCTGCAGCTGCTCGAAGTTTTGAAATATCAGTTGGTGCTGGAAGATCCATAATGGAACGGAGCTTGCCAGGGTGCGGTCGGATACCAGTTTGATCAACTGTATGACCACAAAAATCAACAGATGGTACACCGAACTTGCACTTTTCGATGTGCAACTTAAACCCGTAGTATTGTAAACGTTGCAATGTCTTGAAAAGTTGTTTCCTGTGGTCCTCTTCGTTTTCTCCGGCACAAATCATGTCGTCAATGAAACCAAAAGTGTTGACCCCGCTAAGCATTGTATCAACAATCTGCTGAAAAATGCCTGGGGCAGTCTTCACACCTTGTTGAAGTCTATTGACTTTGAACAAACCACAATGCGTATTAATCGTCATTAGTCTTTGAGCTTCTTCATCAACCGGAATTTGGAAAAATGCATCTGATAAATCAATAGAGCTGAAAATTTTCTTTCCAGCGAGTCTTGAGAATATTTCGTCTGGAGTCGGGAGCGGATACTTGTTAGGCTCCAGTCTATCATTCAACCCTGTTGAATAGTCTGCACAGATGCGGATTTTTCCATTTTTTTTCTTGACCACAACAATCGGTGTTGCGGACTCAGAATACTCGATGGGTGAGATAACTCCAAGATGCTGTAATCGTTCGAGTTCTGCTTCAATAACGGGTGATGCTGCATGAGGAACTGGTCGAGCATTGCGATATACCGATTGTGTTCCGTTCTTGAGTGTGAGAGACGCCGTTGTCTTCGTGCAGCACCCAAGTCCGTCAGAGAAAAGAATGGGAAATTTCGCTTTTACTTCCGTAGTCAAATCGTTGTCACCGCTTGTGCGAATCGAATTGCAAAAAGAATTGATGGGAACATTCCAGAGGTTGAAAATTGTCATCCAATCTTCACCGAAGAGATTGATTTGGAGTGGCGTGACATAACATTTGCCGTACTCCTCTCTGTTGTTGAGTTTCATGACGCAGGGAAAACTGCCCATCAATGGGAATTTGTCACCGGATGCACTCTTGACTGCCATGCTTGTTGTCTCGAGAGTTGGTTTTCCGAGTTTTACCCAGTTTTGTCGAGAGATTATAGTGATGTCGGATCCAGTATCAAGCTGAAGTTTTATTGAAAAACCATTGACATTTGGTACCAGATATTTTCTATGTTGTTTCGCACTATTGATTTGCTTGACTTCCTGAGATAAATCAGGATTTGAGCGTTGACGTCGAAATGTCGGACGATTGGTTTTTATGTCACAATAACCAGCTTTATGACCAATCTTTTGACAATCGTTGCAGGCCTTTTCTCTAAATGGGCAATCCTTATGCCAGTGAACACCACCACAATGTAAACATGGTAAGGAAGGCTTCAATGATTTTTGACGATTGGAATTCTCTGTTACTTCTTTTTCTTTGCCGCTCCTTGCTTGATTGCGAGTACTTCTGTCTTGGGAGATGAGTACTGAGATGTGTTTGTAACTATAGTTTTGTCGTGTTTCAGGCAAATTATACGCTCGGCTTCGTTCACCAAATCCTGTAGAGTTAGCCTTTTGAATGCGTCAATTTCAGTTTGCGTCGTGATAGCTGTAAGATGAATGCTCTCGCTATCAAGTTTCGAGAGGAGCTTCTCAAGAATGAGGGAATCCTCAGGATTCCTGAGACCGCTGACGTCGGAGGTACATTTTGCTAAATCAAACTTCTCTGCATGTTTATTGATATGAGCGGCGTACTGCGAGAAATCTTCGGAGCTCTTTTTAGCCAGGCTTAAACATTGATGTCGCATCGAAAATTTTGTTTGACGGTGACCGAAAATTAATATCAGCTTCTTAACAACTTCCTCTAATGTCAGCTCATGAGATTCTTTCGGGAGAATAGCATCAGAAAATCGTTGATAGTCGGTCAGTTTCAATTTTTGAAGAAGTAAACGAACCTTCATCTGTTCTGTAAGTGAGGCGGCTTCTGTCATGAAAACTGACTTGTAACGTGCGTACCATGTCTCAAAAACGGAGTTATTCTCAGGATCGTACTCGAACTGGAGCATTGAATCAGCCAAATCTTTGATGGTAGATGCTGTCCCTACTTTGGCTTCAAATGGTACCAATCTGGCAGCGAGAAGTTGATCGATGATAGCCCGATCTTCTCGGCGTTGTTGCTCGGCCAAACGCATTTGTTCTTGAAAAACTTCGATTAGGTTTCCAATTGCCTTCTCCATTTCCTTGGTTTGCTTAGGTATAGTGCAGCTATGGTAATTCTTCAATAATCCTCGTCGCCAATGTTGTAAACCCGAAGTAATGACACATTAAGGTTTACAATATGTCTTGTTTATTTGAACTCCTAGAACAATCTGACAATGAAATATTATATATCTAGAACCTTAATATCAATGCACACTTGATAATATCAATGCCTGGATAATCAAGTATGCATGCTTGATAACAGAGTACATATAAACATGAGTGTGAGAGTTCTCCACAGGGTTGGTTTTTGAAAACCTATGTAGACACTCACCTTCGTCTGTAGATGCATTTGAAGATTTAGCGGTGAAAGGAGGGGGGGGGGGGGCTGGGTTGGTTTTCCGAAATTTGATGTAGGCAGTCAACTTCCCCTTGCGTTGAAGTTCTATATACGATATTTCATTAAGATCAAAATAAAACTGTAGAAACATTTGCAGATACCTTTTTGGAGGTGAGACGGGGGATGGGGGTGGTTTTTTTTGAAAAACCTATGTAGACACTTACCTTCCCCTAGCCTTGAAGGTCTAATATGCAAAGTTTCACCAAGATCGGAATAAAACTGCAGGAAAATTCGCAGATTCCCTTTTAGGGGTGAAAAGAAGGAATGGGGTGGTCTTCCAAAATCTTATTTAGACAGCAACTTTCCCCCAGCCTTGAAGATTTAATATATAAAGTTTCATCAAGATCGGAATAAAACCGCCAGACAAATTTGCAGATTTCCTTTTAGGAATGAGAAAGGGGATTTGTATGTGTGTGGAGAGGGGGGGGGGGGGGGTATTCCGAAATCCTATGTAGACAGTCACCTTCCCCTAGCCATGAAGGTCAAATATACAAACTTTCATCTAGATCAGAATAACACTGTGGATAAATTCGCTTATTTCCTTTTAGGGGTGAGAAGAGGGATGAGGGTGGTTTTTCAAAACCTATGTAAAAACTCACCTTCCTCTAGTATTTAAGGTCTAATATACAAAGTTTCATCGCGATCGGAACAAAACTGCAGATACACTTGCAAATTTCCTTTTAGGGGTGAGAAGGGAGTTGGGGGTAGTTTTGCTAATGCCGATGTAGACAGTCACCATGGTTCAAGAATAGAAGGTTACGCAAAGAAGTGTGCAACTTTTTCGTTCTCTCTGCGCATGACGTCACAGTTTTACTTTTCAAAAGCTTTCCGTGAATTTGTTAGGAAATCAGATACTTTTTATAGAGAATTCGCTTACAAATCTACAGTTTTAATCCGATTTTCGTGAAATTTTGAGAATTTGGTCTCCACAACTAGGGGAAAGTAAATGTTTATATGAGATTTCAAAAAACTACCCTCATCCCCCTTCCCACCCCTAAAAGGAAATCTGCGAATTTACCTACAGTTTATTCCGATCTTATGAAATTTTGTATTTGAGATCTTCCAGACAAGGGAAAGTTGACTGTCTACATCAGCCTTAGGAAAACTACCCCCAACTCCCTTCTCACCCTTAAAAGAAAATTTGCAAATGTATCTGCAGTTTTATTCCGATTGTGATGAAACTTTGTATATTAGACTTTAAACACTAGAGGAAGGAGAGTTTCTACATAGGTTTTGAAAAACCTCCCTCATCCACCGTCTTACCCCTAAAAGGAAATCTGCAAGTTTATCCACAGTGTTATTCCGATTTTGATGAAATTCTTTATATTAGATCTTCAAAGCTGGGGGAAAGTTGCTGTCTAAGTAGAATGATGGAAAACCACCCCAATCCCCCTTTTTACCCATAAAAGGAAATCTGCGAATTTTCCTGCAGTTATAGTCCGATCTTGGTGAAACTTTTCATATTAGACCTTCAAGGCTAGGGGGAGGTGAATGTCTACACAGGTTTTCAAAGAACCACCCCCATCAACCTTCTCACCACCAAAAAGCTATCTGCAAATGTTTGTACAGTTTTATTTTGATCTTAATGAAATATCGCATATTAGACCTTCAACGCTAGGGAAGCCTACATCGAATTTCGAAAAACCTCCCCCTTCCCCCTTCACCGCTAAATCTCCAAATGCGCCTACCGTTTTATTCCGATCTTGATGAAACTTCAAATATTAGAGCTTCAAGGCTAGAGGAAGGTGGGTGTCTACATAGATTTTCAAAAACCAACCCCATCTGCCTTCCCATCCCTAAAACGAAATCTGCAAATTATTTACAGTTTTATTTCGTTCTTTCTCCCAGCCTTGAAGGTCTATTATACAAAATTTCATTAAAATCGGAATAAAACTGTAGATAAATTCACAGATTTACTTTTAGGGATTAGAAGAGGGATGGGGGTGGTTTTCCGAAATCCTATGTAGACAGTCACCTTCATCTACCCATGAAGATCAAATGTGCAAAGTTTCATCAAGATCGGAATAAAACTGTAGATATATTTGCCGATTTACTTTTAGTGGTGAGAGGGGGGGGATGGTTTTCCGAAATCTTATGTAGACAGTCACCTTCTCATTACCTGTAAGGTCTCATATACTAAATTTCATTCAGATCGGAATAAAACTGTAGGTTAATTCGCAGATTTCGTTTTAGGGGTTGGGAAAGGGGATGAGGGTGGTTTTTTGAAATCTTATGTGAACATTAACCTTCCACTAATCTTGGAGGTGCATTATACAAAATTTCGTCAAGATACGAATAAAATCGTATGTAAGAATATACAGTCGGACCTCGATAACTCGAATCTCAAGGGACCGACAAATTGCTTCGAATTATCTATACTTCGAGTTATCAAAATTCGAGATATCGAGGTCTGGTATGATAAAACTTCGACTTATCGAGTTTCTAAATAAAGTAGCCGGAAATAATAACCAATGATATTTGTGCAAAAAATAAAAAGCAAAAACTGCAAAATAACGTTTTATTACGCAAAAACAAACAAAAAAATTACATTACATATACCGATATTATGTAATTACACTATATAGTAGTTATACATACGAAAATGTACTATACATATGCGCGTGAATTGCACATTATAAAGTGAAGAAACGAAAACAAACAAGTTCACATTTTAAAGTTTTTTTTACAGAAGGCATAATCCAAAAATGATGACTAAAAAAAATTCAAAATTAACGAAAACATGGAAATGCAATAAAAAATTTATACATCTTGTTGACTCTAGGGTTTTTTTCTTTCGTGGTTGGTATTACTACTTCTTCCGTTAATTCTTCATCTTCGTCTTCTTCTACGTTTTCTTCTATTCTGCCCATAGCTGTCGTAACTTCGTCAACGATGTTTTCCTCCGTTCGATAAGCGAAAGTTGCTACACCTTCATCTACCAAAACAAATTCCTCGAACGAAGTTGCTTCGATGTTCAAAGCTCGTGTAAGAGTGGCCCATTCATCATTCATATTGTTTGAATCGGTTTCCACGGCTTGTCCTTGGTCTTCAGCAGTAGACAGAAACCCACAAGCCCTAAAACAATTTTTCGACGTATTTTCCGTTACGTTTTTCCATGCATTCTCAATTAAACGTATGGCTTTTCTAAGACGTTGATCAGTTTCGGCTCGATATTTTCCTCAAAATCCCGGATCAGCTTTCTTGTCACTTCTTGCCGATAAAATGTTTTAAAATTCTTAATGATACCCTGGTCTAGGGGTTGTAATTTAGAGGTCGTATTGGGAGGAAGGAGTCGAATTTTTAAGCGTTCTAGTCCAGCAGGAATGATGTGTGAAGGGCAATTGTCGATAAACAACAACGCGCGTTTATTTTTTTGCTGTAGGTCCTTATCCCAGTCGTTGAGACATTTGGAAAATATTTTAGACGTCATCCAGGCTTTTCGATTAGATTCGTAAATAACTGGCAGTGACTTTACGTTCTTCATGCATCTTGGGTTCTTTGACTTGCCAATCACTAAAGGTTTTCGTTTTTCCATTCCGGTGGAGTTGACAGCCAGTAAGATGGTTAATCTTCCTTACTTTGTTTGCCGCCATAACAACGATCCTTTTTAAAAGTCAGAGTCTTGTTTGGCATGCACCGATAAAACAATCCAGTTTCATCCGCATTATATATTTCTTCGGGTAAGTAATCTCCAATCAAATCAAAAAGTTGATGCTTCCAATCGTCACAGACTATGAGATCAACACTGGAACTCTCACCACAAGCGGCCCTGAACACTATAGAATGCCTTTTCTTAAAGTTATTTAACCATCCATTGCTTGCCCTGAATTCTGGGTGTTTCAAACTTGTTGCGAATTGAAGGGCTTTTTCTATTAACAACCGTCCACTTATGTTAATGTTCCTTTTTCGGCACAGTTCAAACCATTTAACTAAACACTGTTCGATGTCCGGAAATTCTGGCTTTTTTGATCGAAAGGAGTTTTTTCAAACTGTCGAGTACGCCTCAGCCCTTTGAAGAATCCTGTCTTTATTTTTCATAATCGTTGATAGAGTATTCGCCGGAATTTTAAACTCTGCAGCAATTTCCACCTTCGGTCGTGTTCCTCTATTTCGCACGGCTTCAATCAAGCGAATATTTTCATGGAGAGATAGCGTATTACACTTCCTGGAAGACATGACCACTCGAATTTGTAGCAAACACCACTACCACCACTACAGACTAAACTAATGAAAAAAAATACAATATTTCCTCCGTTAAGGAGGTGTAAATCGGTTCTGCATTGCATTTTTAACTGTAAAAAATGTCAAGTTATAGAGGCTCCAAAGCAATTACACTTCGACTTATTGAGGCTTTCTGTCTCGCTTCGTACTCACTTTGACCATTAGTTGAAGTTATTATTCGAGTTATAGAGGCATTTAAACAAATTTCTTCGAGCTACTGAGGTTTTTCTCGCTTTATTCATCCTAGTTTTTATTCGAGTTATATATACATTAGTTCTACTTATCGAGTTTAAAATGTGAAGAACTACATAGGAATTTCGCGGGCCCGAAAATTTCTTCGAATTATTGAGGTATTCGAGTTATTAAGGTTCGAGTTATCGAGGTCCGACTGTATATGTAAATTAACTTTAAGCGGGAGGGGCTATAAAGGGGGATGGGGTGGATTTTCAAAATGCCCTACAGACAGTAACCTTCCCCTTGTTGTGGAGGTCCAAAATAAAAAAATTCATCAAAATTAAAATAAAACTGCAGATTTGAAAGCAATTTTTCTTTCAAAAAACATGAAACTTCGTACAAAATACACGCGCTCATATGAAAAATTGAAACTGTGACGTCACGAGCTTTTTCTCTCGTTCGGTGGCTGAATAACGGACCTGCGCATTGCGTAACCTTCTATTCTTGAATCATGGAAAGTCACCTTCCCCTTGTCTGCAAGGTCACAAATACAAAATTTCATCAAGATCAGAACAAAACTGTAGCTAAATTCGCAGATTTCCTTTTAGGGGTGAGAAGGGGGATGAGGGTAGATTTTTGAAATCTTATGTGAACATTTACCTTCCCCTAGTCGTGGAGGTCAAATTCTCAAAATTTCACGAAAATCGGGTTAAAACTGTAGATTTGTAAGCGAATTCTCTTTAAAAAAGAGTATCTGATTTCCTACCAAATTCACTGAAAGCTTTCGAAAAGTAAAACTGTGACGTCATGCGCAGAGAGAACGAAAAAGTTGCACACTTGTTTGCGTAACCTTCTATTCTTGAATCATGCACTACCCCCGTCAAATATCAATCTGCGAATAGCTAGCTCCTCATTCTTCACAAGGTTGACTTGTATTATACATCAATGAAGTTTGAAAATTCATGCCTTTTTTCAGTTTTCACCTATCCGTAAATAAAACATTCGTCTATATGAGTGTAGGTGAAGAAACAAGAAAAAGGTGGACTTTTGAAAAAAACGAGATGAGTATTTTTGAAATTCATGATTCATTTGTTTTCAAAAGAAAATTCCCTAGAGGAGAAAAAAAGCAATGTGGCCCATGAGGGGATCGAACCCGCGACCTTCGCGTTATTAGCACGACGCTCTAACCAACTGAGCTAATGGGCCTCTTGGCAACCGTGTCTATTAGGAATTATTTGTAGTCAAAGCATTTACCAAACAGAAATTTTTGAGTACGCTTGAGTGCCACGAAACTTCACTTAAATAATAATCCACATGGTAAAAAACCAGCTTTTTGTCCTAAATTCATCTTCATTTAACATAAACTTATGTATAAATAATTCGGGATGAACTTTTTCGATATGTATTTGCTTTGTCAACTGTCGGCTGTCGGTCGCCAGTGCTCCCAATTCCACTGCATCAAATAACTAAACTACGTACTGTTTGATCCACTGAACTTGACGAACAAATGACAGTTGCGTGTTTTGTATACTCGTGAACGGTGGTCGGTGGACGTTTTTATGTAGAGAAGGACGTGAATTCGCGGTTCTACTCACTTCAAATATTGCGACGATCGCAATTAGATTGATTTGTTGGTCCAACTTGTGAAAATTTGTATAGTGTGTCCTAGTGGTAGTCAATTGTAAGAGATGCCGCGAAAAAGATTGAACGATCAAAACGATGTGTCGGCATCCCAATCGAAGAGACGGCGCCAAACCGAAGAGCCGGTACGAAAATTATTGTTTTGCTTTGTACATATGTATGTATGTATTTGATTTGAGTTCCAAAAGGCGGAGAATTTGTTCTGGAAACTGTTAGATTGTTGATATATGCTCATAATTGGATATTGTTAATCTTCAGAGTACGCAGAAATATAAACATAGCGTATGAAAACATTTGATGGTGAAATTATTGTCACAGCAGATGTACTACGGATGATGCAGTTCGCGGTTTTTGCCGCAGCGGCATTGCTGCTTGATGGTTGTGCTGCTGTGATGTGTGATCCCACCGAACCGTAGCAACGCGTAGTTTTTCTTGTACTCACAGAAGGAAGTTGCGGTGCCGTTGCGACGAGAAATTTCAAGTCTGCATCGACCCTAATGCTGCTTGTTAAACCGCAGCTTCTAAACGGCGCCTAAAGATCCGTATTTTTCAAAAACGAATGAGTGAAGTGTTTAGTCAGGGGAAAATTGATTGATACGCAGGCGGATGGTGACTCGAGTGCCCGACTAAAGAATAGTAATAGCTGTAACGATTGAAACGCTAGAACTATTGAAAGGAAGTAAGTCGCCCGTAATCGACAACAATCGAACTTTATCAAGTAATGCCAAGCATAACTGCAGAATTACTGCATCCACTTGTTTATAAAGCATTGACCAATACGCCGACTCAGCTCTTCATTTGATAATTGTTTCGGTCCAAAGAGGACTTAAAATTCGACGAAGGCAAGAGTTGACGAACATTTGCAGCTTGCTGGTAACACTTACGAAAACTTTCCATGTGCCGATACTATATAACAGCACAGACAGTACCACGGACCGAAACAAGCCCTGCTTGGTTTGGTCATAATACTGAGATAACTATTGTACATTGCCAGATTTTGTACAGTATTTCGAATGCGCAGTTAGCCTGGTTGATACGACGAGCGATGTCCTGCTCAGTACCACCACCTTCGGCAACAATGTGTGCGTTCAGAAGGAACTGAGCAACTTCCGCTCAGCGAACATGTTCAGAACGAGCGGGTTCAGAAGTGACTGAGCAACTTCCGCTCGGGTGATCATGATCAAATTTCACCGAGCAAGAAATATTTCTGGTCACTGATCAGTGCTCAGTGCTCAGGTTCTTCTTCTTCTTTTTCAACCTCACGCTCAAGTTGCGACTTTCGAATTTTGACAGTTATCAAGTTGGTTGTTGTGTTTTCGCCGCTTTCGGCTTCTAGTTCTTTGGTTTTCGGGTGCTTTTGATTTTGTTTTCTCGTTGTTCGTGATTTTTGTAAAGGACAGCGTGGGATTCATGTATGTTCCACTTTTCGGCACTTGACGTCTGAAATTGTCATCGTCAGCTCTCAGCTGGTCGATTTTTCAGCTGGTGAAGTAGCGTTCAGCAGGTGCAGACTCCAAACCGAGCAGCTCCGGAGCTGATCGCGAGCAGTTGCGGAGCTGCTCGCGAGCGGTTTCCGCTCTTTTGCCACCTTCTGAACGCACTCAATGCTACCTGGGTAGACAAATTAGTCTACTTTCTCCATAGACTGTCCATTAATATTTATGGCAACAGGACGGAAAGTTGGATTTCCTTTTCAATGGCTGGCCAAGAACCTTGGCCTTGTTGGTGTTAATCTTTAGTCTAACCGTGTTGCTCTCTAGAGATCTAAAGACATTGCGTTTAGATCCATGATTTTGTGGGAGAGTAGGCATATGTCGTAAGCGTGGTCAATATGTAGATAAGATGTTAATGTTCGTCGAATTATTCTCTGTGGTCCGGATAGGGCTGCATGCAACACATCGCCAATCAATATGATGAAGAGGATCGGTAAGAAGATAAACCCCTGCCGAACTCTACTCCGAATCTCAAAGTCCCCCGACACCTTACCTTTATATATAACGCGACATATAGCGCCATTGTAGGTTGCCCTAATAATAGCCACAAGCTTCTCAGGGATGCCTCTCCTGTGAAAAGCCGCCCATATATTTTAGAATCCCGGTTCACACTGACGAAAGCTTTCTCGAAATCAATGTCAAGCCAGTGATGCAGAGAATCGTATTCAACGCATTGCTCAATGATGATTCGCAAACGTCCGTTACGCTAGCACCCCCACCACTAAGTATCGATATCAGGCATAGTGTATAATTAGGGGCTAATTAGTTGCTCTATTCCCGAATTTATTGCTCCTGCCGATTCGCCAGAATAGACGATTTTATTTGGTCTACAACTTAATAATGAGACTTTTTTTGGAATTTTGGGCATTTATTCATAGATTTATTCATATAACTAAATTATTCAAAATATTGGCCATCAGCAGCGATAACTTTCTCCCATCTTTCGGGAAGTCTACGAATTCCGTCGCGAAAAAAATCTTGGGGTTTCGAGGCTATCCATGAATCGAGCCAGTTCTTAGTATCCTCATATGAAGTGAAGTGCTGATCAGCCAACGCATGAGTCATCGAAGCGAACAAATAGTAATCGGATGGAGCAATGTCAGGGCTATACGGCGGGTGGGGTAGCACTTCCCATTTGGTTGTTTCCAGGTACGTTTTCACGACTTGCGCAACATGAGGGCGAGCATTGTCATGCTGAAGAATTATTTTGTCGTGCCTTTCAGCAAATTGTTGCCGTTTTTCACGCAATGCTCGACTCAAACGCATCAATTGCAGTCGATAGCGCTGCCCGTCAATGGTTTCATTCGGTTTTAGCAGCTCATAATAAAGAACACCGATCTGGTCCCACCAAATGCAGAGCATAAGCTTGGAACCATGAATATTTGGCTTCGCGGTCGATGTTGATTGGTGCCCGGGCGGTCCCCATGATTTCTTTCGCTTTGGGTTATCATAATGAATCCACTTTTCATCGCCGGTCACAATACGATGCAAAAAACCCTTCCGTCTTTGTCTTTGAAGCAGTTGTTCGGACATGCAAAAGCGCCTCTCAACTTCTCTTGGCTTCAACTCGTACGGAACCCAGTGGCCTTGCTTTTGGATCATTCCCAGTGATTTTAACCGCTTCGATATGGCTTGCTGAGTCACTTCCAACGAAATTGCCAACTCTTTTTGAGTTTGGCACGAATCTTCTTCGAGTAATTTCGTCAATTCTTCGTCTTCAAACTTTTTTGGCTGGCCAGGTCGCTCTTCGTCGGTAATGTCGAAATTATCATTTTTGAACCGATGAAACCACCGAAAACACTGTGCACGCGAAAAAGCATCGTCACCGTAAACTTCCACGAGCAATTTATGACTCTGAGCTGCAGTCTTCTTAGCAAAATAAAACTTCCCGCAAATGTTGTTTTTTTCGTGAATTTTCGAAACTTTCCATGGTCCGGTAAAATACGTTGTCAACAATCAACACGAAATGTTTATACTGACATTGACAGCTTATGAATACAAACTTCAAATGGTATGTATGTCAAAGATGGACTACCATTGGTTTATCGGTGTTGCCATCTCTAAAAAAAGTCTCATTATTAAGTTGTAGGCCAAATATATGGGGGTGCTAGCGTAACGTTACGCTAGCACCCCCACTTTTTAATACGGCATTTGTCGTCTCTAAATTTAAAGCAAATTGAAGGCCATAATTAATTGCTAATTTGTTGCTCTATTCCCGAATTTATTGCTCCTGCCCATTCGCCTGGACTTCAGCTTATATATGGAAAATACACCACATTTGTACCCCCCTGTACTATCTCCACTGGCACAAATTAAACAAAAACTTGAAGCAGAATAAAAGCAATAGAAGTTTGCTAATTTGTTGCTCCATTCCGGAATTTATTGCTCCTGCCGATTCGCTAGGACTTCAGCTTATATATGGGAAGGACACCAAATTTGTACCACCCTGTACAATGCCCACTGGCGCAAATCTAACAAAATCTTGACGCGTAACGAAAGCAACAAATATTTACCAATTTGTTGCTCCATTCTGGAATTTATTGCTCCTGCCGACTTGCCAGGATAACGTTTTTTGTGTGGTAGAGCTAGTATGACGTCACCTTAGCGCCCCCTTCTAAATGCGGCATATATTTTCCTCAAATGGACCTTGAAAAAGTAGAGGGTATAGTAATAACGCACTAATTTGCCTCCCGCTAGTCCGACTCTCCGGACAATTCCACCAGTTAGCAGTTACCCCTTTAAATTCCTAACGCGTCGTAGCAAGTGCATCGTAAATTCCCGATATTGTCGTATATTGTCGATAACCCGAGAGATGAGAATTAAATTAAGGGGGAAAAATTCCCGCAAAATCATAATTTTCGAATGAATTGAAAATGAAATTGAAAAGAATGAGGGCGATTCCGCAATAGAAAATGCTCGTTTAGCTCAAATATTGTCTTTGAACAAGAATGCAATACAAATCAAATCAAATCAATGAATTTGCGGGGAGAATACCGACGGAAGTGAATGCGACACGCCAAACCACGCAAAAGACTACTGACTTTAAATAGATGTATATGTATAGCCAAGGATAATACAGAGGTGTCCAAATTTGGTGTGCTCCAAATATTAGCTGGAGTCCCGGCAAATTGGCAGGAGTTATAAATTTAAGAAAATGAAAATTGGAAAGTATCGCGTCATAATGTAGCTCTACCACACAAAAAACATTATCCTGGCAAGTCGGCAGGAGCAATAAATTCCGGAATGGAGCAACAAATTAGTAATTAATTATCTCTTTAATTAGCCATTGAATTTGATAAAATATATGCCGTATTTACAATAGAAGGGGGGTGCTAAGGTGACGCGTCATACTTGGTCTATCATACAAAAAACGTTATCCTGGCGAGTCAGCAGGAGCAATAAATTCCGGAATGGAGCAACAAATTGGTAAATATTTGTTGCTTTCGTTACGCGTCAAGATTTTGTTAGATTTGCGCCAGTGGGCATTGTACAGGGTGGTACAAATTTGGTGTCCTTCCCATATATAAGCTGAAGTCCTAGCGAATCGGCAGGAGCAATAAATTCGGGAATGGAGCAACAAATTAGCAAATATCTATTGCTTTTATTCTGCTTCAAGTTTTTGTTTAATTTGTGCCAGTGGAGATAGTACAGGGGGGTACAAATGTGGTGTATTTTCCATATATAAGCTGAAGTCCTGGCGAATGGGCAGGAGCAATAAATTCGGGAATAGAGCAACAAATTAGCAATTAATTATGGCCTTCAATTTGCTTTAAATTTAGAGACGAAAAATGCCGTATTAAAAAGTGGGGGTGCTAGCGTAACGTTACGCTAGCACCACCATACAAAAAACATTATCCTGGCAATTCGGCAGGAGCAATAAATTCCAGAATAGAGCAACAAATTAGCAATTAATTCTGGCTTTCATTTTGCATCAAATTTGGGTGCGATAGATGTTGGATAAAAACTCGTCAATTCTGGCGAATCAGCAGGAGCAATAAATTCGGGAATAGAGCAACTAATTAGCCCCTAATTATGCACCATGCCTGATATTGATATTGTACTTAGTGGTGGGGGCGCTAGCGTAACGGACGTGATTCGCAAGGTGTTAGTGTGATCGACACAGGAGAATCCGGATCGGAAGCCGGCCTGGTTTTCATCAATTGTGCTTTCTAAGTGATCCTTTAGTCTGTAATGAACCAGCCGGTGGAAGCAGCACGACCAGCACGTGCTGCTTCCACCGGCAGATCGGAGGCAGCACCTGATGAGTAGTGATCTATCGGTGGTGCGATATCAGAGGCCGAGGGTCCCATTACATCCGGACTCCGATGCCCGCGAGGGCCATGGATGTGCAGGAGATGCATGCAGGCAACTGCATTCTCTGAAACCAATTTATGCCAACGAAACGTCAAGTGGGCCAAATGGAACAGTTGACGCGCTATGCCCCACAAGGAGTTAGGGCAATTGAGTAATACGTAAAGGACAGGAGCAACGAGCGGTGAAAACCCAGCCCACGTCTCCCGAACTGAGCTAAAACAAGAATAGGCCACTGCTTAGTTTGTTGAGGGGCAGATGGCACGCCCCGACCTTCATGGTCATTATGCTGCCTTAGTGCACTTTCACACGAAGAGCCGTATGGCTCTCGCTCGCGAGTGAGAGCTTTTTCCGCTCCCACCTTCCATTCATTCACACGAAGAGCCGTACGACTCTCGCTCGCGAATGGGAGCGAGGCGCGTAAGACTGAAATGCAAAGAATACACTTCAGCTTTCACACGGGGAGTACGAGTCTTTATGTCGCGCGAGTGAGAGCGGGTACAGCTCGTGCATCTCGAGCCGCCGCGTCGCACCTTTTGGTCTAAATGCACAGCGAGAAGTGCCGGCATTCACACGGGAAGAGCGACAACGGCTCTCGCTCCTCAGTCCCTCGCTTCCCCCAGCGTCAAATCATGGATTTCGATGTGGAATTATTGATCCATTTAGTGCGTATCCGTCCCGCCCTTTGGGACAAAAGTATTGAAACTTACAAGAACCGAAATGAAGTGGCGAGGAATCAAAATGTAATTTTGAATAATCCATTGCATGCAAGGCGTACTTTGCGACGGAAAGCGAGCGAGAGCCATTGTCGCTCTTCCCGTGTGAATGCCGGCACTTCTCACTATGCATTTATATCAAGAGCCACGACGCACGGCTCGAAATGCACGAGCCGTACCGGTTCTCACTCGCGCGACGTAAAGGCTCGTGCTCCCCGTGTGAAAGCTGAAGTGTAGTCTTTGCATTTCAGTCTTACCCGCCTCTTTCTCACTCGCGAGCGAGAGCCGTGCGGCTCTTCGTGTGAAAGTGCACTTAGGCTCCGTCCCCACAGGCGTCTTCGCATGCCCACCAAACCGTCCATTACAAGTCTTTTCAGGACAAATTTAGCTTTTATTTTGACTACGGCAGAAAGCACATAAGTGCCTCTCCCATTATTGCAATATGTAAGGTTGCCCTTTTTTGGAAGTTTGATGATACCACTCAATGGGAAAGGTCTTTATGTTTCACGGTTCATTGACAAGTGGGTGCAAATACGTGGCAGTTATACTTGGCGCTGCTTGATAACGTTCGGCAGGAATGCCGTCGAGTCGGCCGGCATTACCTCATTTCGGTACATTAATTATACCGACTATTTCCTCGGAGTAGTTGACGGTATACGCGCATTTTGATGGCCACCTAAATTGTCCCCGCAGACGGCAAACTTTTTAGTTCGCAGAAAAATGAAATAGTTTAGTCAGAAAAAAAGAACACACGGCGGTTTATGAGGCCGCGCACACAGCAACCAACACCATGTATTCTATTTTTCTGATTAAACTATTTAGTTTTTCTGCGAACTTAAAAGTTTGCCGTGGGCACGAGCTATAAGTTACACAGTTTAAAACCGTGGCGAAATGTTCTTTCCACTGCTTCATCTGATTTTCGTCTAAGTATCACCATACACTGTCGATCTCGAACTCGAACGTAGTACAAAGTCCTCTGAATAGATCAAGACACACACACAGACTTCACATAAACGTGAAGAAAACCGGTTCACTTGTACCATGTTCGAGTTCGAGGTCGAGATCGACAGTGTATGGTGACACTTAGATAAGTTGCATCCATCACTATTTTTCATCGGATGTTGATAGGAGTTACGACCACATTTAAACTTCTCGATGAGCCCGTATACGGCGTTAACGATTTGCTTTTTGCGGCTTCTTCTGTCGAGGCCATAAGTGTCACCATACACTGTCGAACTCGAACACGAACCTAGTACAAGTGGACCGGTTTTATTCACACCTATGTGAAGTGTATATGTGTGTCAGAGGACATTTGTACCAGGTTCGAGTTCGACAGTGTATTGTGACACTAAGGGCCGGGTGTACAATCGTCGTTTAAACGGCATCTGTTCCTTAAACTGCCGTTTAACCAACTGACTCCGATTAGGTCTGATGTACAATAGCTAAACCACTGTTTAAATCTATCGATTAAATGTAAACGCAGTTTAAAGTTAAACAGTCGTCGGTGGCCGTTTAATCAATGGATTAGCCAATTTTCATTCTGTCGTCGTGCCATTCTGTCGTTTTGCGACTGAAGTGGAGAGTTTTAGTGCGTGCGCATCCAAACCCTCGCGGTACTTTTGACGTGGTACAAATATCAGAAACATTAGCATAGTCTGAGCTCGTGAACGTAGAGTTTTCGCTTTTCAGAAATAAAAGTTAAATAATAATAATAATAATAAATTATCTGTGGCTAACATTTAACCATCTCAATAATTGAGATGGTAAATAATTATTATTTTCTCGGTGAACGTGCATGCGGTACATCGCGATCACTCTCCACAAACCAGCCCGGTACGCGGTAGGGGTACGGTACAGCGGCATAAATTTACATGACGGTGTATGCGAGATCTCACTGCATACGCGGTATACCGCGGCAAATTTGGGGTATTGTAGCGATACACTTTCTGTACCGCGGCAAAGCTGCGGTACTAAACTTTTGTATCGCAGCTGGCACTATTGATCGCTATGTACCGCAGCTGGCACTATCGATGGTACCGTGCTCGTAACGCAGTGGTTTGAATGGGCACGCCGTACACTGCTACCGCTGAGTACCGCTGTACCGTACCGCTACCGCGTACCGCGCTGGTTTGTCGCGGTACACAAAAGTGTATCGCTGCAATACCCCAGCTTCACCGCGGTATACCGCGTATGCAGTGAGAGCTTGCATATACCGCCATGCAAATTCGTACCGCTGTACCGTACCGCGCTGGTTTGTGGAGAGCTTAATACCGGCTGCGATGCAAAAGTGTATTTCTGCAATTTCGCCGCTTCGCCGTCTGATTTACATAATTGCTCCCATATACCCCAATGTAAATGGGTACCACGCTGGTTTGAAGGAACCTGTGAACGCTGTGCGCTTTTATCCTTTTGTTCTAATCGGCTTCGATGGCAGTCATTTGCTGGCAAATGCGCTAGCCATTTACCCATTCATATTTAGTGTATACTTAATGCTTCGTTTCCACATGAACGTATTCGGACGCATTTAAGAAAATGCAATAACAACAATAACGGCATGGGTGCTGTCTTTCGAGGGAGCGTCGTATTTGTTGTTATTGCTTTTTCCTAAATGCGTCCGCATGCGTTCATGTAAAAATGAAGCATTACAACATCGAAAACAAAGAAAAATCACACACGCAATTAAATTGTCCTTTGGTTTGTCGTGGTTCTCAAACTTTGTTAAACTGCTGTTTAATCACCATCAATTGGTTAAACGGCTGTTTAGCTAAACGTTCGTTAGAATTTATTGTGCAACAGGCTAAACACGAATCGTTGGTTAAACGGAGATTCAAGTTTAAACTACGTTTAACCAATTCTCTGTTTTAACTATGAATTGTACACCCGGCCCTAAGAGAGTTCGCACATTCACTTTTATCGCGTCGCACACTAGCACACACACTATGCTATGTCTGCGAAGCA
The DNA here is from genome assembly GCA_964017055.1 of Chloromyia formosa. Classification (NCBI taxonomy): domain Eukaryota; kingdom Metazoa; phylum Arthropoda; class Insecta; order Diptera; family Stratiomyidae; genus Chloromyia; species Chloromyia formosa. The sequence goes on from OZ024816.1 coordinate 73,001,904, forward strand.
TATGGACCCTGACTCAAGCCTCCGGAAACATGCTAGACACATTTGAACGTAAGGTTCTGCGGCGAATTTTTGGGGCTGTTTGCGATCGAGATGGATGGCGCATCCGGTACAACCATGAGTGGTATGAACTGTACGATGAGCTAGAAGTTTCGAAAATCGTCAAACTACAACGAGTTCAATGGGCAGGGCATATGCAACGAATGGACGATGATCGCATGGCAAAGAGAGAGAGAGTAATGTACGCACAACGAGTCGACGGAGCGAGACTGCGAGGTCGACCGAGAGCTCGTTGCGAGAGCTAAGTATATGCGGACGCCGCGCAACTACTGGGCTTCCAAAATTGGAGAACGCGGTCACGTTACCGATATAATTAGAGGACAACGATCCAGGCGGTCAAGGCCCGACGTCGGGCTCGATCCTACTTTGATTGTCTTCTGATGCTGCCGCTAAACGTGCCTTCATTTCCTTCTTTTCAACAATCTGCCATGATATGTCGGACATCTAATGCCCGTACCACATTTTTGCGGGACTCGCCGAATCACGAGCTAAGTGGATAACGAATTTCATCCAATGCAACGAATGCGGAGGAAGCACACGTGGAGCATTTTGTTCATCCGATGAATCGCTGGACGGGAGAGACGCACGGTGCTTGGGTGTGCACAATGTGTTATCCAATTAGCTCGTGGCTCGGCGAGTCCCGCATAATGTGGTACGGGCATAATGATGGACATTCACGGACGCCCAAAGACAAATTTTCCCTGGTCGAAGCCAAAATTTCCTCGGCCGATGTGTGGATTTGACAGGTAAATTTTACAATAGCTTCGACCACCTTACCTTTATGTAGAACGTGACATTTCGCGCCGTCATAGGTTACCTTAATAATAGCCACAAGCTTCTCAGGGAGGTCCTTTGATTGTCGGTTTTAACGACAGGCCCTCAAAGGGAAAGGCCGTGGTATTATTTTTACACCCCACACCACAGGGGGAAGGTTTACCTCAACCAAATAATCGCACCGCCATCACTGGCGGCTTGACGTTGGTTGACAATGGTCAGTGACCACTGCCGTTCCATGGAGCGCCCACGTGGCGGACTGTGGAAAGAGGAGTTTTTGCCTCCCATTCAGGGGATGGCCTCGGAAGATAGCTGCTTCAGATGGTTTAATAAACATGCTGTAGCTCACACAACTATGTTGCTGGTCCAACTCCCGCAAGTCATTCCATCCTACTAAACCTGAGTCGCTTAGGTGTTGGTCAGCCATTCAGTTATCTGCCTTTTTCCAAACTGCCTTATCGCTAAGACTTGGCCGTCAGCGATTTGATACACTGCCGTTTCCAGGGGACGCCCACGTGGAGGACTATGGAAAAAATCTTTTGCCCTCCTATATACATATATACACATTTTAAATCGCATAATTTATATTTTTAGTCATTCTAAAAGTGATGATACCAGAAAAATAAAGCTCTAATCTTGATTTGGTAGTTAGACAAGGTACATAGCTACAGTGTCAGACAAAGTGTGAGATAACAAATAATAATGACGCAAATGGTTTTAAGTGGCCTAGAATTTCTTTAAATTATAGGCATACACTTCAAATTGTAATACTGTTTTTCCCACTAAAGTGCCTTTTTAGATGTAATTGACATTTTTATGGTGTCAAGTATGTACATATTTATAACAGATATAAATATGCATTTGTCAAAGTAACCACAAAGTGGCAATTTCAGAACAGTCATGAACAATTTTATATTTCGTCGATAAAATAAATATTGTACATTCACTCCCCGACATACGTAAGGTCGACTTACGTAAATCTGCACTTACGTAAATGCCAAACTTCGTGAAAAAAATCGAACTGCCTTGTTTAGGAGAATGGAAGCAACGATTTTTTCGCCAGCAGAACGCGAACTATGTATTTTTTGACTACATATTTGAATCACACTTTTTGAACGTGCTAAAAAATGTAGTATAGCACAGTCACATTGCACATTTTTCTTTCATGTTAAACCGGTGAGCCATCCAACATCATAGATCGGTTGATAAAGTGATAAATTTCCCGGCATGGATGATAAGTTTTCACTGGCTCATCCAATCATCTTAATTTCGAAACATTGCTTGCGTTGACAAGTAAAATTACCCTATACAAAAATGTTGTCGTTGCTTAACAGCATCTGTCCACACACCGACATTTTGGAATATCGGTCGACATTCTTAAGCACATGCTAAAAAATGCGTTAAGTGCCTTAAATGGGGAAGCTGTATTAAATGCCGAAAGCAAACGATGTGACATACACGTTCCTGCGGCAGCCGGTTCTACGCACCGGAGCGACCCGTTTTACAACGGCCAAGAGCTGCCAAAACCCTTCAATGCAAGAAAAAAAGTGTGTTTGTATGTTACATGCCTCGTATCGTCTTTTTTATGTTCACTGGGAGCAATACATCTCGGCGCAACTGCTCTCAGTGCTACTTCACCGCGTCGGCATTGAGAGAACCCCTGGAGCGTGGATCTGCTGCGTATGCGATAGAGTGCTGCACCCAAACGCGACTACGGTGAGATTCAATTGCTGCAATCAGTGGTGCCACCTAAGATATTGCTCTGCACTCAACCATCACAGGCACTGGAATTCCCCCTTTACTGCCAGCCAGTGTAGGGACTACAGGCAACAACCTCCTCTAACACGACACAACATCCACTCTAGACAGGTTTACAGCCATCTCCGATGTCTCCTGCTAACAGTTCCAATAGGATTTCTCAACATAATCTTATGCCTGCACCACCGACTGCCATCTTCAATACGCCTCACTCGTCCAACTAAATTGCAATGGGTTGCAGAACAAATCGCTGAACTCGCATCATTTATGGACAGACATCGCATCCAAGTGGGAGCCATACAGGAGACGAAACTGCACTCCAACTCGTCCCTCAACACACATACTACTACTTTGCCTTAACCCCTAGCGGGGCATAGCGCGTCAACTACTCCTGCGCGCCATCGTACTCTGTTCTGGGCGATGGGGCACAACTGCCCAAAAAACTTACCCAGTGCCTGACATCCCTTTGCCACAGATCGACGCCATGCCATTCGAGGACCCCCTCTTGGTCGGTCTTGGTTGGAAATGGGGTTCCATTTCATGGCATGCAAAGCAATGCAGTTATCACTCTTCCGCAATGTGTGACCTATCCACTGCCATTTTCGCCTGCGTATCAATTCGTCGATTGGCATCTGACCCGTACGCCGACTTAGCTCTTCATTGGATATTGTTTCGGACCAGAATATTCTTAAAATTCGACGAAGACATAAATTGACGAAAACTTGTAGCTTTCTGGTAACTCCTACGGAAACTTCCATGTACTGCTCCCATACAAAAGCACTGACAGTACCAGGGAGCGAACCAGGCCCAGCTTGGCCTTAATGCTGAGATAACTGCTTTGCCAGATTTTGGACAGCATGCCGTATGCGCATTTAGCCTGGTTGATACGACGAGCGATGTGCTGCTCCGTACCACCATTTTCGGCAACAATGCTACCTAGGTAGACGAAGTTATCTCCACAGGCTGCCCATTATTATTGATGGCAATAGGTGTCGGATTTCTCTATTAACTAACTACGCTATTGTCAGGAAAGACAGGTTGACCAACGCTGGAGGAGGGCTTGCCTTCATTATTCACCATTCCGTGCAATACCGGGAAATTGATTTTATTATTTTAGTAACGATAACACCATAGAAGTGCAGGCCATCGCCATAAAATGGGATGATGTTGATATTGAAGTTTATAACATTTACTCTCCACCGGTATCCAGCAGTCCCTCAGGATACCATGTAAATATCAACCATCTCCTTATCGGTCAACATCGTCTCCTGCTCGGTGACTTAAATGACGACTTTGGGGCGACCGGTAGCGCAGTGTGTTAAGGCATCATCATCGGGTTCGAATCCCGTCCACGACGACGTTCGTGGCCATGAATGTGCAGAAGGTGCATGCTGGCAACTGCATTCTCCGAAACCAGTTTATGCCAACGAAACGTCAACTGGGCCACATGGAACAGTTGACGCGCTATGCCCCGCAAGGGGTTAGGGCAATTGGGTATGAACTCTCGCACTTCAACCATAACAACGACGCCAGAGGAATCTCAATAGCTGACAAGCTTGACACCTCCGATTTCTGTAGTCTAAGCGACGACAGCCCCACGCGCATCGCCGGTACATTTTCCAGTTCTCCAGATATTACGATTGCCAGTGCTAGTCTCATAGATGAAACACAATGGGAGCCGGTCCTAACACTGTCTTCAGACCACACGTTTGTCAACCATAATAAGGCTGATTGGAATGGTTTCACCTCCTATACTAACGCTAAATTCCTCGCTGTGCCAACGCCAACCGACGTTCGTACAGCCGAATCCAACATAAGGAAAGTCCTGAACAAGCGGCTGCGAAGTTCATTCCTGCAAGACGGATTCCGAAAATTCGGCCCAACTTTCCAACCACTGCCGCCAGATTGGCAGACGAGAGAGACAGCATCAGGAGCGTAAATCCGGACGACCTCAGAATACATGAGATGAACTGTGAGGCCATCCTCTCCATTCGTCGAAATTTCTGTAAGCCTCTGAAATTTAATTCCTGAATAGTCAATTTAATTACGAATTATGGTTTGTCAACTTTTGTAAGAAAGGATCCAACCTAATTAACCCATTCTCTCTCTAATTGCCTTGACCCCTCGAGGGGCATGGGCGCGTCAACATCTCTAGCATTTCTATGCCTTGTTGACGTTTCAATATCATATCTACTTTTCGGAAGTGAAGTTGCTAGCATGCACCTCCTATCCGCGCCGTCTTTATACTGACAAGCCCGGAGCACTGTGAGAGTTCTATTAGTACTCACAGGTAGTTTTTGATCGCGCCGAGATTTGATCTCCGAGCTCTAGATTAGTATCGTAGAGCGGTGAGTGAACGATCACGGCCACCGAGCGCGACAATTATTGCCTAATGGGTATTTAAATACATACCCATAAAACAACGGTGCGGTGCGGTGCGAAATAGGCATTTCTTATTATAGGTTAGAAATTTCTTTTGTATTACTTAGATTAAGGATAGTGCCGCAAATACTTCCTTAGAAGGAATTTAGAATAATCAGGATTACGTAGGGGTTTTCCCAGCTGAAAATTAAGAAATTTTTGGATTAAGAGATGGGAGTTAAAATAATTTGGCTATATAAACAGGAAGTCGGGAAAACTTTGTTAGAACTAATTAGCATTTGGTGTCCTTTATCTAATAAAAAGAAAAAATCCACGATAGAATTGATTTTTGGAGTTCCAGACGTAATTTACTCCTTTGGGTGGACTCGAGTGATAGCTGTCGTCGTGATCGGTTCTCATATCGATGTGCTTCTGACAATTTCATCAAATATCATCTTTTTTCGACTTTTTAAGTGCCCGCAAGTCTCTATCGCGTACGTTTTTCACCTGATCCAGTGGTCCTTATTATTGAATGATCCGGTTCATGCTTAAAAATCAGTGAATTTTTCGAATTAATATTCCGAATATCCGTGATCATCGTGTGTGCAACAGTGTATCCCGTTATCGTCTGATTTGTGCATGCGCGCCAACAAATATCTGTTGAAAACCCGTCGCGAGTATCCACATCGTGCGGCCGTGAAAATAATATCATCCTGAAAATTCACATCTATAAAAATGCCATTAATATCAGCCAACATCTGCATGGTCATAGCCGCGGTGAGTCCGTTCCTACATGCTCTTCTAATTCTATTGTATTTACATTAGAATTAGCCTAACCAACGGCTCTTATAATTAGACTATAGGTTACGTTGTTTTGTTCGCGTTCGGCAAAGTAGGCGTAACACTACTGTCGTTTGCGATCAGAATAACGTTTCCTGGTCCGTTTATATGCGACTGCTAGTTTGATTCCATCTGTACCATTGCTTTCTCCCGCGTCCTCCTTTGCTAGTCAGTATGCAACTTTTGCAACATTCGCGGGTTGAGTTCAAATTATTTTTCTGTGTACTGTCACCTGGCTTCTGTTAAGCCGGCAGTTCTCGCTCTAAGCAAGCGAAACGAAAGTCGTATCTAATGCTGATATCGAGTGTTGTCATGTTAATGGCTATCGCTTTCTGCCATACTTCGTCGCCCAAAGAGGCGTTGCGCTATACATGCTGTGTGCTTCTCTACTCTACCTCCTCATTTCACTTCTTCTAATCCAGAGTTTAACTACACTTGGATTAAATTGAATATTGAAAATCACATCATTTTCTTTTGTTTCGTTTATCATCATCATCATCGTGGCGCGACTGCCCGACGTCGGGCCTTGGCCGCCTGGATCATTGTCCTCCAATTATCTCGGTCACGTGACCGCGTCCAACAATTTTGGGAGCCCAGCAGCTGCGCGGCGTCCACACCTACTGAGCTCACCCAACGAGATCTCGGTCGTCCTCGCAGTCTCGCTCCGTCGACTCGTTCTGCATTCATTACTCTCTTATGCATGCGATCATCGTCCATTCTTTGTACATGCCCTGCCCATTGAAGTCGTTGTAGTTTGACGATTTTCGAGACTTGCAGCTCATCGTACAGTTCATACAACTCATGGTTGTACCGGATGCGCCATCCATCTCAATCGCAAACAGCCCCAAAAATTCGGCGCAGAACCTTACGTTCAAAAGTGTCTAGCATGTTTTCGGAGGCTTGAGTTAGGGTCCATGCTTCACAGCCATAGCATAGCACTGGTCGTATAATGGTTTTGTACACGCGGAGCTTCGTGTTTCTGTGCACATGCTTCGATTTCATTATGGGGAGAACCGAGAAAAAAGCCATATTAGCTTACTGTATCCGTCGCTTGATTTCGTCAGTTTCGTTGGCGTCCCTTGACAAGTTGCAACCCAGGTAAATGAAGTTGTTTACGAACTCGATGTTGAGGTCCCCCACATTGATGCTCGGTTGTGCAGGTGTCCTTGTCATCGATTGCATCATTATTTTAGTTTTACCCTCGTTGATACGTAGTCCAACTTCTTTTGCAGCGGTATCGAGCGTATGCAGAAGTTCTTCTGCGTCGGCCAATCTTCGGAACATGATGTTGTCGGCGTACGCTGCTAATTGTGTCGACTTGATAAGTAGCGTCTTGCTGTTGTCCATATTCATAGCCCGAATAGCGTATTCCAGTGCTAGGTTGAAGAGCGTCGGTGCCAGTCCATCGCCCTGTTTCAGACCAGTGCGTGTTTCAAATAGATCAGTAAGTCTATTCTGATCCTGACTTGTGAGACGGAGTTGGTCATCGTCATCTTTGTCAGTCGCACTAATTTGGCCGGTATACCAAATTGCAGTATGATGTTGTACAGTACTCCACGATCGATACTGTCGTATGCCTGCTTGAAGTCGACAAAGATTTGGTATACGTTTACGTTGTATTCCCAGCACCTCTGGAGTATCAGTTTGACTGAGAAGAGCTGATCGGTTGTGGAGCGACCAGGTCTGAAACCGCTTTGATATTCGCCAATGACTCGTTCTGCGTACGGTTTTATTCTATTTTCCAGAATTTTCGTCAAAATTTTATAGGACGTACAAACTAGTGAGATGCCCCTGTGATTCTCACACCGCAGTTTATCTCCCTTTTTATGAATTGGACAGATGATGCTTCTGCGCCAATCGTCTGGGATCTCCTCGTCCTCCCATACTCGCAGGAGTAATTAATGTATGGCATCAACTAGACTCCTTCCACCGAATTTTAGCAGTTCAGCTGGAATCTCGTCAGCGCCCGGCGCTTTATTTCGTTTTAGTAACCGTAACGCGAGATCAACTTCTTCTACTGTCGGGGGTTGTATGGGTGGGCCTAGATCTACAATATCGTCGAGAGATTCTTGTGTGGGGATGTTAGATGGTAGGTTCAGAAGCTCTTCAATATAAAAGAGGCCCATCGTTTGTTAATGCCATCGGTGTCGCTGATGATGTTTCCATCCTTGTCCTTACAAAGGCTAGTCCTGGGTTGGTAGCCGTTCTTAATTGTATTTACTAGTTTGTACGCTTGTCTGGTGTTCCTATTAGCTAAGTTTTCGTTTATGTTCAGCAACTGCTCGTCAAAGTATTTACGTTTCTTACGTCTAATTATTCTATTCGATATTCGCCGTAGCTCGTCATATTTTTCTCTTCTGGCTCTGGTTCCTCGTTGAATCCATTGTCTGTAGGCCTCGTTTTTCGCGTCAAGTGAATTTTTGCATTCTTCATCGAACCAGTCATTTCGCGCTCGCCGGGTTTTATAACCCACGACTTTCTCTGCGACATCCTTGATGGTACCCCTGAGTTCTTCCTAGAACCCATGGGCGCCTGTGTTGCTGATGTTGTGTAGCATAGGTGATAGTCTTTCCTCAAGGGCGGTAGTATACGCCACCGCTATAGCATCACTCAGAAGATTATCAACCGCAAAGATTTTGGGAGGGCTGATTCTCGATTGGTGCACTGAGGAAATTCTACATCTGTAGGACGTCTTCACCAAGTGATGATCTGAGTCGCAGTTTGCTCCTCGATAGGAGCGGACATCTATCACACTAGACCCCCATCTCCTGCAAATGAGAACGTGGTCAATTTGGTTAACGGTATGTGCGTCTGGAGACTTCTAGGTCTGCTTGTGAATGCGTCGATGCGGGAAACACGTAGAGCTTACGACTAAATTCCTGCTGCAGGCGAAGTCGATAAGTCGCTGACCGTTGTCGTTACATTCTTCATGGAGGCTGTGGCCTCCAGTGGTCCCCCGGTGCCAACTTTCGTTTCTGACTTTCGCGTTAAAATCACCTAGCAGCAATTTGATGTCGTTTGTTGGAAGTGAGTCGAAGAGAGTCTCTAGGCGGGCGTAGAACTCGTCTTTTACTGCGTCTTCTTTAACTTCAGTGGGGGTGCACATTGATGAGCCAGAGATTGAAGAATCGACTCTTAATGCGAATCGCACATAGCCGTTCATTTATGGGTTTGAAGTCAGTAATGTGCGGCTTGAGGTGATTGTTTACTATAAATGCTACTCCAAACTCCTTGCCCGATGGTTTGCCAATTGTAAAAAATTGTGTGCGATTTCTTGTTATTAATCTCGCTGCCAAGCCAATTTGTTTCCTGGACTGCAGTAATGCTCAGTTTGTACTTTTCGACCTGTTGAATGAGGGCCTTCTCGGCCTCCGGTTTGTTCAGGGAGCGTTCATCCTAGGATCCGAAAATATCCTTTAGTCGTTTGCGTGGTCGTCGTTGTTGATCCGTCCAATCCGAGGCTTTTGTTCCAGGTTTCTTGACATTGAGTGGTTTTTGCAAGGACGAGTTGTCAGCACGTCGCTTAACCCCATTCAGGGGATGGCCTCGGAGATAACTGCTTCAGATGGTTTAATAAACGTGCTGGAGCTCACACAACTATGTTGCAGGTCCAACTACGCAAGTCATTCCATCCTACTAAACCTGAGACGCTTAGGTGGTTGTCACCCATTCAGACTACAGCTATCCACCTTTTCCAAACTGTCTTATCGCTAAGACATTGGCCGTCAGCGATTTGATACACTGCCGTTACCAGGGGGCGTCCACGCGGAGGACTTTGGAAAAGGTCTTTGCCCCCCCATTTATCGCAGCCCCAATATACAGGATGCTGTTAATGAGTGTTCGCTGCCATCTCTTCTAACATCTATGAATTACTAGAGACGTTCCCGTCATCTGAAATTGCATTTGCCGGTGATTTCAATGTGCACAGTGTAAATTGGCTTAAGCACTCTTCTAGGACAGACCCCGCTGGTAGAGAGTTTGAACTTTTTTGTGACTCCTTCAAACTTAAGCAGCTTGTGGACTCTCCGACCAGAATTCCTGATACGTTTGGGGAGAGAGCCAATCTGTTAGATCTGTTCATGACATCACATCCCGATAAGTATTCAATTTCGATCTCATCCTCTCTCGGTAGCTCTGATAATCTTCTAGTATCGACTAGTTTTACCACGAGCTCCCTGTCTAGAATAAAGCTACCATCTACCAAGCGCTAAGGCTGATTGGGTTTCATTTAACAAGTTTATCAGCGAACTTTATTGATCTGATTGCTTCCTTATCAAAAACTTTGACTACATTTGCGAAACCATAGTTAATAGAGAGTTTTAGCAAGACGTATAAAATTTGTCGTCTACGACAATTATAAACGTTAAACAGGCGAAGTTGTCGTAATACGACATCTTCATCTTTCTTTTTAACGACAACAGCTTCCGTGCGCATGCGTATTACCTTTCCCGCACTAAAAGACGTAAACGATAAGCCGTTTGTACGTCTGCGCACGCGCATTACCTTTCCGGCATTCAAAGACGTAAACGACAAGCGATTGCTAAAACTCTCTAATATCATATGGTTCGGAATGTTTTTCTTCATTCCACACGGCTTTAAAAACTCCAAAGCTGCAACCACCTCATGGTACAATATCGACTGCAAAAGGGCAGCTTTCAAGGCGTATAAGGAGAACCCTTCTGCAGAACTTTTTCAGACCTATCGGTCCTTACGCAACACCTGTAAGTGCACCATAAAAAAAGCTAAGTTCCAGTTTGACATGAATATAAGACATAAAGTCTTTTTTCAAAGAAAGGGTGGTAAAGGCTTTTGGTCGCTAGTCAAAGCTGTGAAGAATAATTTCTCCTCTTCTTCTGTTCCGCCCCTTAAACACAATAACCAACAATATACTGAATCGCTGGATAAAGCTAATTTATTCGCTGAGATCTTTGCCAAAAATTCAAGTTTGCCGCCTACTACTCAAAACACGCCCTCTACCACTATGTCCCCTACCAACCAAGGGCCCATTCATTTTCGCACTAGAGCCGTGTTCAAAGTTCTTGCAAAGCTTGACACATCTAAATCGGCTGGCCCTGACGGTATTTCTTCTATAGTTGTTTCGCGATGCGCTTCCTGTTTAGCAAAACCGCTGCGCAAACTATTCCATCTGTCCTATTCATTAGGAGTTTTCCCATCCGCATGGAAACTTGCTCATGTTCAGCTTGTTCTTAAAAAAGGAGACGCTTGTAATCCTTCGAACTATAGACCAATTGCTCTTACATCGATTCTGTCGAAAGCTTTTGAATTACTCATAAACACTCAATTAATAAAATATGTCGTTTCAAATAATCTCATCAATGACAGACAGTACGGTTTTCGTTCTTCCCGCTACACCGGGGACCTAATGACAATCCTCACTGAGCGATGGAATCATTGTCTCTACAATTTTGGGGAAGCTAATGTTGTTGCTCTGGATATTTCAAAGGCTTTTGACAGGGTTTGGCATCCGGCCCTTTTATCCAAGCTTTTTACTTTTGGCCTTGCATTAATTAGGTGGATCGAAAGTTTTCACCATGACCGCTTAATCACTGTTGTACTTGACGGTGCTAAATCAAATGTCCATTCAATTAGCGCCGGGGTACCTCATGGGACTGTCCTGTCACCAACTCTGTTCCTTATTTTTATCAGCTTTGCCGACGATAGCACCCTCGATTTCACATATTCTTTTAACTCTGTGGCTGAATCTCGCGGGAATGCTTCTACAATCAACAGAGACCGCATGTTTGAATCGTTGAATCACGACATTTCTAAAATCATTGAATGGAGTAAAGCTAATCGTGTTGAATTCAATGCTTCCAAAACGCAATGCTGTTTGATCTCCAATAAATTATATGCTCCACCTGCTTCCCAGACTATTATCATAGATGGCGTGAGTATTCTGGGTTCACCTTCTTTAAACATTCTAGGTACCAACATTTCCAGCAAACTCAAATGAACTGAACATATTTTTGGCATTGCCAAAAATGCGTTAAAATAGCTAGGTTTTCTTAATCGCTGCAAAAAATATTTCTCACCATCTGACTCAGCACAAATATACAAAAGCCACATAAGACCTAGGCTGGAATACAATTCCCATATTTGGGCGGGTGCAGGCTGCACTTCAACAGAAGGCTTTTAAAATTATTGGTGATCAGGATCACTCTATTCCCTCGAGCACAGGCGTAACGTTGGTTGCTTAACCTTATGTTATCGCTACTATAACCGTTGTTGCTCTAATGAAATTAGTGATTTACTCCCTGGTCTTGCTATTCCTACGCGTAGCACCCGGCTAGCCAGTCGTGCTCACCCTCATACTCTTGAGACCAGGTCATGTCACACAGTTAAATTCTTTGACTCCTTTTTAACTTGTTCAATAAGAATGTGGAACAGCCTTCCATCTACTGTATTCCCTAATAATTATGACTTGCAAAAGTTTAAGCGGAATGTGCACCGGTACCTCCTACCCACTCAACCGCTCCCCAAGGCTATGCTTGTAAATCACATAAAAAAAAATCCAACAGGCTTTGGTATGAACAAAATGCACATGAAATCTAGGGAAATGATTATCTTGATGTGTGAAGACCAATGTATAAAAAATGATTTTATCATCTAAATAATACAGAATATACTCATACAACAACATAAGAACGTTATTAGGCTTTTTTCACCTTTCCCATATCCCGCGGTACACAATTTTGGTGCAGCGAATATATGCAAATCATGTAGATTTAGAACTGGTTAAAGCCTGTTGGGAATTTAAATACCCATCTCATATCTCGATTTTGCAAATATGTATACTGTTATAACTAAAGACCGGATTTTCGTGCAGTCATAAATCCAAAAACGTGCAGTAAAAACTCCAAATCGTGCAAAATCGTGCAATGAAAACTCCAAATCGTGAAAGATTGTGCAATTAAAATTTTAGGTGGTGCATAATAAAATCCAGATCTTTAAAATTTAGTCAGTCTATTATGGTATTGATCCAATGTCCTTCAAAATATGGAAATAATTGCCTTCACCTTAAAGTTTAACGATAAAGACCATAGAAGAAGGAGAATCATTTTGTCTCCTAATACCAATTATTCCCACATTATGTTCACCAAATAATAAGTTGAAATAATTGAATTTAAAAGGTAAAGACAATAAAATTTCCAAAAACAAAAACGAATAATATTTTCTTAAACACAAATTCACATTTCTAGCTTACTATAAAGATTATATTATATTCTTTTAACTTATTTCAAATTTCCTAGCATGGAATTTTTGTCTCAAAACTATAATAGTGAAACACAGAACATTCACAAAGAGAAAAAGAAATTCCCTTTTTGCTTTTTTAACTTAACTTTAATTTTAACTTTTCCATAAGATTTGCCGGCAATTCAAAACTCTAAGTGTCCAAATTTGTGAGCTGGTACTGTGATTGATTTCCAACTCGAAATATGTAGTAGTTCACGCGTTTTTTGTTTATGGCACCCCAATCTACTTCGGTGGGTTCGTCGTCTGAAAGGAAATCATGTACAGTAGCAGCTCGCAAATTTGGACACTCAGAGTTTTGAATTGCAGGGAAATCTAATCGGAAAGTTCAAATTTCCAAGCAAAAAAGAATTTTCTTTTCTCTTTGTGAATGTTCTGTGTTTCACTATTATATACTACTCAAAACAAAATAAGGGCCACCCGAATATTTTTGCTTCGATAACTAATTTTTATGAATGCCGTTATGTTTTCAAGTGTTTTGTTAACGATAAAGTGAATGGGGCATGGAGGAATGGCGTGAGTTGCTTTTCACGGATGAGTGTAAAGTGAAGTTTTTTTTTAATGACAATCGAGGTATGAGAGTATGGAGAACCACAAAAAACAATCGGAAAATTATTAGTGGCCCTTATTTTGTTTTGACGAGTATAGTTTTGAGAAAAAAATTCCATGCTAGGAAATTTGAAATTTATTGAAACTCATACAGAATTTACTTATTCGGAAAACTTTTTCCCGCGTGTTTTGCTAGATGAGGGTGCGACTCCATGTGATTTACACATCAATATAGGCCTCCTTTAGTATGTATCTACAACACAATGAGTGGTTGCCTGTAATCAATTTAAGAAGATAATTTGGTTCGTCTTTTTTATTTGTCAAAAGAGTTTCAATGTCGTTGGTATCCACAGGAATGTTTCTATGAGTACCAGTTTACAATATGTGTGCTAATTTGGCACGAATATTCGAAGAGCACCGAGTTATGTCGATGAGTTGCTGATTTACGTGGGGCAGTTACAGAAATATGATAAAAAACAGGTGAATATGCAATTTTGTGCATTAAAGATGAAGAATGTGCAATTTTATGCAGTAACACCTAAAACGTGCAATTTTGTGCAGTAACCCCCAAAACGTGCAATTTTGTGCAGTTACGTGCAATTGCACGCGAATCCGGACTTTAGTTATAACTAATATTAACTTTCTGACAAAATTTCAAAAATAAATCGTGCGGCGGGATCTATGGGCAGGCTTTAATGGGTTAATACCTCTTACAATATTATTTCAATGAGCCATATGCATGGAACTGTTAACTAGACTTACTCTGGAAGTTTGGTTTTTCTTATCCACATATACATTTGAGAGTTTTCGAGGACAAATTAAACTAAACAAACATATTCTGTGTAATTTCCCTTTTCAGTTATTAAGTCAGTCTTCAGTCTCCATGTCCATGTCGCAAAGTTCGACCGGTTTCAATCGGAGTGGGAAAATTATGAAAGTCCACCTGACCAACTTCATGTGTCACGAGAATCTCCAAATTGAATTTAATCAGCGCGTAAATTTACTTGTTGGTCGCAATGGAAGTGGTAAGAGTGCAATTTTAACGGCTCTCGTTGTCGGCTTGGGCGCAAAAGCTTCTACAACTAGTCGAAGCGCAAATTTAAAGAGTAAGTGAACGCTGTATGATATCAAGCAATCATTTCACCCAAATGTGCATCTTCTTCCTTCAGGTCTCATCAAAACAGGAGAAAACAGCGCCAGTATCGAGATCGAAATAGCCAATTTAGGTATCGATGCGTATGATCCGGACCGATTTGGCGATAAAATTATAGTGAAACGAAAACTTGCAGCGAGTGGCGCATCATTCTATGAGATTAAAGATGAATTGGGACATGTGGTGTCGAAAAGTCGCGATGACTTGACGAAAATTTTACTATTTCACAACATACAAACGGATAATCCTGTTTTTGTTTTAAATCAAGACGCAGCGAGGAGTTTTTTAAAAGAGTACTGAGAGTTACTTCCGTGCTAACGTTTGTGTCTGTTTACTTAATGTGTGTTTTTGTATTTTTGCAGCTTGGATCCTGTGAAAAATTATACACTATTCCTGAAAGCCACCCAAATGGAATTAATTTTAGAAAAACTAGATAGATGTGTCCAATTATACAATGTCCATAAGACCAAACTAAATGTTACCAAAAAAGTAAGTAGTCCATCAGGAGGGTTTTTTTGTACTCCCATGTATTGCAGGTTAAAATACTGTGTAAAAAAAATCATTCCGACGTTAAATGTCAAAAATGCAGTTGCACTCCTGGCGATGCAGGCGACGTCCGCTTACATATCTGTTCGGGCCCACGTTTACCTCCGTCAAATTCTCCAGGTTTCTCCAGGTTAACGTATTGTTGTAATGGCGTGTTGTTAATTATGGGAATTAACCTACATGGGAGTACACAAAAACACGCCTATTGTGAACTTTATAAATATCTGCTCAATCTGTTGATTGCATTGACAATTTTAGCAATTACAAGCAGCCGAGGTGGAACTTAAAGTACTGCAGGAAAAATATGAGCAATTGAAATCCGTGGAGGAAATTAAGGTAAGAGATGTAGTAATCGAATGAATTGTAAAAATCTAAATTGTGTTTGCATTGCCATCTTCATTTTCGAGAAAAATAGGGCCCAACGATTATACCCGATGTAACAACTCACCAAATCGTGCATCGCCTATTGACGTCGAAGGGGTTCGACAGGTCTTGGCCGTTGCTGGCGAACGGGTCGCTCCGGTGTGTAGAACCGGCTCCCGCGGGAGCGATCGTTTATAAATAAATTTCAACGAACAACGATCGATTCACTTCTTAATATTGTAATGTTTCCTCTGCTGAGCGAAACCAAAACGAAACCAGGTTCGTTAGATATTCTTGTGCTGAATAATGAAACACTTCGATTGAAACACACACACTTTCTTTACAAAACGAACTACACACGCGTACTAACAACAAACGCTAAAACGTCAAACTAGCTCTAACAATAACGACGGCACTACTTCCCGCTTTATAGCGATCCAACCGCCACTGAGTGTCGAGTCTGACTACTTCTTTGCTCCTTCGGTGACATCTGCCTTTTATAGTTGGAAATCCATGCATTCGTCAATTAGCGAGGACTAGACTTTTCGAGATGTTCCAATCTCGGGTTTCACTACCCAACGAAGGTTCGAGAATCCGCTTCATTATCGATGGTTCTGTTTCGAGAAGGCTCTCGACTCTAGATGGCTCGAGAATCGCCTAGTGTCCATTCAATTTGTACTTGTCATCGATCATTCGAGATTATGATGAAGCTTAGTACAGTGCGTGTCGTAAGAGATACCCACTCCGTACACGCAACAATATGTTTGAGACAATTTCATCATCATCATCGTGGCGCGACCGCGTCCTCCAATTTTGGAAGCCCAACAGCTGCGCGGCGTCCACACCTACTGAGCTCTCCCAACGAGATCTCGGTCGTCCTCGCAGTCTCGCTCCGTCGACTCATGCATTCATTACTCTCTTAGGCATGCGATCATCGTCCATTCTTTGTACATGCCCTGCCCATTGAAGTCGTTGTAGTTTGACGATTTTCGAGACTTGCAGCTCATCGTACATTTCATACAACTCATGGTTGTACCGGATGCGCCATCCATCTCGATCGCAAACAGTCCCGAAAATTCGCCGTAGAACCTTACGTTCAAAAGTGTCTAGCATGTTTTCGGAGGCTTGAGTTAGGGTCCATGCTTCGCAGCCATAGCATAGCACTGGTCGTATAATGGTTTTGTACACGCGGAGCTTCGTGTTTCTGTGCACATGCTTCGATTTCATTATGGAGAGAACCGAGAAAAAAGTCTCATTAGCTAACTGTATCCGTTGCTTGATTTCGTCAGTTTCGTTGGCGTCCCTTGACAAGTTGCAACCCAGGTAAATGAAGTTGTTCACGAACTCGATGTTGAGGTCCCCCACATTGATGCTCGGTTGTGCAGGTGTCCTTATCACCGATTGCATCATTATTTTAGTTTTACCCTCGTTAATACGTAATCCAACTTCCTTTGCAGCGGTATCGAGCGTATGCAGAAGTTCTTCTGCGTCAGCCAATCTTCGGGACATGATGTTGATGTCGTCGGCATACGCTGCTAATTGTGTCGACTTGATGAGTAGCGTCTTGCTGTTGTCCATATTCATGGCCCGAATAACATATTCCAGTGCTAGGTTGAAGAGCGTCGGTGCCAGTCCATCGCCCTGTTTCAAACCAGTGCGTGTTTCAAATAGATCAGTAAGTCTATTATGTATCCTGACTTGTGAGACGGAGTTGGTCATCGTCATCTTAGTCAATCGCACTAATTTGGCCGGTATACCAAATTGCAGCATGATGTTGTACAGTACTCCACGATCGATACAGTCGTATGCCTGCTTGAAGTGGACAAAGATTTGGTATATGTTTACGTTGTATTCCCAGCACCTCTGGAGTATCAGTTTGACTGAGAAGAGCTATCGGTTGTGGATCGACCAGGTTTGAAACCGCTTTGATATTCGCCAGTGACTCGTTCTGCGTACGGTTTTATTCTATTTTCCAGAATTTTCGTCAAAATTTTATAGGACGTACAAACTAGTGAGATGCCCCTGTAATTCTCACACCGCAGCTTATCTCCCTTTTTATGAATTGGACAGATGATGCTTCTGCGCCAATCGTCTGGGATCTCCTCGTCCTCCCATACTCGCAGGAGTAATTGATGTATGGCATTAGCTAGACCCGTTCCACCGAATTTTAGCAGTTCAGCTGGAATCTCGTCAGTGCCCGGCGCTTTATTTCGTTTTAGTGACCGCGACGCGAGAACAACTTCCTCTACTGTCGGGGGTTGTATGGGTGGGTCTAGATCAACAATATCGTCGAGAGCTTCTTGTGTGGGGAGGTTAGATGGTCGGTTTAGAAGCTCTTCAAAATAAGAGGCCCATCGTTTGTTAATGCCATCGGTGTCGCTGATGATGTTTCCATCCTTGTCCTTACAAAGGCTAGTCCTGGGTTGGTAGCGTTCTTGATTGTATTTACTAGTTTGTACGCTTGTTTGGTGTTCTTATTAGCTAAGTTTTCGTTTATATTCAGCTTCTCGTCAAAGTATTTACGTTTCTTACGTCTAATTATTCTATTCGATATTCGCCGTAGCTCGTCATATTTTTCCCTTCTGGCTCTGGTTCCTCGTTGAATCCCTTGTCTGTAGGCCTCGTTTTTCGCATCAAGCGAGTTTTTGCATTCTTCGTCGAACCAGTCATTTCGCGCTCGCCGGGCTTTATATCCCACGACCTTCTCTGCGAAATCCCTGATGGTACCCTTGAGTTCTTCCCAGAACCCATGGACGCCTGTGTTGCTGATGTTGTGTAGCATAAGTGATAGTCTTTCTTCAAGGGTGGTAGTATATGCCACCGCTGTAACATCGCTCAGAAGCTTATCAACCGCAAAGATTTTGGGAGGGCTGACTCTCGATTGGTGCACTGAGGAAATTCTACATCTGTAGGTCGTCTTCACCAAGTGATGATCTGAGTCGCAGTTTGCTTCTCGATAGGAGCGGACATTCATCACACTAGACCCCCATCTCCTGCAAATGAGGACGTGGTCAATTTTGTTGACGGTATGTGCGTCTGGAGATTTCCAGGTCTGCTTGTGAATGCATCGATGCGGGAAACACGTAGAGCTTACGACTAGATTCCTGCTGCAGGCGAAGTCGATAAGCCACTGGTCGTTGTCGTTACATTTTTCATGGAGACTGTGGCCTCCAGTGGTCCCCCGGTGCCAACTTTCATTTCCAACTTTCGCATTAAAGTCTCCCAGCAGCAATTTGACGTCGTTTGTTGGAAATGAGTCGAAGAGAGTCTCAAGGCGCGTGTAGAAGTCGTCTTTTACGGCGTCTTCTTGAACTTCAGTGGGGGCGTGCATATTGATGAGCCGGAGATTGAAGAATCGAGTCTTAATGCGAATCGCACATAGCCGTTCATTTATGGGTTTGAAGTCAGTAATGTGCGGCTTGAGGTGATTGTTTACTATAAATGCTACTCCAAACTTTCGGCCCGATGGTTTGCCACTTGTAAAAATTGTGTGCGATTTCTTGTCATTAATCTCGCTGCCGAGCCAATTTGTTTCCTGGACTGCAATAATGCTCAGTTTGTACTTTTCGACCTGTTGAAGGAGGGCCTTCTCGCCCTCCGGTTTGTTCAGGGAGCGTACATTCCAGGATCCGAAAGAATAATCTTTTAGTCGTTTCCGTGGTCGTCGTTGTTGATCCGTCCAATCCGGGGCTTTTGTTCCAGGTTTCTTGTCGTGAAGTGGTTTTTACAAGGACGAGTTGTCAACACATCCCCATTCAGGGGATGGCTGCTTCAGATGGTTTAATAAACGTGCTGGAGTTCACACAACTATGTTCCAGGTCCAACTACGCAAGTCATTCCATCCTACTAAACCTGAGACGCTTAGGTGTTGATCAGCCATTCAGGCTACAGCTATCTGCCTTTTTCCAAACTATCTTATGGCTAAGACTTGGCCGTCAGTGGTTTTAAACACTGCCGTTACCAGGGGGCGCCCACGTGGAGGACTATGGAAAAGGTCTTTTGCCCCCTTGAAAGTTCATATTATTATTTTTAGGAGTGAAAGATAGGGAAACTGCTCTTCCATCGCTTCCTTATACTGCACGCCCCTAAGTAGCAGCCTACCTATCTTGGAAATATGCTTTGCATATATTAAACCGAATGTTTATCCAAATATCAATATTTTCAAATTTTGATTTAGAACCCATCGTCATTTATTCACAGGCAACTGTCGCATCCTACAAACTGCAAAAGCTGTGGTTAAAGGTTACCGAACAAGAAAATAAAATTGCCGAGATTGAAGAGGAGATTTCCCAGTGTGAGACGGAAAAACAGCAAGTACAGGATCAAATAAATGACAGTGGCGACGAAGCTGGACTACAAAGCAGATTAGAGTGAGATCTTGTTTCATTGACAGCCTTCTCGTAACACCGGCTTTATTTAATGCGTATGACATTTTCTATAAATAGGGGGTTACAGAAAAAAGTGAATGAGACTAACACTTTGTTGGAGGATGCGAATCGTACCCTAACCAATTTAAAGGCAAAATATAATGAAGAAAATCTCAAATATCAAAGTGAACAACAGCAACGTTTCAATCTGAAAAAACGTTGCCAAAATATAGAAAGTCAAATACAATCTATTAATGATGACATTTCTCAACGTACTGAGTCGTAAGTATGAAATTATTAAATTGTAAACCTGACAATATTAAAAAAAATCATCGGTCCACATTCGTTGAAAATTTCGTAGCCCTAATTTTAAATTGCAAAAAGCCAATTACTTGTAGTTCATAAACACCTTATTATCACCCTCCTCAGTTCTTCATCACGCAACTCTCGTCTCCGTTTGGAAATTGAAGAGAAAAAAGCGCGTTTAGACAGCGAACACAATGATGTTGAAGCCATGGTTACCACATTAAAGCAGGAGCTACACTTAAATGAACACAACAAAGAAAAAAATTCCGAAGAGTATCAAGCTGCTAAAGCAGAAAAGCATCAATTGGAATCCAGAATTTGTAAGTTTGCGACAAAAAAAATGTATTCCCATTACATCCCTTAATCGGATGGAATTTTCAGCGCGCAATCGTCAAGAACTACATTCAATTGCATCGTCGTCAAATGATCGACTTAGTGTTTACGGAAGTCACATGAAATCGTTACTGGAAATGATAGAACGAGCATATAAGTCGCGGAAATTCAAAGCACTTCCAATAGGACCAGTAGGACGATACTTAGAAGTACCCAACAAAAAGTGGCGTGGTGTGATTGAGCAGCTACTCGGTGGGGTTTTGACTAGTTTCATCGTCACTTGCGGACCAGATCGTTTGGTTTTAGATAAGATTATTAAAACACATTTTCAGCAGGCACGCCACACGATTATAACTTCCACATTTCGTGATCGGGTAAGTTCATTGACAATTTTTGTTGTTTCTGGTGAAAAGAGTAATGCAGGTTGCGTTTTTTGCGACTTTATCCGGTTCAGTTTAGTTTAGGATAAATCGTTGTACAAACAAACGATGTAGCTGACCCATATAGAGTAGGGACTTCTTCCTTTCCCTTTCATACCGCTCTGGGGCTTCGCGTTGCTCTGCCTGTGGTGTTGGCGCTTCGCCCATTCTGGCGGTATAATATCAGCTTCCTTCTGCAGGCAGCTCAGTCTTGGATCGTATCATCGCCAAGATTAACGCGTTGTAAAAAACCTTCGATACTGTTTAAGGCCCGCCACACCAGCGGACGATAAATCAGTACTTGGGCCAATACAGAGGATTTTGCCTTACGGGCCGCCACTCCAGCGGACGTTAGACGGTATTTAGTTAATGTGCAGATCCTACTCGCTTTAAGGCCCGCCACACCAACGGACGATAAATCAAAATAGTAGTACTGATAGACACTGATGATAGCCAGATCAAAGGCACTGCTGTTCACCCGATCTAATTATTCAGAACACTGTACAAATAAACTCGGATGGTTACTGTTCTACTGAGCCGATTCCATTCATCACCTCAGCGTTTTTATTCACCTAAATTCATAACTGACATCGAACATTACATGATAATGTGGAACACAAACATTATGTACAATATTGTAAACATCAACAAAGAACGTACTTATTGCTGCTCACGTGAACTAAAAACACAAGCATTTTTAGAACGGTCGGTGCAATAAGTTGAACTTGCTGATGCACACAATATGCATTGGTTACGTTAATTTGTTAATTGATAAACTAAAAAAAACTTTCACTCTGTTCAGTCATGAACACGCGTTGTTGTTGCTTTTTCATCTGATCGATCCACGCTTGTTTCCGTCTGCTTTGGACCCCAGCAAATGGAATAGTCATAGTATTTTCATGACAGGGTTCTCAGCCGGACGCCTTAAAATATGGGAATACCAATCCATACTTTTCATACGGTCCTTTTTGGTCACACCGGCTGACATCCGTAGCATTTTCATCTCAGTCGCAGTCATTTTACTTTCACGTATGTCTTATACATAGTCCAGCATTCAGACGAATACATGAGTGTGGGTCGTACGACCGTTTTGTACAACTTGCCCTTAAGCTTTCGTGGCATCTTCTTGTCGCAGAAAACTCCAGAGTTTTCTCGCCACTTCATCCAACCGACACTGATGCGATGTTTGATGTCATCATCGCAAGTAGCTTCCTTGTTGACCATAAAGCCAGGTATATGAACCTTTTACAGGACTTCAGCTGCTCTCTTTTAATGTACGAGTAGATATCTGGTATCGGTCTCGCTGGATCTGAGGAAGAACAGCAAAGATACTCAGTCTTTGCTATGCTAATCCTCAGTCCATGATCCTCCAGTATCTCACACCACTTATTTAGTGCAGCCTGCAAAGCAACGATGTCTTTGCTACCCAGGACAATGTCATTGGCGAAGAGAAGGGATATTTCCAGGCCGTCAGAAATGAGTGTCAATAAATAGAGCATGATGATGTTGAAGAGCAAAGGACTCAATAAACTGCCTTGGTGAACTCCGACTTTAACTGGAAATTCTTGTCTTGTATGTATCATCTTGACATATGCCTCGGGGACCTTAAATGCTCTTAGGGCCACCCATATCAGATGACGAGGAACTCTGTCGAAGGCTTTTTCCAAATCGATGAACACAAAGTGCAAGTCCGTCCGTGCATCACGATGCTTTTCCATTGTAACACGTATGCACTGAATAGCATCGACTGTGGACCGACCCTACACAAAGCCGCATTGATTGTCATCCAACCGTACAATCTCTTTCAATCGATTGCAGACAACCCGCTCGTAAGTCTTCAATGTATGAGATGTTAACTTGATTGTCCTATAGTTGTAGAGCTTGCGCGACTCACCCTTGTTCTTATAAAACGGAAGAAGGAAGCTTTTTCTGAAAGAACATGAAGTTGATATGAAAAGGATGGAGTCTCAGAAAAAATTTGGATTATGTTTGTCAAATATTTATATTGACAAGACCTTTTCCATAGTCCTCCACGTGGGCGCGCCCTGGTAACGGCAGTGTTTAAAACCGCTGACGGCCAAATCTTAGCGATAAGATAGTTTGGAAAAAGGCAGATAGCTCTATCCTGCATGTCTGACCAACACCTAAGCGTCTCAGGTTTAGCAAGATGGAATGACTTGCGTATTTGGACCTGCAACATAGTTGTGTGAACTCCAGCACGTTTATTAAACCATCTGAAGCAGCTATCTTCCGAGGCTATCCCCTGAATGGGGTTAAGCGATGTGCTGACCACTCGTCCTTGTAAAAACCACTCCACGTCAAGAAACCTGGAACAAAAGCCTCGGATTGGACGGATCAACAACGACGACCACGCAAACGACTAAAGGATTATTTTTTCGGATCCTGGAATATACGCTCCCTGAACAAACCGGGGGC
Source organism: Chloromyia formosa (assembly GCA_964017055.1). Lineage (NCBI taxonomy): Eukaryota > Metazoa > Arthropoda > Insecta > Diptera > Stratiomyidae > Chloromyia > Chloromyia formosa. The sequence continues at coordinate 73,025,438 of OZ024816.1, forward strand.
CGAGAAGGCCCTCCTTCAACAGGTCGAAAAGTACAAACTGAGCATTACTGCAGTCCAGGAAACAGATTGGCATGGCAGCGAGATCAATGTCAAGAAATCGCACACAATTTTTACAAGTGGCAAACCATCGGGCCGCAAGGAGTTTGGAGTAGCATTTATAGTAAACACTCACCTCAAGCCACACATTACTGACTTCAAACCCATAAATGAACGGCTGTGTGCGATTCTCATTAAGACTCGATTCTTCAATCTCTGGCTCATTAATGTGGACGCCCCCACGGAAACCCATAAATGAACGGCTGTGTGCGATTCGCATTAAGACTCGATTCTTCAATCTCTGGCTCATTAATGTGCACGCCCCCACGGAAGTTAAAGAAGACGCAGGAAAAGACGAGTTCTACGCCCGCCTTGAGACTCTCTTCGACTCACTTCCAACAAACGATGTCAAATTGCTGCTAGGTGATTTTAACGCGAAAGTCGGAAACGAAAGTTGGCACCGGGGGACCATTGGAGGCCACAGCCTCCATGAAGAATGTAACGACAACGGTCAGCGACTTATCGACTTCGCCTGCCGTAAGAATCTAGTCGTAAGCTCTACGTGTTTCCCGCTTCGACGCATTCACAAGCAGACCTGGAAATCTCCAGACGCACTTACCGTCAACAAAGTTCATCACGTCCTCATTTGCAGGAGATGGGCTTCTAGTGTGATGGATGTCCGCTTCTATCGAGGGGCAAACTGCGACTCAGATCATCACTTGGTGAAGATGACCTACAGATGTAGAACTTCCTCAGTGCACCAATCGAAAATCAGCCCTCCCAAAATCTTCGCGATGAGCGATGCTACGGCGGTGGCGTATACTACCACCCTTGAGGAAAGACTATGGCCTATGCTACACAACATCAGCAACACAGGCGTCCATGGGTTCTGGGAAGATTCCAAGGGTACCATCAGGAATGTCGCAGAGAAGGTCGTGGGATATAAAGCCCGGCGAGCGCGAAATGACTGGTTTGACGAAGAATGCAAAAATTCACTTGACGCGAAAAACGAGGCCTACAGACAATGGATTCAACGAGGAACCAGAGCCAGAAGAGAAAAATATGACGAGCTACGGCGAATATCGAATAGAATAATTAGACGTAAGAAACGTAAACACTTCGACGAGCAGTTGCTGAATATTAACAAAAATTTAGCTGATAGGAACACCAGACAAGCGTACAAACTAGTAAATACAATCAAGAACGGCTACCAACCCAGGACTAGCCTTTGTAAGGACAAGGATGGAAACATCATCAGCGACACCGATGGCATCAACAAATGATGGGCCTCTTATTTTGAAGAGCTTCTGAACCTACCATCTAACATCCCCACACAAAAAGCTCTCGACGATATTGTTGATATAGGCCCACCCATACAACCCCCGACAGTAGAGGAAGTTGATCTCGCGTTACGGTCACTAAATCGAAATAAAGCGCCGGGCGCTGACGAGATTCCAGCTGAACTGCTCAAATTTGGTGGAACAGGTCTAGTTAATGCCATACATCAATTACTCCTGCGAGTATGGGAGAACGAGGAGATCTCAGAGGACTGGCGCAGACGCATCATCTGTCCAATTCACAAAAAGGGAGATGTGAGAATTACAGGGCCATATCACTAGTTTGTACGTCCTATAAAATTTTGACGAAAATTCTGGAAAATAGAATAAAACCGTACGCAGAACGAATCATTGGCGAATATCAAAGCGGTTTCAGACCTGGTCGCTCCACAACCGATCTCTTTACAATCAAACTGATACTCCAGAAGTGCTGGGAATACAACGTAAACGTATACCAAATCTTTGTCGACTTCAAGCAGGCATATGACAGTATCGATCGTGGAGTACTGTACAACATAATGCTGCAATTTGGTATACCGGCCAAATTTGTGGGACTGACAAACATGACGATGACCAACTCCGTCTCACAGGATCCACAATAGACTTACTGATCTATTTGAAACACGCACTGGTCTGAAACAGGGCGATGGACTGGCACCGACGCTCTTCAACCTAACACTGGAATACGTTGTTCGGGCCATGAATATGGACAACAGCAAGACGCTACTCATCAAGTCGACACAATTAGCAGCGTACGCCGACGACATCAACATCATGTCCCGAAGATTGGCTGACGCAGAAGAACTTCTGCATACGCTCGATACCGCTGCAAAGGAAGTTGGATTACGTATTAACGAGGGTAAAACTAAAATAATGATGCAATCGGTGACAAGGACACCTGCACAACCGAGCATCAATGTGGGGGACCTCAACATCGAGTTCGTGAACAACTTCATTTACCTGGGTTGCAACTTGTCAAGGGACGCCAATGAAACTGACGAAATCAAGCGACGGATACAGTTAGCTAATAAGACTTTTTTCTCGGTTCTCCCCATAATGAAATCGAAGCATGTGCACAGAAACACGAAGCTCCGCGTGTACAAAACCATTATACGACCAGTGCTATGCCATGGCTGCGAAGCATGGACCCTAACTCAAGCCTCCGAAAACATGCTAGACACTTTTGAACATAAGGTTCTACGGCGAATTTTCGGGACTGTTTGCGATCGAGATGGATGGCGCATCCGGTACAACCATGAGTTGTATGAAATGTACGATGAGCTGCAAGTCTCGAAAATCGTCAAACTACAACGACTTCAATGGGCAGGGCATGTACAAAGAATGGACGATGATCGCATGCCTAAGAGAGTAATGAACGCTGAACGAGTCGACGGAGCGAGACTGCGAGGACGACCGAGATCTCGTTGGGAGAGCTCAGTAGGTGTGGACGCCGCGCAGCTGCTGGGCTCCCAGAATTGGAGGACGCGGTCACGTGACCGAGATAATTGGAGGACAATGATCCAGGCGGCCAAGGCCCGACGTCGGGTTGTCGCGCCACGATGATGATGATGAGGTCAGGGAGACTCTAATGCCGGTAGAAGGCATGAGTAGACGTAGGGTAGTTGAAAGACTACACAAGACTCACATTGCAGATGGAAACATACACAATGAGTGTATGTACAATGACATCAGCATTTTTACTGATGGCTCTTTAATGGACGGTAAAGCGGGGGCGGGGATATACTCTGAAAAGCTAAACCTAGCATGTGCGCTTAGTCTAGGAGAGTATGTGTCCGTATACCAGGCAGAGATGCTTGGCTTGTTGCATGCGTTGGACCACCTGCTTGAAGGTCAGGTGCGGGGGAAGAAAATCCTTATTGCACTGGACAACCAATCGGTGATCAGACGCATGCAGCAGACAAACATAAACTCTAAACTGGTACTAGAGTGTGTCCGGAAGCTCAACACGTGTGCCTCAGAAGATGAGGTTACGCTGATGTGGGTAAAAGGACACATAGGTACAACAGGAAATGAGGCGGCGGATGCCCTAGCTAAACAGGGATCTGCGGCAACTTTCATTGGCCCAGAACCCAGAGTTGCTCTGGGGAACGGCATGATTGGAGCGAAGGTTGGGGAGTGGATGGACTCCATGCATCAACAAAGATGGCAGGAGCTAGTCACTTGCAAACAAGCTCGGAATGCAATTACCATCCCTTTAGGCAGGGAAGCGAGAAAGGTACTCAGTTACAAACAGAGTACCCTAAGCTGGATAACTGCCTTGGTCACAGGGCATGGTAATTTTAAGGCTCATCTGGCCAAGATGAAAATCGGGGAAGATGACGTTTGCAGGCTATGCCTGGAGGAGGCCGAGACGGCAGCACACATTGTGTGCGAATGTCCAGCACTGGCTAGCACGAGTTTGAGGATCACAGGCAAGCACACACACACACACACACAAGTGTGGAAGCCATGGGTGAACTCAGCCTTAAACAAATGCTAGCAATAACACGGGACTCAGTGATGAAGAAAGAGGTCGACAACTATCAGTCGACATCTGGAAGCCACTGATGACCGGGAGGGGGCGAAAAGGGACCCAAACGTTAGTGGTCTGCTTCGGCTATCCCCCAGAATATAATAATAATAATAGTATGCGTCTGTAGCTTAGCTCGGTAACGCACCTGGCATTTTTTTTTGCTACTAACCACTAAACTCGGAGAAATTAAAATCAGAGGGAATTTGAGAATAGAAAACAGTTGATCCCGTTGCGGGGCGCGAACCGCAGAGACCGTGTTTCGAGTAGCAAAAAAAATGCCCGGTGCGTTACCGAGCTAAGCTACAGACGTATACTAAGTTGGTGTGCAGAATGAAACCAAGTGTCACAAAAAATTCCGATTTTCACTGAAGATGTACAATGTTGCAACAACTGGTGTCACCTAAACACCCAATGGAACTCCTCCTTCACTGCGAACCAATATACGTACATATTCAGAGGATAACAAGCATCAACGTCATCGCAAACACCTAAGCCGCTCACGTAGTGGACTATAAAATTACTTGGGACTAAATTGTCTCAAGACATAAAAAATGGACTATTTGAAAAATGTTTCAAGCTGACGAAAATTCGAAATAATTTTCGTTAAAGAGGTTTGAATTTAAATTGCGTTACTGTGCTGCCAATAAGTATGATGGCAACTTTGGTCAATGATATATTTAAAAAATATTTGTTTCCAGGTTTACAATGTCGAAAATGGTGCTGTTGCCCGTATGGAGAATGCACATCTGCTGATGGATCTAATAAAATGTTCCGAGCCGAATGTTATGAATTGTTTGATTGACAGCCAGCGAATTGAATCTATACTTTTGGTAGAGGATCAAAGTCTAGCCGAACACTTGACCTCTGATGAGTGTAATGTTCCCAGAAATTTACTAAAAGTAATTTTATTGGATCCGTTGATCGAATACTGTCCGTCACCTATGTATCGAGCCTATTCCTTAAATCCACGGAATCCACGTTACCTACAGGTCAATACGGACGATCGCAAAAAGTAATATGCAAATGATCATAACTTTATTACAGGTAATTAAACTATTATTATTTCTTTGCATAGAGCTTTAAACGAGGAAATTAGCCGCTACTATGAGCAGCAACAGCAAATCGATGGCAAAATGCAATCGATTCGCCAACAACTTGGCGACATTGAAGAGCATCTGAAACAAAAGCGAGGATTACTACGCAAACATGAGACAACGTTAAATGATATCAAAATGAAACTCGATGAGCTCAATAATTTCGAGTTTCCAAGTGAAAATGAGGAAGAAACTTTGGTAAATTTTATGAAGATTAATTCTTCCAACGTGTTTTCACAATAACTTTTTCGTTACACCTTGTTTTGCAGCGAAAAGAGGTGCAGAAACTGAAAGAAAATCTCGAGGAAATTCGCACTAGACTGAAGGAAAAAGAGACGTATTGTATGAAACTGAAACAGACTGTTTTTGAGATGAGCAAAGACGTTAAAAAACAACAAGAGAAAATACAATCGTACGAGGAAGAGTCTAGTTCGTTAATGGTAGTCGATTTAAAGTCCTTCACTAATTTGCTGGCGATTCATCTAGCTATTACGTTTTATTCATAATGTTTATCTTTCCTTTACAGGAAGAACTAAATTCAAGAAAGTTAGAGGCTACGAAACGGGGAAAGTTTCTTGAAGTACTAACAAGGAAAATAGGTCGACTAGATGTAAAAATTACAGGTTTAAAGGTAAAGGTCCAACTGCTAAATGCGAAACGAAGTCTAGGCGTTAGTGTTAGCAACTTACAAATTAGCCATATGGTCTTCTAATCATTCTTTTCATGGAAATTTTTAACCTTTTTTTAAGACCACATTAGACGATGAAGGGCAATCGTTGTCTGAATATCAAACTGCTGCCATAGCCAGCGGGGACCGTGTCGATACAAACAAAAGCCACAGCGAACTAAATAATGCAATTCGGAGTTTGGAAGTCAAAGTGAAGTATGTAAGAAGCAAATTAAAGTAATTTTAGATTAAATCTTGATCGTTCCAGGGAAATTTGTTCAACAAATGAAAATATCGCCGATGTAGAGGGTTTAGTAAAAGATAAAGAATTAAAATTACAATCTGATCGACAGTGTACCAATTCGATTCAGACAGTTTTAGATGCGGTAAGTAAATAGATTTTCAATCTTATGTCTCATTTACAATTCTCGCATATTGAAACATCCTTCCCCGTAATGGATAGCAGGCGGTTGTTACTTTGGTGTCCTCATATTTGCACGGTCATTTTTAACTCTCACCCCCCTCATATCTATTAGTTTTGTTTTCTCTCCGTCGCTGGTCGTAATTTATTAACACGGGTGTTAAAGGGGCACGATTTGATTCCTCTAGACTGGCAGACGAGAAAGACAACATCAAAAGCACTAACCCAGATGATCCCAGAATTCACGAAATGAACGAAATGAAAATTCAAAGACTAGTGGCCGAACATAAAAGGTCAAAATGGAGTACGCATCTGAATGAATGCAACCTGACCACAGGTATAAGCAAACTATGGTCGACAGTCCGTGCCCTCCCTAATCCACCGAAACCGAAGGGGAATGTCGCCATACAGTTCGGAGAAAATTCAATCACCAACCCTGCCCACTGTGCAAGTCGCTTCAATAGGCAGTTTATTGAATATCCTCTACCAGACAGACAAAAGCGCATAATCCGCAGGAGGATCCATAACCGAAGTACAGACAACATACCTGTCTTCACCACGGTCGAAGTGGCTACAACAATCAGGAAAGCGAACAACTCGAAAGCCTTGGGACCTGATGAAATCTCAATGGCAATGCTTAAACACCTCGACGCACCAGCTATCGAATACCTCACGGCTACACTCAATCTATCCATCACATCACTGATCGTTCCGGAACTCTGGAAGAAAGGGAGAATAATGCCAATCCTGAAACCTGGAAAAAAAGCGACACTCGGCGAGTCCTATCGTCCGATCATACTTCTATCACCAGTTACCAAAACGCTCAAAACACTAATCCACCCTGTTCTTGCGGCCCACATCCAGCTTGCAAACCACCAGCACGGCTTTAGAAGGATGCATAGTACGACGACGGCCCTGGATGTCATTACAACTCGCATCCAAAATGGCCTTAACTAGCCTCGTCCATGTCACAGAGCAATTCTGGTGGCACTTGACCTGTCGAAAGCCTTCGACACAGTCAGCCACTCAGCACTTCTGTTCGACTGGAATATCTGGAATTCCAACTCCACCTGAATGAATCGAAATTATCTCCTATGCCGACGACTGCTTCATTCTGGCAACAGGAAACAACATCACGGAAATGTGCGAACGAATAAACGATTACCTGGAAGAACTTAACGCTTTCTTCACAGGTAAGAATTTAACCGTATCAGCGCCTAAATCCTCGGCAACCTTATTTACCACCTGGACGAAGGAAGTCAAGATGCAACTTGGGATCTCAATTGGCAATCAGCCTATTCCGACCGTGAACCATCCTAAAATTCCAGGAGTAACTCTGGACAGCGTAACCACTTCATCCCCCCATGCTTCAACTGTGTGCGACAGGATGCGCGGTAGGAATAAAATCCTTAAAGCCTTGGCCGGCAGCACCTGGGGCAAGGATAAAGAAACCCTACCGGTCACATACAAAGCAGTCGGAAGGTCAGTAGCCAACTATGCGGCTCCTGTGTGGTTACAGAATCTCTGTGACACATAATGGAATAATATTCAGGCTTGCCAAAACGCCGCTCTCCGTACTGTGACTGGCCGTCTCCTGATATCATCCCAGAACCATCTGCATCAGGAAACTAGGATGACGCCTCTAAGGGACCTCAACAAGCTTCTTACGAAACAATATCTGGTGGGTTGTTATCGGAGGGAACACCCCGACACCGAACGCCGACCTCATGGACAAGACACTGCCACCAAGACATGTCAAGCGTGATCTGAGGGACCTCGAAAGATATGTCCAGAGGTACAAAAGGATTCCCTTTGACAAGGACGGATACATACAATACATCATGTGGAGGTACAATCATCAATTGCAGGACTAGGTCCAAACAGAGTTCTCTCGGCACAACCACCAGCCATTTCTCCCGAAGAGAGAATACTCGCAAGAGCAGCGAGAACGGCACTTGTCTAAGTTCGGTCAGGCTGGTGTTCGCGTCTTAACTCCTACCTATCTCGCATTGACCGGGATGTCACAAACACATGCCCCGCCTGCAATGGTACTCCTCACGATGTAGACCACATTTTCAACTACCCAACCACACCCACCCACCTGACCCCCAGGACGCTATGGTAGTACCCCGTAGAAGCAGCTATTTTCCTGTCCCTTAACACCGAGGACGACGAACAATAATAGCAATGTAACACACTCAACGAACTTCTGGCCATTGCTACTACAACAACAACCAAATTTTCAAGTTCAAGTTCATATTTTCTTTTGGTGAGTAGCGCCCCATTGCCCAGAGCAGAGTACGATGGCGCGCAGGAGTAGTTGACGCACTATGCCCCACTAGGGGTTAAGGCAAAGTAGTAGTAATAAGTTGCAGCAAAAGCGTAAAATTTCCAAATATCATATATAAATATTCCTTGTAGCGTCGGTAATGTCTTCTGGAAACTGGTTAGTTTACCGTGTCAATTACTGGTCACTTATCCATTCTTAACAGCCTAGATCATCCTACAAAAACAGATAAATTCGATAAGAATTTCATAAGTCTCTTCACGGGACGAGTAGGCAGATAATTTTTTCCAGGAGTCAACTGCCGTAAGCTTTTATACCGATGGCTCTAGGACGGATCAAGGAGTGGGAACCGGGGCGCAGATTGAATATCAACATATTACATCTCCCTGACTTTTGCAGCATTTTACAGGCTATTATCGCACGTATATGGGAGGCTTTCACCTGGTTATGACGTAATGTTATAGCCGCTGGAGACATTACCACTTTCACTGACAGGCTGTCGGCGATCAGATCCCTTGAGTCTGTTATTACAAACACGAAGACTGTCGCAAACTCTCTTGGAGATGGGGAAATGTTTCAACATCTCCTTATGTAATCGCACTCGGTGGCCGTGATCGTTCGGTCACCCCTCTACAATACTAATCCATAGCTCGGAGTTCAAATCTTGGCGCGATCAAAAACTGCTTGTGTGTACTAATATAACTCTCACAGTGCTCCGAGCTTGTCAGTATAAAGACGGCGCGGATAGGAGGTGCATGCTAGCAACTGCACTTCCAAAAACTAGATATGCTATCGAAACGTCAACAAGGAGGGGGGGGGGGGGGGTCAAGGCAATTAACACACATGTTGAATTCCGAACGATAGTGGCTTTGGTGGTAACTGCGGAGAGGATCAGCTATCTGGAAAAAGCACAATTGGTGGGTCCAGGCTGTCATCAACATTTTGGGTTGTTCTTAGCAGTATGCAAAACGATTGTATTTGCTGACGCGTCCAGAACTGCCAACTGATCATAAACGCTCTGCGAAGCTACTGGCGTTGAATAGAAACCCCCCTTTAGAATCCTTGTTGGGTTGATTACAAGACATTACAGCTCCACCGTTTTATCATCAGCTTCTTGCTGATAGAACTCGGGTTGTGGAATCACAACAACCCCGGTGATGGTCTACGTGAGCTGTGTGTGCACGATTATAACATTATAGTATGGGGGTCGCAATGTATTTACTTGTTCTGTTTAGCTATTTAGGGGGTCGCGACACTAAAATGCAGGATACTCCTGCAAAGGTAAATGTAAAAAACCAGAAAATGGGAATATTTCGATGTTACGAAAACGATGGCAGACGTCATCAAAATCGCAAATCGACCCTACTCAAGTGCACAGTCTTGATTCGAATGGTATTCGATTCAAGACACTACCATAAGTGTCTGCTAAAAGGCAAAATCAAAATTTCGTTGCCAACATTGGCCTGAAAATAAGAATAAGAAATTTGGACGTGCGAATCGACTTGCCGACTTAAGTAGGTTCAACCGCCGATGCGTCAAGTTACATTATGCTCTTCAAAAGAATGTCGACCTGTCTTTTTCAGGTGGAACCTATGGAGGCGTCAGTGATGCTAAAGAAGAATGAATGTCTCGACATTAAAACTGGACATCTCAATCGATTTATCGAAAAGAGCAGGTTGGATCAGCAGAACAGCTCCGGCTATCTATAATCAGGGCAAAAACATAATATACTGATTGTTGAAGTGTTTTTGACTTTTTTGAACAGGCCCATTTGTCATATAATTTAACCTAATCCACACTCCCTACGCAAGAATCAAAAGAGAATTTATGATTTGAAATGCTTTGCGTTTTCCCGAATTCCAACGAATCTTCTGTCCATGTCCCAACACGCCTATTGGAAGGGCCGATCTGTGGATACTGCTTTGCACTCTCTAGTAGGCTGCATTTAAAGATCCCTCGCCTGTAAGGAATATACGCTGGCTGCCTTTATGGATATTGAAGGCGCTTCCAACAACGTTAAACCTGTGGCAATCACTGATGCGCTCTTAACCCTGTGCGAAGATGACGCACTCTGCAGGTTTGTGTACCTGATGCTTACATCTCGGGTGATCTCCACTAGTCTCGGTATATCATCTGTACGCAGGCACGTAAGTAGAGGCACTCCTCAGGGCGGTGTTCTTACTTCCTTCCTTCTGTGGAACTTGGCGGTCAACAGGTTGCTCTTAAGCCTGGAGAAGTTGGGTTGCCATGTTACCCCTTACGACATTGCCATTGCAATTTCGGGCGTCCTGAGCGATATAATGCAGAATGCCCAGAATGCCTTCAGCATCCTGACGAAATGGGCTGGTGAGGTTGGGGTCAAAGCAAGTCCGCAGAAAACGGAACTCGTTCTCTTCACTAGAAGATATAGTAAAATATATAGGTACATACTTGCATTTGCACCACCACTAATGGAGGGCACAAGGCTTATACTCGCTGATAAAGCCAAATTTCTTGGACTTATCTTGGATAGTAAATTATGCTGGAAGGTAAACATTCAGGAACGTGTGAGTAAGACTACGGTTGCACTGTACTCTTGCAGGAGGCCCATAGGAAAAAAAATGGGGATTGCAGCCGAAGGTGGTCTACTGGCTATACACATCGGTGCTGCGGCCCATACTGTCTGTTGTCTGGTGGACGACACTTGGCATCACGTCGTACAGAGCTTTCTTGGAGAAGGTCCAAGGAACAGCATGTGTTGCCATCACGGGAGCCCTAAGCACCACCCCGACTGCTGCCTTGGGCGTACTGTTAGACTTGATTCCTTTGGATATCTTCGCAGAACAAATGACGGGCGAACATTGCCATCCGCCTCCGCGAAACCGGTCAGTGGACCGCGGCAACCACAGGCCACTCGACTGTTTTGAACAACACTGGTATTCCCGTTGTGGCGGACTACACCTCACCGAAATAACTAGCCTCATCCCATCGAGGAATGCGTGTCTAGAGAACGCTAATTTGGCATCTGATACCATCAGCATTTTCACTGACGACTCTAAGACTGAGGGAGGGGTTGGGGCTGGTGTGTATTCGGAGAAGCTGCGTATTGGCTTATCGCTCCACCTGCCAGGACACAGTAGCGTTTTTCAGGCGGAAGTTTGTGCAATCTCCGAGGCGGCAACCTGGCTTGCGCGTAATGTCATATCTGCTAGGGATGCTATAATATACACGGATAGTCAACCTGCGATCAAATCGCTCAGTTCCGTCTTGGTTATGTCAAAGACAGTGCTAAATTGTCGCAGCTCTCTCAGTGAGATGGCGAGATTTTTAAAAATTACCCTGTGCTGGATACCAGGTCATAATGGTTTTTCTGGTAATTGCAAAGCTGATGAACGGGCCCGGGCTGGAACTACCAATATGACCAGGAAATGCTTTCGTAGTACTGGGATGCCTTCAGCAGCCTGCAAACTGGTCACTAAAGCGTTGGCATACGATAGGGCTAACACCAGATGGTGCAATGGCAGTACGTGTCATGCAACTAGGCAAATATGGCCGAAAATGGAACCCGGTCGCTCTCGCAGGCTATTGCTGTTGAGCAAAAACCATTTGAGAAACGTGGTGGGGCTTATCACTGGGCACTGCCTTATTGGGGAGCATGCTAGGAGACTTCGGCTCCCACACAATGATTACTGCAGGAGCTGTGGGGACGAGGAGGAGGAGGAGAGACCTTTTCACCTCACGTATGCTTGTCCTGCCCTGGCGAGACGCCGGAAGGATATCTTTGGGTCCTACTTCTTTCCTGAGATGGATGAATTAAAGGATGTTAAGGTTGATCGGCTTCATCGCTTCATTGTCAGCTCTGGCTGGTGTAATGACTGAGGTAGGCTCGGGTTGCTGTACTTAGGGGTATCACAACGGGCCCAGTGGGGTCTAATAAGTGTGCTTTGATCATTGTTTGGTTGAAGCAGCCTATCTAACCTAACCTAACCTACCGAATTTGTGTGAAGTATACATATTTTTGGGGGCTTAACTAAAAAATCGTAAGTTTGGCATTATCATCTCCTTCCAGACGACTCCAAGAAACGACACCTTGCGTGTCTCACCTTTGGTTCTCGATCGTAAATCTCATCAATGATGCAATTAGGACTTTCGCGTATATGGTGTATAATTGAAGTCCCTTTCCTTGATGGTGAAATACGTTTGGCCATTGTAGTCGACCGCGATAGTTGGGCAACCTTGATCACGTAGTAAGACTGCATCATCCTTCAACATCTGGGGTATAGGCGTTACATGGATAATGTCATAAACACTTCCTTGGATTATGTTAAGAAATGCGTTTAGCTGCAGGAAATCTTGTTGAATTTTTAGATCCAGTCGCTCTTGTGGTGTCCTTAAAACAATGAAGTTGGCTCTTATGTTCTTAAATACATTGTGAATGGCCTTGTCTATGTCATCGGGTGTTATAAAATGCAGGATATGACCCATACCATGGATGGCGTTTAACCAGTGTTTATATTTAATACCAAGTTCTTTGAAATAGTTTTCGGCAGTCAGATAGATGGATATGACTTCTACACTCATTCTGATGTGATCGACCTTTACATACCATCTAGACATTTCATTCAGAAGGTATCCCATCCTTGACAGTCTTTCGTTTAACTGATTCAGCTTATTCGTAGTCGACGTTGTGGTTCGGTTGATCTTCATGTTTATCAGCAGCATTTGTTGATTGAATGCATGTGAAAGTCGCTGCTGATTCCCTTGTAGTATGTCTATATCGGTATAGATTTCGTCGTTTACCCCGAATATGGTTGTTAGTACCTTGCCTAGAATGCCTCTTCGTTTTCTTGGATGCTGGGTTGATTGACGTAGGATTTCGTTTGTGTTGCTGAGTAACTCGTTCCATTCCGTGTTTATGTGGTGTAGCAGAACGTCGCAGTGGGTCATGTCGGAAATCTGTTTCGTTTTCTGGCATAACTGTTGCATTTGTAGCCACGTTCTATTGATCATCAGTTACTTCGTTTGTGGAAAGGGCGACCTGCTAACGAAGATTTCCACGTTTCAGTTGACCATTCCTTAGTTTTTCAACATAAATTCCTGACTTTGGTTTAATGATCTCGTACTCCTCACCAAAGACTATGGTTATTCAGTAGAAAATTAAAAGTGTGGCGTGTAGAAGCTTCGAAGTCCAGGTACATGGACGAATTCTGACCTTTCGTGGTAAACTTGGGCGTGATGATTTATTAGAACCTTCATCAGTCTGCGATTTGGAGTTGTTGGCAGGAGAGAATCTTCGTTTCTTTCCCTTTTTTGTTGGTTGGGTATCCGCGACATTTTCCGAACCTTCAGTTGATTGCAATTATTTTATTATTATTATTATTATTTATATTATTACTTATATGGTCGCCTTCAAAGGGAATTGGAAGTTGGCATATTTTGTTAATACTCCTTTTCTTAACATCTCTCTTCGAAATAAGGGTGGCAGCTATCTGCAGATTTCTTAAGTTCATTGTCAACGGCTTGAAACTCCTCCCAGTATTTCTCTAGAGTATCCAACCGGGAGCTAATTTTGGTTGGTGTTCTTCGAAAGGTACCATCTTTTTTTTAAATTGGCCAAAAGTTGGTCAATGAGCATTGCCCAACTCCTTCTGTTTTTTGATGGCTTCCTCGGTATTCATTTTGCAAGATAGCTATGCTCCCTTGGATAGGTGAGATGGGTTGATACTATAATCCCTCGGGCCCTAATAATTGTAACTACTCTGACGCTGATGATCTAAATATCCAACTTCGAACACACCACGACCAATGTTGCTGGTTACCTTAAGTGACCGATCAACTAGTTCACTGCACCAGGGCCAATGTTGCTGGTTACCTTAAGTAACCGATCAACTAATTCACTGCACCAGGACCAATGTTGCTGGTTACCTTAAGTAAACTATCAACTAATTCACTGCTCTAAAAGAAAATGATACACAATTCCAAGGTTAACGGAAGACTTAACTTTTATTGAAACATTAGTCAATATTTTTACAAATCAATAATTCTATAAAATTGCAATAGTTGCAATAACAATAAATTATGAATTATGCCCATGCAAGAATTTGCAAAAAGAATAAAAAAAGAATTGAGTACGGTGGTGAAATAACGCAATTGCATGTTGTTGTTGTTGTAGCGACGCGCTGATATCCGTGAATGTGTGTGTCATAAAGCTTGGTTGTCCATGTTTTCTTCAATGTCCAGGTGTAGAAACGCAGCTGCTTCAATAGGATTATCCCATAGCGCAGTAGGTGTTAGGCGCGTGGGAGCTGCAGGACAGCTAAAGATGTGCTCAACATCGTGTGGAGTGAGGCCACAGGCTGGACAGGAGTTCTGTATTCCGTTATCAATGCGGGCTAGGTACGAGTTCAGACGTGAGCCTGAGCACCAGCCAGAACGAAGTTGAGTGAGTGTAGTCCTGGTTGCTCTAGGAAGTCGAAGTTCGTCTGAAGATATAGCAGGTGGTTGCGCATTTAGTACCCTGTTTGGTGTCATGTCCGCGATTGAGGATAGCACTTCTTCACTATGCAGTGTTGTGATGGCCGATCTGTAGCTAGTGTTATCGAAGGGGACTCTTTTAAACCTTTGGATCTCCCGCTCGCGATCCCTCATATTACGTCTTACATGACGTGGCGGTGGGGTTCTGTCCATAAGGTTAGAGTTAGGATGGTCACTCCGCTAACAGCCAACCAGATACTGCTTCGTTAGAAGTGTGTTGTGGCTTCTTAGGGGCATCATTCTGGTTTCCTGGTGAAGGTGGTCCTGCGACGACATCAGTAGGCAGCCTGTGACAGTTCTGAGAGCTGCATTTTGGCAGGTCTGGACGTTCCTCCACTGAGTGTCACATAAGTTTTCCGACCAGATGGGAGCCGCATAATTGGCCACAGATCTCCCGATAGACTTGTAAGTCGTTAGTAGGGTCTCCTTGTCTTTCCCCCAGGAACTGCCAGCAAGAGCTTTGAGGACTTTGTTCCTGCCTCTCATCTTGTCACAAATGGTTGACGCATGGGCTGAGAAGGTAGCTATGCTGTCAAGGGTGACACCGAGGATTTTAGGCTGGTTAATGGATAGTTTGACCGTCTACTACAATATCCAGTTGTTGTCTCACTTCTTTGGTCCATGTGGTAAACAGTGTAGCGGTAGACTTCGGCGCAGACAGAGTGAGATTTTTGCTGACGAAGGTGTTAAGTTCGTCGAGATACCCATTTATCTTTTCGCACATTTGAGTGATATCGTTGCCGGTTGCTAAAATCGTACAGTCATCAGCATAACTGACAATTTCGAGTCCGTCAGGTGACGTAGGGAGTCCTGACATGTAAAGGTTAAAGAGGGTGGGAGATAAGACTCCTCCTTGGGGAACACCCTGTTTAATTCGTCTTAGTTTAGATTTCCCGGATCTAAATTCTGTGTAGGACTGTCTGCCGGCAAGATAGTTGGCGATCCACTTTACAATATGCAACGGAAGCGATGTACCGCATATGTCTGACAGGAGAAACGAGTGGCTGACAGTGTCAAATGCCTTTGACAAGTCTAATGCCACCAGAATCGTTCGTTGACAAGGACGTGCTTGGTTGAGGCCATTGAGTATTTTCGATGTAATGACATCCAAAGCCGTCGTGGTGCTGTGCATCCTTCTAAAGCCATGTTGGTGGTTAGCCATCTGAGTATGAGTCGCAATTATAGGGTGGAGCAGCGCTTCTAAGGTCTTGGCTACAGGAGACAAAAGTGTGATGGGACGGTATGATTCGCCCAGTGTTGGTTTTTTTTCCCTGTTTTAGAATAGGGATCACTCTTCCTTTCTTCCAATATTCGGGGATGATAGACGATGAGATGGAGAGATTGATTGTGGCCGTTATGTATTCAATTGCTCTTGTGTCAAGATGTTTGAGCATGACCATCGATATACCGTCTGATCCAAGGGCTTTGGAACTCTTCGCTCTTTTTATTGCTGCTGCAACTTCCTGAGATGTAAATTGAAGTTGCTGGTCAGCTGGACGGTTACGAATGCTCCTAGTAATAATGCGCTTAAGTGAAAACGATTGTGTGTGTTTCCTGAATGCTCAGGTAAGCCCATTCATATTGAAAGAGTGAGAGAGAGGAGGCTACTTTAAGATCCAGCCACTTGCTTGGATTGAGCCTTCCTCCGTTTGCGGCGAGACGCCGAAGTTCCCCTGGTTTCAGGGGCGTCTCGCCGCAAACGGAGGAAGGCTCAATCCAAGCAAGTGGCTGGATCTTAAAGTAGCCTCCTCTCTCTCACTCTTTCAATATGAATGCGCTTAAGTCTATCAGGAGGTGGATGTTCGATAAACTGTTTGTTAAAGTTGTTCGCGCATTTTGTTGGGTCGTTAACCGTAATGTTGCCAAATTGGATAGCAACATGCCCTTTGTGTTTGGTTTGTAAGGGCCCTAACCGTTGACCAGAGCTTATTGACACCCGTTGTCAAGTTGCAATTGTCGAGATGGAAGTTCCATTTCCTTCTTCTGTGATCTGCTAACTGTTTAAAGATATCAAAGTTTAGTTCCTTGATCCTTGGATCGTCCGAGTTAATGCTGCGTATGCGGTCTCTATCATCTGCCAATCTAGCTGCTGAAGTAGGGAAATTTGGTCGAATTTCGGGTATCCGACCTGCTGGGATGAACTTTATAATCGTTTCCTGCAGTATGTGCCTTACATTTCGTTCGGCCGTGCGCACGTCAGTTGGAGTTGGTAAGGCAGCGAAGGCCGTATTGGTGTAGGACTTGAAGCCATCCCAATCCGCTTTATTGTGGTTGATGAACGTGCGATGATCAGCAACCTGAGTACTTGATGGTTAGTCCAATTTTATTAGGATTGGCAGATGATCCGAGGATAGCGTCAATTGCATAATTGCAACTGCTTGCATAGGTTACAGAGATAGTAAACAAAGTTCATTTTGTGTCGTTCTGCTTCATTGTTTTTGTTCAGTATGAACAACTACCTAGTCTAGCCATAAATATTGTTACAAGGTTTGGCAACCCTGCAGAAAGGAACCGTTATATTGCATTTCTTAAAAATTGAGCTAATCGCTATAGTACGCTTGTGCTTGATGCATTTGTCATCATTTGAGTTTAATTTTTAGTGTAGTGAACATGGATTGGGGTGACAAAGAAAATAGAATTGCTGTGATTGCACTTCATAAAGTAGGAATGCAACCAAGTGATATTTTTAAGACTCTGCATACCCTTGGTATAAGCCGAATGTTTGTAAATCGGGCTATTGAAAGATTTAATGATACGTCTGGAGTAAGCGACCGTGAAAGAAGTGGCCGTCCGCGAACTACTCGAACACCTCAAGCGGTTAAAGCCGTGCGCGAGAGAATTCGCCGTAATCCTCTTCGGAAACAAAAAATTTTATCGCGTGAGATGAAAATACCCCAAAGAACAATTTCACGTATCATCAAAAGTGACTTGGGGTTGGGTGCTTATCGTAGATCTACCGGGCATTTACTAACAGATTCGTTAAAAAAAATAGAGTGGAAAAATCAAAACGATTACTTTGCCGGCACGCAAACCAAGAACACCGTAAAATTTTGTTTACGGACGAAAAATTTTTTACTGTCGAAGAAACATTTAATAAACAATACGATAGGGTTTATGCTCGCAGTGCCAGAGAAGCTTCTCAAGTTGCCCAAAAGGTTCAAAGAGGTCATCATCCAGCCTCAGCAATGGTTTGGTGGGGTGTTAGCTACAACGGGGTGACAAAGTTGCATTTTTGTGAGAAGGGCGTCAAAACGTCTGCCATTTATCAAGAAAGTGTCCTTGAAAGTGTAGTGAAACCTCTCAACACGTCATTATTCAAAAATCAGCCTTGGAGTTTCCAGCAAGATTCTGCACCAGGTCATAAGGCGAAGTCAACCCAAAAATGGCTTGAAGAAAATGTTCCAGATTTTATTAAAGCTGAAGATTGGCCTTCCTCTAGCCCAGACCTGAATCCGCTGGATTACGAATTATGGTCTGTCTTAGAGCAAATGACGTGCTCTAAAAGACATTCTAATATCGAATCCTTAAAGAAGTCTCTTACACATGCAGTCGCCAACTTTCCGATTGAAGTCGTGCGTGCTTCCATAGATAAGTGGCCAGCTCGATTAAAGGCTTGTGTAAAGGCAAAAGGCAATCACTTCGAATAACTTGTTGCAATTTCCGTTGTTGACAATGCATTTAATAAATAAACAATGATTTCTTAACATATAACACCTCTTTTATTGAACAGTGCTTCAAAAAGTTTGTAACAGTATTTATGGCTAGACTAGGTATATTTCCAATTTTAGAATTGCTTGCCTGGCGTGGTGTTAGCAACAGAATTTGGGTCTGTTTTTTTGCACTGACACTTCATTATACTTCTTTTGAAAGTGGCCCACTGTCCTAAAAAGGTCGCCGACCTCTGGCTTAGACTGTCTCAGGCCAGGGAGATCATCCCAGTACGCGACGGTATCTACTCGCTGCCGTTATCTAGTATGACTTTTAACCCTACATAGAGGATGCCACAAACGGGCTCTGGGACAATGATCGAGGCTCCTCTGGTGTTCCTTAAATAAATAAATACTAGCTGTAGCCCGCGGACAACATCTAGGGTTCGCTACGCTCACGATTGTGACAATTTTGAATGCTAGTGTATTAACAGTATGTTAACAGTGCATTTACATTTGGATTAGATTAATCGGTACTTACAGTTGATGAACGGCATACAAATTATAACGCTAATGATATACTCAGGCGGCTTTCACACGGAACGCACGATACACGGGATTCTAGCAGAAAGCACCAGTGGCGAGCGAGCTTTCATACGAGTGCAATTTGAAATTAATCATCGCACATACAAAGCTCGCTCGCCACTGGTGCTTTCTGCTAGAATCTCGTGTATCGTGCGTTCCGTGTGAAACCGGCCTCACGGTTTGAGAACGACAAATTTCCCTGACCACAAAATAACAAAAAAAAAAATTGTCAACGTATATTCGAAGTTTGACTATTGACTTAGTAAGTATTTTCTTGTTAACAACACAGTTACTAAGAATTTGCAACTAGGACCAAGCCTATCGCCTGCACACTGACATAATGAATCGTTGTACAAATTTTCATGTCATTCTGTGCAGCGGTTTAGGCGGTATAAGCGATCATACATACACACATTCACTTTTATAGATATAGAAGAAGATGAATTCATATCCCGTTCGGCGTATGTTCAATTTTTTTTTTATTAATTTTCAGCTTAAACGTTCACGAAATCAACGTTTCAAAACCCTCAAATGTCTTCATGAGCACATGGCTATTCGAGTGACGCATACCTTCAAGGTAAATAAATTTTGTCTCATAATATTGTTCAAATCCAACTCAAACAACTTTGTTATATTTTAGCAAATTTTGAAAATCAGAAATTTCGAAGGAGAACTTTATATTGATCATACAAACAAGAAACTTACCATGAACATTATTCCACGTGACAATCACGTTGAAAACGCTGTGTCCAACACTAAATCCTTATCCGGTGGAGAGCGATCATTTGTTACAGTTGCTCTTTTACTCTCTCTTTGGTCGTGCATTGACCATCCCTTTTACTTTTTGGATGAATACGATGTATTTACGGTAGGTTGAAGTTTCCCACAGAAGAGCCCCCCTTAATCTGATGTGGATATTTTTAGGATGAACTCAATCGAAAAATGATAACCCAGCTACTACTCAGCGAAGCAGACAAGAAAGCATTTCGGCAATTCACATTTTTGACGCCGCAGGATTTGTCTTTTGTTGAGGCTTCTGATAAAATAAAAATTCACAGGTATGACACCATGAGCTATGATTGTTCAATTCAAACATTTACTAATTGTACGTTTGCAAATTTTCAGAATGGCGGATCCTCGATCGACACAATGACAATAGTATATTAAGGTGTTAAGTGTTTTGAAAACAAATCAGTTATAATCAACATGTTAAAAATAAAACAGTGTTATTTAAATATTAATATTTTATTTTTTTGCATCAACATTTCGGGTCATAAATTTATTCTATACAAATACATACATCGTATTGTAAGCGTCCATCAATGTTTGTCACATATTTAGCTATCGAGTAGATTTCGCTATTAAACTAGACGTGTTGCTTGTATTTCATCCACCACCCCAAACATATAGGGTATTATTCGCCGCAGCCCCTGTTGCCATTTAAATTTACTTCACAAAGATTTCGAAGCGAAAATATCTTTGCCCGGAACCAAAAACACAATATTAATTTGCGGTTATTCTGTCCTTTCTACTCAAACAACGTTCAACTACCTTGTACTATATACAAACTTATTTTCTAGCAAATCGAAAATGAAATGATATAATACGTTGCTTACTAAAATATAATTTAGAACCTATAATACATATTTATTACGAATTACTGCCTCTATTTTTTTTTTGGTTTGAATTCTTATGTGACAATATTCGTGTTGGATAGGAATGCAGTGCTTAAACTGGCGGTTTGAGGTGAAATCACCATAATCAAAAAATTATGCGTTCAATGGAAAATGAAATTGAGAAAAGCTGTTATAATAAGTTATATTTTTCTATGTTATCGTATCGCTATTGTTCCTCCATTTAGAATATTGAGAATCGTGTATTAATTCCGATCCGGGCTAGATTATCACAAGCTGGTGTTTTCAACTGCTGAGCCTGAGCAACTTGCGAACGACTTCCAAATGTTTTAGCGCGATTAATCATGGATTCACCTGGAATGAAATTGATGAAAGGTTGAATAGTTACTAAAATGTAGATAAATGCATACGTTAAATAGTTAATAGATATATAGCACTTCCCAATAGCCGGCCATACACACACGTTTTATCATCTGCAAACGTGCGGCACCTGAATCGCCCAATGATACGCCGCGTTTGCTTTCCCCTGGAAACGGGAGATGATACGCCGCGTTTGAACGAGTAGTGAAATTAGGTAACTTTGTGCGATCAGATGATACGTGGCGTTTTCGGTTTTCAGATGAAAGACCAACAACAATTTGTATGAAGACGGTGTCTAGTTTGGTGTGTTTTGATTTTGCAGATGGTTCGCCACGACTGAATTTTTATGGGTTAATCTACAGTGGGAGTAATAGTAGTTTGCATCATAAAATATGAGAACGATGGGTCCACGTTGATATTTTGGTCCTGCTGCACGTGTGTGTCAGGATAAAAGGATTTGTTTAGCGATGGGGAGAGATAAATAGGCAAGATGGGTGTTGTATGACTAGGGGTGTCGAGAAGAATACGTTAGACTGCTGCTGAAGGCATTTTGAGTCCTTTGGTAACGAAAAAGGACATGCTTTGCAAGGAAAAGGGGGGCAAAAACTCCTCTTCCATAGTCCTCCGCGTGGGCGCCCCCTGACCATTGCTAACCAACGTCAAGCCGCCAGTGATGGCGGTGCGATGATTTGGTTGAGGTAAACCTTCCCCCTGTGGTGTGGGGTGCAAAAATAATACCACGGCCTTTCCCTTTGAGGGCCTGTCGTTAAAACCGACAATCAAAGGACAGGATGTGTATGCCAGCAACTTGCACTATCCGAAATCTTTATATGCTAACGAAACGTCAACTATGCCTCGGATAAGGACTGACTCAACGGTTACGACTTTTAGCTATCGTACAATGACAAAGATTCGATTCTGGAATGTGCGTACTCTCCTGGACAATGGATCAGAAGGTCCCCAGAACGCACGATTTCTTCAATTAGAGAGTGAATTTCTGAGGTACAAATTAAATATCTTAGGAGTTAGTGAGATAAGATGGTGAAACAGCGGAGAATTTATCTCTCCAACGGGCAGCACTGTAATGTTGTAAAGCTACCGGTAGTCGTCGTAAGTCAGGTGTGGGGCTCCTTTTAACCAGAGCCGCGCGAAACTGTCTCTTATCCTGGGAGCCGGTCTCTGACAGAATCTTGACCGCCAGGTTCCGGACCAAAATGAGGAACATCTCAATAGTACAATGTTATGACCCTACTGAACCCGACAATGGCAAAAAACTCCTTCTACGAAGAACTAAACGCCGTTCCGAGCAGAACACCTAAAGGCGATATTATAATGGTTATGGGTGATTTGAATGCGATAACTATGGGCTCAGACATGTGATGGGGAGACACGGTTTTGATGATCGTAATGACAACGGTGAAAGATTTGTAGAGTTCTGCAACTTTCACAGTCTCTTCATCGGTGGTACTGTGTTTGAGCATAAGGACCATCACAAAATCAGTTGGTCCTCTGTTGATCGGCGCAGAACACAAAATCAGATCGACCATTTTGCCATTAGTAAAAGATTCAAGAGTTGCCTCCTGGACGTGCGAAACAAGAAGGGTGCCGATATTGGGACCATTATCTTATGATCGCTAATGTTCGATTGCATATTGCAGCCGTGCGCCGCCCTAGCGACGAAAGATCCAGGGGCCGCAAATTCATCACCGCTCGATTCAAAAATCCAGCTGTCTTACAACAATATAATGACCATCTTGCGCAAAAAGCAGCTGAGATAACTAGTCACCCAGATAGTGACATAAATGAAAACTGGGATGCCATAAAAAATGCGTACATTGATAGCGCAGATACCATCGTTGGCACAAACCCGGATTGTCGGAATAAGCCCTGGATGTCCGACGCTTCATGGCAGCGGATTGTTGAAAGAAAGGAGCTGAAAGTTCGTTTGGCTGCATCATCAGGCGACAATCGAAGCAGCATCGAACTCCTTTACCGTCAGAAAGCTCGAGAAGTTCAGCGTAGTGTGTGACGCGATAAAAGAGTTTATGCGAATTCTATTTTAGCCTCAGCAGAAGAAGCCGCAAGAAGTAACAACGCCGTATATAGTGTCATCAAGGAGTTTACAGGTGGTCGTAACTACTGCCAACATCCAGTGAAGGATAGTGATGAAAAGCTACTCTTGTCCACCTTCTCCACAGGCTGCCCATTAATATTGATGGCAATAGGTGTCGGATTTCTTTTTCGCAATGGTGGGCTAACAACCTTGGTCTTGTTGGTGTTAATCTTTAGCTCAAACTTGCTTGCCTTCCTCTCGAGATCTAACACCATTGCGGACAGATTCCTGATTTTGTGGGAGAGTAGGCATATATGTATGTCATCAGCGTAGTTAAGATGTTGTAGATAAGATGTCAAAGTCCATTGAATTCCTCTGTCCAGTCCGGATAGCGCTGCATACAACACATCGCCGATCACTATAAGAAATAGGATCGGTGAGAGGATGTACCCCTGCCGAACTCCACTGCGGATCGCAAAGTCCCCCGGCACCTTACCTTTATGCAGAACCCGACATTTTTTTTTCTATGTTAACACCAAAGCTTAGGGAATACCCTTTAATGCAATAGCATAGCTTTGGTAGGTGAGGGAATTAAGGTAAGAGAAAGGGGATGGGTTGAGCTGGATTAGACGAAATTAAATGACGGTGGACATTTTGTTTAAATATCTGCAGGTCGTAATTGCAGGGGAAAACAGATGATGGTAAAGCGTTCCACATTCGAGTTGTTCTGTATACGAAAGAGTCATACAATTTTGCGGTTCGGCTGACAAGTTTCGATGGTAAGATGGTGGGCACGAGTTGACTGCCTGGTGTTGCGTACAGGAAATGCAACATCGGCAATTAAACTACTTATTTCAGCAGAGCAGCGGCGGTTGAAGTATCAATAAAAAAGTGATAGACAACCAACGTCACGTCTGTGCTGAAGTGGTGGTTCCGGGAAGTTATATCGTCATCACCAATAAGTCTGGAAGCTTTTCGTTGAACTCTGTCCAATGCCGACAATGCAGTGCGACCCGCACCGGCCCATAAATGGCAATTATATTCGAGTCTCGGTCTAATGTGACTCTTCTATATTGGCGCTAAATCAGATGGCGTGAAACAGGTGTCTTTGGACCCAACACCAGGATTTCGATCGCAATGGGATCTCGTCCAGCGTTTTTCAAGCTGAGATCCACGCCATTGAGGTCTGCGCCAAGGTAATCTTGGAAACTGGACTTCGCGGCGCTCACATTGCTATCTATTCAGACAGCCAAGCAGCTATAAAAGCGCTCTCCTCATATAAGGTCTCTTAAAAATTGGTGAAGGAGTGTTATGATCTCCTTCAACTGTTGGCAACCAAAAACCGAGTCTTCTTGTGTTGGGTGCCAGGCCACCAGGGCATTGAGGGGAACGAGGCTGCGGATGAACTTGCTAGACAAGGATCATCCAGTCGTTTTCATGGACCTGAGCCTTACTGTGGCTTTGGGCTGGCTTCGGCCAAGCTGCGTATCACAGATTGGTTTGCACTATTGCGTCATCAGTACTAGAATAACCTTCCAGGGCTACGTCAATCAAAGGAACTTACATTGCCCTTCATTCACAAGGGTACTACTCAAATGAGTACAACCCACCTAAGACTCCTAGTGGCGTACTTATCTGGCCATCACCTGGCCAGATATCACCAGAACAAGATGAGTCTGTCCAGCGAGACTGAATGTCGTCTCTGTCTGAAGCAAGTGGAAACGACCAAACATATCTTGTGCGAATGTCCCGCCATCGTGCGTTTTAGGATGTCAATCCTCGGGCAGGCTACTATCAGCACTGCAGACTTCAGGTTGATTCCTGCTAAAGACTTACTGCCCTTTATTATTGTAGAAAGGTCGACGGTCTTTTGGATTAATGGGCTACGGCACAATAGATCTTTTATGGTCGCAGTGCCTTCCTGCTGGGACAGTAGCTCGACTATTTTTATCTTATCTTCGCGCGCGAAAACTCGAATTCTGTTTTTGTTATAACTGCTTCCCGAGAGGAATTAAACACCCCACCCACTCGGAACATATTGTTTTTGAAATCAGTGACCCGGGAAACATAAGAGACGATACTCCAATCGGCGCAACGCAGGTAGAAAAATGTTTCTAAAACTACGTTGTGTAAGCAGTTTGATCAGCCGCCATTTTGAAAATGCGCCAGATAGTGCTTCGCACCTGTCAGTGGTGCGTTTTACATCCGATAACAAACATACTTGCCAATTTTCAGACCTCCCCTGCCATAATTAGCCTCGAATGACACGATGACACTTTGACAAGCGCCCGATATAGACGTCTCAGTGAATAATTTGTTAAATTTTTTGCTGTTAAGTGCAAATAAGTGGTTTAATTGTTAATTTAAATTGATCAAACCAAACATAATAGGAAGAGTGATTAATTTACAACATAAAACATGAATTGATTAGTAAGTTTTGTGTTGATTTTCGTTTTTTCCTCCAGCCGTATTTAGTTTCTGTCGACAACGGTACTTCCTTTGTCCAAAATTTTCGCAAATATGCCGCAATCAACTAATGCTGATGTTGCAGACAACTCTGGGTCCAATAACTGCCCGAAATGTAAAAAAGTTGTCAGTAACGAACAGAAGGCTTACTATGCGATGGTTTCTGCTCCAAATGGCACCATATAGATTGCATGAAAGTATCAATTGACGATTATAAAGCAATCCAGAGCATGCAGGCGAAACGCGGATTTATTTGGTTATGTGACAGTGACCGCACAAAGTGGACAAAATACAAAAAAAGTGAATGCCAAGTCTCACAACTTTGCGATATCACCAGCAAAGTTGAAGACAAAATTGACTCAGTGATTCAAAGACAGCTAAAAAATATCGACGACAAAATTTCATCTGCCATTAAGAAGATAGATGACGTTAAATTATCTACTTCTCCCAAACCATGTTTTGGACAAAAGTCATTTGCGGAGGTGTCGAAAATCGACAAAAAGGCAGTTGATAAGTCCAAAACATACAATGGGGGTGTGATAATTAAACCGATATCGACCCAAAGCAGTGAAACAACATTGTCTTCTGTCAAGCAAAACTTTGTTCCCCGTGAAAACAACACTCCAATAACATATACTCGAAATCTGAGGGATGGAGGTGTGTTGTTGAAATCGGATAATGAAGTCAATTGCAAAAAACTGTTGGATGGTCTGAAGTCGAAAATGGGCAACAACTACCACATAGATTCCATAAATGGTCGACTGCCGAAATTGGCAATTTATGGACTAAATAGGAAGTACTCATGCGATGAACTAAAGCTGGAAATTATATCCCTGAATTACGGCATTAGGTCAGATATAGAAATCAGGTCTCTTCAATATAAAAACTACAAGAAGCAGGAAAACAAATACACAGCCATATTTGAGGTCTCAGGTGAAATATTTTCAAGGCTAGTTGACAGATACGTAAATATTGATTATGCTAGCTACTATTGTGCAGAAATTATTGATGTAAAAAAATGCTTCAAGTGTCAAAAATTTGGGCATATAGTCAAATACTGCAAGTGTTCCAGTGATATATGTCCCAAGTGTGCAGGCAACCATCGATCATCTGATTGCCAAGCATCAGTAAAAAAATGTGTCAATTGCACAAATAAAGGCAAGACTGACTGCAGACATAGCGCAGATAGTAAAGACTGCCCTGAATACGCATTTGCGCTGAATGTTGCAGCTAGCAGGATCAATTATTACTCATCAACATCACAATGAGTCCACGATCCTTCAAAATCTACTACGCTAATGCTCGAAGCATCAGAAATAAATTGTCTGAGATCGAAGTCATGACAAGTGTATCTGAACAAGCCGATGTAATCGTTATCAATGAAACTTGGCTGTTCCAAAACGAAACTGAGTTCTTCAACCTAAATGGATATACTGCTTCCTTCAACTGTCGTTCAACCACAGGTGGCGGTACCGTAATATACGTAAAAAATGGCATACAGTTCAAGGTAATATTCAACACACCGCATTATAACACAATAATTCTTGAGCTATCTACCAATGGGGTTTCTATTAGAATTGGAACATACTATAGGGCACCTTCAGATAACGCTTACGATTCGATAGAACATTTAGATAATATATTCCTTCAATATAACAACTTAATAATGCTGTCAGATTCTAATATAGACATCTTAGATAAAAATAGCACGGTATGCAATGAATATCTAGAAATGTTATCGATGAACGATATGACCATTATTAACGATAAAGAACCGACAAGGGTTACGGACTCTACTGCCACATTGATTGACCATGTTGTCTCCTCAATAAACACTTTAACGAATAATTTCAATTACAAATTACTGGATGTAGCAGGCCTTGATCACAAAGTCTCAATATTGACTATAAGAGAAGCTAGCTTGGACAAAAAACCAATGGAAGTCATATATATAAAAGCTCTTGACAAAAGTTTATACAAAGCAAAAGTAATAACAAAATTAGGTAGTTTGAATGAAAGTTCAATAGGATTCAAAGAACTGATAAATATCGTCAAATCAGCAAAAGAGGAATCGACGACGCTGAAAAAAATCCGTACTAGGCATCAATCTTGGATTTCCTTTGAAATAATTCAAATATTAAAAAAGAAAAATATTGCCTACAAAAAACAAACTTGATCCTAGTAATGAAACCAAAGCTGCTTCTTATAAATATCTCAAAAGCAAAGCTGCAAAACTCATACATCAATCTAAATTAAACTCTCTAAATAGACAATACGCCAATGCATCTGGAAATAGCAGAAAATTATGGCAAATAATTAATAACGAATTGACAGCCAATGCAGGACGCAGGGACGAAACCGGAAGCAGCCTTTCAGCTAATGATGTTAATCTATTCTTCGCTACAACTGAAGAAAGATTGCAACAAAGTAGCCCATCAACGAATATAAGATGCCCTAACATCACAAATACCAAGACTATATTCTTAGAACCTACTAGCTCTGAGGAAGTATCCGGTATCATAAAAAACCTGCGGAATGTATCAGCTGGTTACGATCAAATAAAAATCAGTGACCTACAACTGGTTGGTCAACGATGAAATCTCACCGCTTATAAGCCAAATTATCAATAGACACCTCTGTGAAGGAACATTTCCAGATGTTTTGAAAACTGCAAAAATTAAACCAGTATTTAAAAAAGGAGATTCTAACGATCCATCAAATTACAGGCCTATTGCATTGATCAGTGTATTCAGCAAAATATTTGAAAAAGTTGTTAATACCAGAATTGTACGTTTTATCAATGAGACTATTGGTTTCGACAAACAACAGTACGGATTCCAAGCAGAAAGCAACACAACTGCGGCACTAATTGATGCATTACATTTTATAAACTCCGAGTTGGATAAATCAAAATACGTTACGGCAATTTTCATAGACTTGAGTAAAGCTTTCGACACAGTTAATCATGTAATGCTTTCGGAGATATTGAATGAACTTGGCATAAGAGGTGTTGCTAACACCCTGATTCAAAACTACCTAAAAGATAGACCTATAATAACAGAATTTAACAGCGATACAAGCGATACAAAGGTGTTAAATTCAGGAGTACCTCAAGGTTCTATCCTAGGCCCTACATTATACCTACTGTACGTAAATAACTTATGTAACGCCGGCCTTCGGGCTAAATATGTTACATATGCAGATGACACACTCTTGCTTTACTCACATCTTGAAAAAAACGATGCAGAAGAAATGATAAATAATGATCTGAAACTCTACCAACAATGGCTCCTAGGAAATAAACTTATAATAAACATCGAAAAAACACAGTTTATGCTCTTCAAGCAAATAAATAAAATAGACATCGAATTAAACATCAAAATCGGCAACCAACCTATTAGTAGAGCTGAAAAACTCAAATACTTAGGTCTTGCCTTCGATGATAAACTCACTTGGAATGATCATATTAATCAAATGAAAGCAAAATTCTGCCCAATAGTTGCATTGCTGAGACGAAAAAGATACTTGAATTTCCAACTTAAAAACATGATTTTTTATGCTCATTTGATGCCTATTCTAACGTACGGTATCTTGATCTGGAGCCAAACCTCTGCGAGAAATATTTCAGCAATTGGAAGAATGCTCAACAAAGCTGTTAAAGCGGTTCATAATCTCGATTATAGAACCCCCACTGTAGAAGTCTATCGATTAGCTGGCAAATTACCACTAGAAAAAATTATTGTTCAGGAGAAAGTGAAGACAATTTGGAAAATTGTGAACAAGAAAAACAAGACATCCATTTCTTTGACACTAAATAGAGAGGTTCATAGCTACAGTACGAGAAACGCTGGAAATTACAGAACACCATCTGCGTATACGAACAGAATATTGAGAGATCCGATTAGATCGTCAATAACGATCTTTAATGCTTTGCCCCTGGAAATTCGTTCTGTAACATCTTACGAATCACTAAAACGAAAATTAAAAAAACACTTACAAATCAATGACAACCCTTTAACGTAATTTAAAAACACCACGAAAATTGCATTTACCAACAAGTTTTAGTTACCGCGTTGACGCGTTAATTAATAAATTAATTATATTTTTCATGAATTTAAATATCTTTTTTTGCATCCCTTAATACCAGTGTATCTACACTGCCTGGGATGCAAAACGAGTTTTAATTTATAATTTCATTAATTTTTTGTGTTTCAATGTTTTTGTGTCAGTTACTTTGGCGTCTATACTAACTTCTATCCTAAATAACATATGTGTCTCTCCCCCTTCCCTTCCCTGGGAAATGATGATGGAAGCTTTCTAATTAAGACTGAATTATATGAAAGATAGCGCCAAAGAAAATTCTGATCCCTCATCCCTGTTCAATAAAAAAAAAAAAAAGTACCAAATTTCGTCACTTGAGCATAATGTACAAGGTGTATTGTGTTTTTGCACGTTGCCGTCCGTACTACTACCCTATATGGGTAGAGATCATAGATATAAATTGAACAGATAGGAAATAAGTACAGAGTGGGGGTAAAAAATTGAAAATCTATGGTTGACATATCCGCGTCTGCGCAGTGAAACACGCAAAACACGTATTAACATTTGGCGCGGGGGCCCGAGGAGCGAGGGGCCAAATGCTTCGTAAATGTCAAAATTGTGGCTGAATGGCCGATGGCGTCACGACATTTACCGAACGTATAGCGACCGCGTGCAACTGGGTAGCAGTGCGCATGCGCGAGTTGGTTCGAAAATAACCTGAAGTACAGAGTGGGGATAGTACTATTACCTATCTGTTTAATTTATATCTATGGTAGAGACCGAGTCATTTTTTTTTTGTACAATGAGTTCGCCTAAACTACACTCGACTTGGATAATTGCAAAAGAACGCGCATATTGTATCAATTATCGGTTGACGAAGATAACGACATTCTGACCTTGGTTATTCGCACATGCTTGAGTTTTATTTACAGATAATATCAAAGAAGATAACGCCTTCGCAAGGCATGCTATCACCGAAATACGTACGCTAATCTGACACTATTGACTCATGTATGTCGTCATTATCATAGGAACACACACTTTCTTAGATTATTGGATCGACTAGTTCTGATAAGTTTTTCAATTACAACAAGACTAAAAAACTTACGATATGTCCGCTCACGATAGCAATTTTGTTTCATAGACGTTATATAGTCCTCCTCCACCGAGTTCTCGAGTCGTGCCAGCGATCCTTGATATTCGGAATTGAAATTTTCCTTCACATAGTATGGAACTCCGAGGTTATTCGTTTGGCGCCGAACAGCATATTTCCTGAAATAAGGCCACTCATTACACAGCCCGTACATTAAATGGCACATTTCCTCAACAAGATACTCACGATGTCTGCGCTAGACTGTAAACAGGATCTGAAGTGAGAAAGGACGACATAATTGAAACCAATATCAACACCAGGATGAGACCAAACGCCAGGCTCGGTTGTTGGGTTTGTTCGCGTCGAGCATAGTGGGCGTGTTGTCCGCCGGTAGTGGGACGACGATTTCCCTGGAACCCTCCGAAGAACATATTAAACAGCTCCTCCGCTGAAATATCTGATTCAAAGCCCCGCGCGTAGGCATACTCAAAGTTGTCGGCACGACGGAAGTGAGTGTGATTGAAGTGACTCGATCTCGGATTCTCGCTCTGCGATCCATATAAATCGTAGTCTTTGCGTTTCTGGGCATCTGTGAGGACGGCCACAGCATTGCCGACCGCCTTGAATGCTTCAGCCGCTCCCGGGGCACGGTTCTTATCGGGATGCAATTGCAGAGCAAGTTTCTTGTAAGCTTTCTTGATATCAGAGTCGGTGGCCTCTTTCGTCACGCCCAAAACTTCGTAGTAGTCCTTGCACTTCTTGACCCGCTTCACAATTTCCAGATGTTCCACCGTGTAGTTCGCTTCTGTATCCGATTTGTGGTCACTACCTGCCTTATGCTGGTCACCATGGCGATTGCGAACACCTTCATCGGTAGATTGAGTTTGTGCCCCACTTGTTCCTGACATTGAGCTGACGTGTTGCAATAAGTCCTTGGCCCGTTGCGTTGGATACAAGTTGTCGGCCTTTCGAAGAAATTTCGATGCTTTATCGTAATTTCCAGTGTTTATTGCACTCAATGCAATTTCAATGCATCGATCGGCTTCGTCGCGATTGCCGTCCATGGTTGGTATATGTCCAATTAATTAAATTAAAACAATAATTTTGAAATTCTCTCAAATGGGTTTGAGAAGCCGATGTGGTGAAGCAGATCAATAATCTTAATTTGTTTCTTAATTGGAAAAGACAATACACTCTTTTGGACACACAAATAACAAGATAAAACTGTTTGCCTGTCGGCGTGAAATTTCCACAGGAGGAACTTCTAATTAAAATAAAATCACACCAAATCACACCATCTCCACGAAAACCCAATGTCACACACAACTCACTTCTCAGCTGATTGCTTGAAAAGAATGAAGTTGATAACAATATCCATTAAATGAAAACGTTCAATGTCCCGTTTTCGGGAGGGGTACGAGATTTAAATTTTTGACATGAAATAACGTAAAAAAAATTCCGGAGTTTCGAGCGGGGTCCGTAATGCTAAACCTTTGAGTATAGAACTAGCTAGAACTCTGAGTGCTAAACATGAAAATGTTTATTATTAATTTGCCAAATTTGTTAGGAATTTCTTCCAACATGTTCTTACACAAAAGTAAAAAATACTATTAAAGATCGCCACACATGAACGAGCACAACCACGACCGAACTTCCATCGAACCATCAATTTCATAAAACGCATGGAAAACAAATTCCCCCTATTTTCACCATTCTATGATATTTGATGGTTCGATGGAAGTTTGGTCGTGGTTGTGCTCGTTCGCAATGTATTGTACTTAATGTACTGTTAAAATACTGTTAGTGTACCGTTACTACACTGTTAACATATTGTTAACGCACTGTCAATGTACTATTAACATGCTGTTAATACACTGTTAATGTGCTGTCAACATACTGTTAATATATGTTAATGCACTGCTAATATCACGTTATTGCATTGTTAACATTGTTAACGCACAGTTAATGTACTGTCAATGAACTGTTAATGTACTCTTAGGTTTTAGGTTAGATAAGAGGGTTGCTGCTAGCACAGCTCGCTTCCAATTTGGGCCCATTTGTCAACCTCCGCTGGCTGACTTTAGCGCGTATTGCTATGTTAAACACGCGCTTCTGCAGATGAACCGGTTCAAGGGCATAAGCACCAGGATTATTTCCAGTCCACCCGTTGGGATGGTTCTCAGGGCACCCTTAATACTTAATACAACTTTGTGCGTGCAATTTGGTTTGGACGAGATTCTCATATTGCTCATATGTATACGAAGCTTAAAGCTTCGCACAGCGTTCATGAGGGAAAATATCTCGTACACATAAGCCGGTTTCACACGGAACGCACGATACACGAGATTCTGGCAGAAAACACCAGTGGCGAGCGAGCTTTGTATGTGCGATGATTAATTTTATTTAATAAACGAACTACACACGCGAAGCTAATGCCCGGTTCACATTATTCCAGTCCAGTAATCCAGTCCAGCAATCCAGTCCAGTGCTGGACTGGATCATATCGTCTACATGATTCCAGTCCAGTAGTCTGGCGAGTGTGTTGTTGATTCGGTAACTATAGTGACAAGGATTTCTGGGCGAGCTGGAATGAAAAAGTAGACCGACAATCCAGTCACTGGACTGGATTGCTGGATTGAATTGCTGTCCAGTGCCGGTTCACATTATTCCAGTAGCAATCCAGCGCTGGACTGGATTACTGGACTGGTTTGGTTACTGGAATAATGTGAACCGGGCATAATAACCAACATGAAACTAGCTCTACCTCTAACTATTCGTTACCGGCGAATAACGATTATCCTCGTCTCCGCTTCCGAGCGGATACTTTACCACGCTCGACTTTCGACTGAGTCTCGACTACTACTACTTGCTGTTGCTGGTGACATCTGCCTTTTATAGCTGAATCTCTGTTTCGAGATGGTTCGAGACTCTGCTTTTAGACTCTTGCCTTTACTAGCCAACTCCAGATGGCTCGAGAATCTGTCAGTCACTACGTTTAGACCGCGGAACTATCTTCGAGATCTAACTAAATCGATCTAACTCTCGACGATATAAACGTATCGATTTAGTTAGTTTTGGACTTGGCTTATCTCTACTTGCGATGCGGAACTGGACTAAAAAAATTGGGACTATGTCGCTGTTATCGCCAATGTTGACTCGGTGGTTGACGTTTCCTTTGTTGTCGTTTTTTTTGCTTGGCGTTTGCTTTGTTTGCAATTTCAGGAAAGCAGTTCGTGATCACGGGCAGGAAAAAGTCTTTTTCTGTCGTAAAATGTATGTGTTGTCAACGGAGAAAGAAGAAGAAGAAGTACCTCTCCGTATGGTCGGTATAAACACTCCACCAACAAGTACTAACCCTAAAATGATTTAGTTAAATCGCCTTCTAGTTCCACGGTCTAAACGTGGCCAGTGCTAGTTCTTGTCATCGATGGTCCGAGACTATGATAGAGCTTACTACAGTCTGTGTCATAAGAAAGACGTACTCCGTACATATAACACTGCCTCTTCCTTAGACCTGTTCGTCCCGAAAAGAGATCACTATGACGCCGCTCACGTGGTGCCGTCAGATCCAAATGTTTAGTCTTTATTTTCACTGTTGGCCTCCATCGCTTCGGAACTACACTACATTATCCAGCCAGGCGATAATATCATCCGGTTCCTTCCAGGTCTGTCGAACCCACGAGCATATCTGTTTTTTTCCGCCGAGTGTTATACAACCATTCGAGGCACCGTCGCAGACACCAATCGAGCGAGCTTTCAAGTTGGACCTCCTTACGCAATCTACACTCCACCCAAGTCATCCTTGCATCAGACTATGTACGCCATCAAACCGGCGTCCGAATCGGCGACCGACGTTGATTGCTTCACACACGAACCATTCCGTGGGGTTGGAATACTCTGCAACACCGTCTGTAGTCGCTAGTCGGACATCGCAATGCCACGTCTGTTGTCGCTCCTGCCGTTCATCACCAGAGCGGCCCCGAGCTGCGTGCAGGACGTTTCCACATCATCGAGAACTAGTTCCCTTGAAACTTTCGAGGACAGTCAGGCCCTGACGAATCTCGACGTTTCCACACGTTCCAGATCGTTCCTCGAGTTTCCGACCTTCTCGAAACCACACACGTTTCCGATCCGGGCGCCCACCCGCATCTGTTCAAACTTCATGGAGTCTCTCCGAAGCTTCTCGCCGTTTAGCTTCCCAACTCCTGAAGACCGCTCCTCCAATTGTGGCTTCAAGCTGTCCTTCTACACTTGTCGTTGTCACTTTCCGTTGCGACTCCTCCGAGCTCACAGACTGCTCGCCCAACTTTGCCGATTGCTCGGTTAGCTTTGTTGTCGGTTCATACAACGTCATTGTCGTTTTCCACAGCGACTCCTAAAACTCGCTGACCGCTCATCTGCGTTGTCATTTCACTCGGCAACTTCTCCGCCCTCGCTGACTGTTTGCCATCGGTCCGGCTGCGTCCTGCATATGCCCCGGGACGTTTGTTCGTTGAAAGCTGGTGCCATCAGATTTGCGACGGCTGACTCGGCCTTAACGACTCTTGACGTTTCGACGCGCTCCGGTTCGCTCCTCAGTCCTTCGACCCGCTCGGCAACCGTATCGAACACGCCATCCATTTCGGCGTCCTCCTGCATGAGGTCGTTTCCGAACTTCTTGGAGGTTTCTCGTTGCCTCTCGTCGAGCAATCTCGATATTTTCGCCGACTGTTTCTGCAATTGCTCGTCTAACTGCTTGTTGAACCGATCGGATTGCTCGTCAAATCGTTTGTCAAGCTTGTAAAGTTTCGACAGTACCAGCTGCAAGAAAGGGCCCCTGGCGGAAACCTGTTTCGCTCCCGAGTCGTTGAGTTTTTTCGTCAACTCGTCCTTATCCAGAAATTCGACCGTGTCCGGATCCTGTCCGCCGGCTCCTATAACTTGTGCTAAACGAGCACACAGCGCGGACGTATTTCCCGTCGTTAACAAATCTCGTTTTGCTAGTTCGTATTTTAATTCCGCGGTTATCAATTAGCAAATAGTACGCGGGAATTTAGTCTGTTATTCACTTCACAAGTTCACTACAGTCAATCGTGCAAATTCTACCCGCGTAGAATGTTCCCGCACTTCACTACAAAGTTTCTAAAAAAACACACAATCGCGCAACTTCGCGGCGCTTCACTTCAAAATTCCTTGACACTTCTCGTGCCTATTTACTCCACCGTAAATATCACGCACAAATTTCGCCACCTTAAAGGTCGCCACACATGATCGCGCAAAACCACGACCAAACTCCCATCGAACCATCAAATATCATAGAACGGTGGAAATGAGGAATTTTTTTTTCTATTGAATTTCACGTGGTTCGATGCATGCTAGCGACCAAAATGCTTGTCGTGTATGTTGACCTTAATTATTCGTTACCAGCGGATAACGATTATCCTCGTTTTCGCTTCCGAGCGGATATTTTATCACGATCGACTTCCGACTGATGTCCAAACCCGAATGAACGCAGACTTGGACGTAGGCAGGACAGCTCGTGCAGCGCGCACATGGCATTGTTGTTGTTGTTAAGAATTAAGAATATGCATTCCAAACGTCTTTATTAACGTTCCATATAAATGTACATGTTATTTGCACGCGCATGCAATTATGTAATCCCATACCATACCTAGAAAACGCTCGTGGGACATCCAAGTTATTCTGCAATTATATATCTTCGTCTGGCATCCAAGTTATTCTGCAATTAGATATTTTCGTCTGGCATTCAAAAATTCTGGCGACGTTCTCACGGTATGGTATGGGAAAATTATTCCACGGAATTTCCTGGATCAGCAATTTTAATGTATAAATTAAGATTTTCAAAATACAGTTATTCATTCCGCCATCAACGTTTGGTTTCAATTCAACGTTTTAAACAGTTGTAAAAAGATGCAGCCATAAACATTCAGTTTCAATTTTTTCATCACACACTTTTCATTCATGCACTTGCCACAAGCCACCCCCACAGGTTAGGTTAGGTTAGAATTGCTGCCGTGAGGCACACAGCACACTTAGACCACATATGGGTCCGTTGTGATACCCAAGGTATTAACCACTATCATAAACATTAATCAAACATTAAACCAGCCGGAGCTGACAATGAAACGAAGAAGTCTGTAGACATCTATGTATGTCTTTTAGATCATCCAAGTCCCCAAAAAAGAACGACCCCAGAATCGCCTTTCTCCTTACAGCCAAGGCAGGACAGGCACGCAGAAGATGGGAAGTACTTTCCTCTTCATCTTCGTCATGGCAACTCCTACAAAAGTCATTATAAGGAAGCCGAAACCTTCCAGCGTGCTCGCTGATCAGACAGTGTCCAGTGATCACCCCCACCAACACACCGATGAGCCTTCTATCCATTGACCGAAGCTTGGACGATCGCCTAGGATCAATACTAGGCCATATCATTTTGGTTATATGGCAGGTGCCTATGGTACTCCATCTCGAATTAGCCCTATCTACGGCAACAGATTTTAATATGCTTTTGCATGAAGCAATAGGCATTTTGATTACGCGAGAATCCTCTATAATATCCCTTGTCCCTGCACGAGCAAGCTCGTCAGTCACGCAGTTACCAGCAAAACCGCTGTGACCAGGTATCCAACACAACACCATGTTGAAGAGTTTACCTAACTCAATGGGACGAGAGACATTCTTCTACCAGTCTGGATGAGGTAGATACGGAGTCAAAAGACCTAATTGCAGCCTGGCTATCTGTGAAGATAATGATATCCGTTGAAGTTACGATGTGATGTTCCAGCCATACCAGGACTTCTAATATTGCCGCGACCTTCGCCTGTAAGACACTACAGTGATCCGGTAATCGAAAGGAGATGTTTACTCTTCGACTTTCGGAGTAAACCCCCGCACCCACTCCCTCGCCATTACTAGACCCATCCGTAAAGAATGCGATAGAGTCCATTTCGGAGGGATCATTATCCGCCCATTGGCTACGCGGAGAGATGAGACTTGTAAAATTCTTACCAAATACAAGCTTTGGAGATGTGTAGTCGGTAGATAAAAGGATATCCATATAGTTGAGAATAGCCGCGTGACCGGCAGTTGACGCGTCCCAGTGACATGTTTCACGAAGTCGAATGGCTACGTTTGCAGCTACTTGTTCAGCAAAAATGTCAAGTGGTTGTATATTAAGCAGCATTTCTAGAGCCGCGGTTGTTGTCGTTCTAAGCGCCCTCGTCATTGCTATGCAGGCTAGTCGCTGCACCTTTCCCAACAGGCTGTAATAAGCTGCTATACGTAGTGAGGTCCACCAAACAATCACACCATGCAATAGTATGGGACGCACTACAGATATGAACAGCCAGTAGACAACTTTAGGTTGCAGGCCCCATCTTTTTCCGATGGCTTTTTTACAAGAGTACAGCACAACAGTAGCCTTGTTCACTCGTTCCTGTATATTGAACTTCCAAGTCATCTTCTATCCAGGATTACTCCCAGAAACTTTGCTTTATCAGAGAATACCAACCTCGTCCCTTCCAACAGTGGGGGAGTAAGATCAGGAAGTCTATTACGCCTAGTGAAAAGAACAAGTTCCGTTTTTTTCCGGATTTACGCTTACTCCAGCATAATTCGCCCAGAGTGCAAGAATCGACAGTGCATTTTCCATTATTTCACATAAAACGTTAGGGAATTTATCCGAGATAGCTATGGCAATATCGTCCGCATAGGCAATGACCTTACATCCCACCGCTTCAAGGTCCTGGAGTAGAGCTGGATCAACCGACCTCCCTTTCCAGTAGGCGTGCTGAGAAGTGGATAAGAGGTTGGGTTGAATACTGCTGCGTAAATGCATATCAATTAACCTCTCTAGGACCTTTAGGAGAGTCGATGAGAGGCTGATGAACCGAAGATCCTTAGGGCGTGCATGCGAGCATTTCCCTGCGTTCGGAATAAAGAAGACCCTAACCTCTCTCCAAAAACTAGGAATGTACACCAGTTCCAAAACATGCCCTAAAAATGGACACAATCCAAGGATACACTAGATCCGACACGTGCTGTAAGTCTGCCGGAATAATATTATCCGGTCCAGCTGACTTAAACGATTCAAAGCTTCAGATCGCCCATAAAATTTTCTCTTCTGTGAGAATGCTAGCAGATACTCCGGGAGCTGCTGAGTACGTCGAGGCATTCCCAGACATGGTATCCGCCGAGCTGTCTGGAAAGTGAGTGTCTGTCACTGGATTCCGTCCACGATCCGTCGTTTTTTAATAAGAAACCAGGCATCGGTGGATTTGTTGATAGGATCTTGCGAAGCCTAGAGGCTTCGCTCGTTTCCTCGATGCGCTCAGAAAACAGACGCCATGAGCTACGCTTAGCCCATCTTAGTTCTTTTTTGTACGCATTAAGATTCCTTTTGTAAGCTAACCAGTCTGCATTCAGCCTAGAGAGTTTCGCTTTGTTGAAACTTTTCCTACATAAGGTACGTAGACTAGAAATCTGAGAGTTCCACCAGACCGGCTTCTTATTACCTGATTGCTTGCTAACAGGGCATGACCTTGACACGGCTACATTTAGAGCACCCGTTAGCCACGCCCACAACTATCATCATCGCACAATTTCGTATGGTTCTCCTCACCCGCCGAGCGCACGGACTGTTGCATCCGTCGTCGTCATTACTCTTACAATCAGTTGTTTGCGTCCCTCTCTGGCAAATCTCATGTACATTTTCCAGAGAGACGCAAACAGCTTTTCGTGGACATCGATTGGCATGCGATCTCTGCGAGTAATTTACTTGGCTCATTGAAATTATCAAAAAGACTTAAGCGCGAAACTCTTTAAAATTTCACATTTTTTTATGTATCTTTTATCTACTGCACGGATCAGAGCAAATGATAGCCAATGCACACCCTTGGGACACAGTCAATCCGTGAGAAAAGAAAGCAGACCTCGATACGCTCCCTACGAGGCTGTAGTCCTGTCAAAGAACAACGAGAACAAGAAAAATTTGAAAAATAGCGATTTTCAAATTATCATATCTCGGTTGTTTTTCCTTGTATCGAATGCAAATTGCAACACTTCGTAAGACGACCGGAAACAATGAACACATCAAATTTGAGCCCGAACAATCACCCGGGGCCTGAGTTACAGAGGTCCGAAAACCCGTACTTGTTGTGTCGCGTAAACAAGTCTTGGTCACTTTTCCATTTTTTCTTTGGCGGGCGGGAGGCTCCCTAGATTCACACGTGCTCTCGATGCAAACTAAACTATTTAGTTGGCCGTGTGCGGAGTTACATACTCTTATAAATATAGTACATGCGTTCTATTTCTACCATGACCAGTTTAGTTCAGTTCAAAGTGGAATAGGACAATTTTGATGTATTTTGCCAACCAAACAATTTAGTCTGCTGTGTGCGCGGTCTCATACACCGCAGTATGTTCTACATAAAATATTTTGTGGGCTAAACTATTTAGTTTGATAATGAAATAAAAAGTTCGCCGTGTGCGCTAGCTCTAGCAATAGGCGTACGTACGAAAAAACTTCCTAGAGTAGATCAGATGTGGTTTATAAATATGAAGCTACTGCAAATACTACAAGGATCATTCGGGCGAAATTATTGTTGTAGGCAAATGATTTGTTGGAAACTAACTTATTTATTTGCGATTATTTGAGAGGCTAAACGTATAGAAATAAGCCCCTAATAATTCAGCAGTTGAAAAGTTATGTTTCAAGAGAGCAGTATCAAAGCAGTACAGCCACTAAAAGAAAATCTGCTCCTTTTTGCAAAGCTGACACTGAGATCATTTAAGCAAGCGATAATCGTTTTTTAGTTTAACAATACAAATATTAAAAAAAAAACAAATTCTTAAGAACAGTTACTAGTATTTGAAATCTTTGGGAAATATGTACATTCTGTACATGGGCCAATAGTTGTTGCGCCCCGGGCCCGTATTTTCACTCGACGTCCCTGTCGAGGAGTTACAGGGTTAGGTTAGGTTAGAGGGCTGCCGTGATAGCCACGACACACATAGACCACGTCTGGGTCCTTTTGTGATACCTCACGGGATAAAGTATCCCGACCGTCCTACGCCCCGAACCAGCCTGAGCGTACGATAAACCGTTGGAGCTGGCCAATATCGACGTTTTCCAAGTCTCCCAGCTCGGCGAAGAAGTATTCACCAAGAGTTGACCTCCTCATGCCCGCCAAGCCAAGACACCCACAGAGAAGATGAAAAATGCTCTCTTCCTCCTCCTCATTCCCACAGCTTCTGCAGAAATCATTATATGGAAGCCGAAGCCTACGGGTGTGCTCCTCGATTGGACAATGCCCAGTGACTACGCTCACGATAGCACCAATAATTTGTCTTTTTATCAGCAACCTAGTAGAGCGGTGGATATCCAATCTTGGCCACATCATCTTTGCTCTGTAACACGTACTGCCATTAAGCCATCTTGAGTTCGCTTTGCTGATCACAGCCAGCCTAATGGCATGCTTGAATGAGTCCATGGGCATACCAATATTGAGTTGATTCTCTGGTATAATTTCCGTTATCCCCAGTCGAGCCAGCTCATCCGCTCTACAATTTCCGACGAAGCCACTATGGCTCGGAGTCCAGCACAGGGTAATGTTGAAGAATTTGCCCATTTGCAAAAGAGAGGCACGACAGTCCATCACCACTGTTGAAGTGGTAAGTACGGATACAAGGGATCTAACCGCAGCTTGGCTATCCGTAAAAATATTAATGTCTCTCGTGGTTATGACATGGCGTCCCAACCAGGTCAAAACTTC
The DNA here is from genome assembly GCA_964017055.1 of Chloromyia formosa. Lineage (NCBI taxonomy): Eukaryota > Metazoa > Arthropoda > Insecta > Diptera > Stratiomyidae > Chloromyia > Chloromyia formosa. Next base: position 73,066,977 of record OZ024816.1, read on the forward strand.
CCGAATCGCTACGAGTTCCGCCTGAAGAACACTACAATGGGAAGGAAGTCGAAACGATAGGTTTAGACCAAGCCCGTTGGCATGAACGCCGGCTTCTACTCCAGAATCAGTCTTGGAACCATCGGTGTAGAAGTACATCGAGTCCGGGGATGAAGAAATATCATCTACCCACTGCGCTCGTGTTGGTATCAAACTTACTAAGTTCGTACCAAACAAATATTTAGGCGTAGTATAGTCCGTCGTTAAAAGGATATCTCGACTATTTAGAATTGTCGAGTGTCCAGTGTTTAAAGTCTTCCACTGACCCGTCTCGCGAAGGCGGACGGCCGTACATGCAGCCATCTGTTCTGCGAGATTGTCTAAGGGAAGAAAGTGGAGTATAATATCTAAGGCGTTAGACGGGGGTGGTTCTGAGGGCTCGACTGATTGCCAAACTAGCAGATCTTTGCACTTTCCCCACCAAATTGCGGTTAGTTCCAATGCTAAGTGCATTCCACCAAACGATCACGCCGTGCAAGAGTATGGGGCGAACAACCGCCGCATAGAGCCAGTGTAGTACTTTTGGTTGCAGTCCCCAGGTTTTTCCGATGGCTTTCCTGCAAGAATAGAGTGCAATCAAAGCCTTGTTTACGCGCTCCTGAATATTGGGCCTCCAGCTGAGCTTCCTGTCCAGTATAACTCCAAGAAATTTCGCCTTCTCCGAGGAGGAGGAGGAGTTATAACTTCTCCGAAACTCCATTGAACTACAGAAATGAAAAACGCCTTGCCATACAAAATTATACGCAAGAAGGAAGCGAAACTTTCATCCTCCATATCGCACTCTTACTATGAAAATAGCAGCGAAACGCTCATTTTGTTGACATTTTATTAAAAATTCTCAAATATACTACGTTTAAAAAACCGATTTATTTTTGTTTACAAAAAAAAAATTCAGCGCAAAAAAAATAGAAAAAAAGACACGCCCCCGGGTGGGCTCGAACCACCAACCTTTCGGTTAACAGCCGAACGCGCTAGCCAATTGCGCCACGGAGGCTCGTACGTGGTCTTACACAGTTTCATCAGTTAAGGTAAGGTCAATCTCTTCAACCTCCTCGAATCCAACACAACCATCGTCATCCTCTTCATCGTCGTCATCCTCAGCGTCGCTACAATCCAAGGTTCCTGTTCCGGGATCAGGATTTGCACAATACGCTTCAAATTCACCCACTTTTTTTTCGTCCACATAATGGAACGAGTTGAAGCAGATGCGGCATAAATAAACGGGGTCGTGCATATGCCGGTCGCTTTTACGCACAATGAACGTGTACTCGCGCTCGCCACACACATTGCACCGTGGCTTCCTGCAAATGTCCACTGACCGCAGGATCGGGTAATTACGGCCGACAAGGGAATCTTTCGGACCAAGGAGCTGAATCCACGAAAAAACCAAAAGGTGCTCGCAATTGCCAAAGTGCTTGTAGACCTGCGGATATCCCAAGCGAACATGGAGGTCCCTGAAACGGGTCTCTTCCATTTTGGCAGTTTTAAAACTGCTACTAAATCTTCCCTTGGGCTGCGTCTCGACCCATTTGAGAATTACATGGGAGTAGTCAGGGTTCGCGGGGTTTCTGGTGTCATTGTAGAACGTGTCAGTGATGAAAAAGAAACCCGGGTCGGTATCAAGCGGCTCGACAATTCGCTCGGGATTTGCACTGACGTCATAGAGAGGCAACTTGCTTTCACACGAAATCTTGTCGCGGAGTTCCGATAGAAACTGCTGCCCCCGAACGAGGAACTCTTCGTTAAATTGAGGCTTACCCTGCGCTCCTTTGTGCACATTGCGAAACGGCCGGTATAATCTGATAGAAATCAGAACGTCGTCGTACGGTTCTAAATCGGCGGGTTTGTCGGTCTGAGTTTCGACGGGATATCGATAAGCGGACATGCTAGCTCCCAACGGATCGCCGTAGTATTTTTTCTTGAACATGACCACCTCACGTAGCGTGTTGAGATGTAAACCTTGTTTGGAGATTTCCACGATCGGCTTGCGGAGATGGCTGTTAACTGCAGTGGGTTGGAAAGGAAACACTCGAACGTCATCCAACTGGCTCAGATGCGAGTCCAAGTTAACGGACTCCTCCAATTTGTTGAATGTCTCGGTGTCGTCGATGTCCAGGAGTTTCATGATATCCTCATCGCAAGTGGGCAACGGATTGTCGTCATGCAATTTTAATTCACTTTTGTATATTTCCAACTCTTTTTGCAAGTTTACAAGTTTGTCTACACTGAATTGATAAATCTTCTCCATGTTCGCAAATGGCAGAGAGCGCACGCGACTCAGCTGATATACTCTGACAGGTAAACAACAACCCGCCACTGACGTATAAGTTGATAAGTCAAGCACGTTATGAAACATTCAGCAATTCGTGTTGATTTCAACTTTCCGCTCTTCGTGTCAGTGCACTTTATCTTTACATAAAATCTTTGTAAAATGTTTCGCGCTTTGTGTCGAAATAATTCCTTTATTTCCACGTGTCATCAACGAGTGAGCGTGAAATTTAATTGTGCGCCACTTGTTCTACCTAATTGCCGAAGTGTTTCTTCCGTGAAATTAGCATACAACGAATACGGCAATGCATCTTCATCGCCACCTGTTGTTATCATGCATGGGCTGTTCGGTTCCAAACAGAATTGGAGAAGCATTTCAAAGGCCCTGGCAATGAAAATGAGTCCCACACGAAAGGTACTTACGACGTAACTATCTAGTCCAGAAGTTACAGTCTGACACATTTAAATTCGTTCGAAAATTACAGATCATCGCGGTCGATGCCAGAAACCACGGGGAAAGTCCACATAGCCCAGAGCACTCATATGCCCATTTAGCTACGGATGTGGCAGATTTTCTCAAAGAAAGGAGCATCGACAAAGCTGTTGTGATTGGTCACAGCATGGGCGGACGTGCAATGATGTACCTTGCGCTAAAATATGTGAGTAAATCTGTCGGAATCCATTAACAGTCTTGATTTTTGAACACGATGCAATTCTAGCCCAATCTGGTCGATAGAGCTATCATCGTGGATATTTCGCCCGTGAATTCTCCTCATAATTTGACGGAAATGCCTAGTGTATTCAATGCACTAAGAACAGCTCCGCTTCATGCGGCGATGGGAGCGAGTGAGGCCCGAAAGCTTGTGAAGGCTCATCTCCACAAATCTATTCTGGACCCACCGACCGTGGACTTTCTTCTTTTGAATCTCAAAAAAGGCGAAAATGGGTGAGTATTAGATATAATACAACGCATATCAAAGCTGAAAACACGAAACTCCTATATTACTGGGAAGATAACCGTTATTGTTACCCCGTGGGGTGACGGGTTTAGAATATGCACCCCTAGGTCAGTTCTACCTTGATCGTACGAGGCGACTAATAGGACCGATCCCTTGCAGGCAACAACAATTCAATTTCAATTCAATTTATTGCCAAAAAATAGTTTACAAAAAATAATACATGTAATACTTATAGTTCAATATAATCATATTCATAATATAAATTTTTAAATTATGTTTGGCTATCCCACAAAAAGCAATGCTCGTGCTGTGGGATATTTGATCAGTCTTATTTAATAAAGTATGTGGTACTGACATATTTATCCTGAATTGTATTTTACAAACCGTTTTAATTGATCATGGAATCCAATCTAAATGGCAGAAGTGATCTTTTAGTGCGCTTAAGAAATTTCGCGAATTGAATTTATTAAAAACATATTCTGGTAAACAATTGAACAGTTTTGGAGCAGAATAAAAAGTATGGTTGGCTGCAACTGAAGTTAAATATCTTGGTTCCTGCAGCACGCCACGTTTCCGCCTACGTGTAAGAAGTCCTATTTCTTGTTTTACTTTATGAAATTCATTTTGATGATTGTAAATGTATTTCATTTGTGTGTATTTATATAAAGTTGGTATTGTTAAAACTTCTAGTTCTTTGTAAAGATATATTGTTGGATACATCATTGGTTTTCTTAATATAATTTTTATAATCTTCTTATGTATTAAAATTAAAGGCTCCAAAATGCTTGGTGCAACTCCACCCCAACTAACTAAGCCGTATTCTAATACTGATTGGACTAATGCCAAAAATACCGTTTTCATCCTGTTTAGTGATAAAACTGCTCTTAGTTCTACAAATTTGTAGATTGTTCGTCTTAAACGATGACAAAGTTCGGATATATGTTTGTCCCACTTCAAGTGACAGTCTATAGTGACTCCTAAGTACTTAGTGTATTTTGCAATGGTAAGAGGAGAGCAATGGCAATTGTTGCTTTCGCATGAGGTGTTGTGAATAATTATTCTTGGAGTTTCTATTGGCGCACCTGCTGCAGTCGGAGAAAATGGTATTACTATTGTTTTTTTCTCATTTAGACTTACTGCATTAGAGTTCAACCAGGATTTTAAAACATGCATACTTTCGTTTGCAGTATAGACAACCTCTTGCCAGGTATTTCCCCAGAATAATGCCACTGTATCATCTGTGTATGAGTACAGCGAGCAGCTATCTAGATTTAATGCGAGTAGGTCATTGATATAAATTAAAAATAATATAGGTCCTAGGACTGTTCCTTGAGGAATACCCATATTATTAGTGAGTGACTGACTGGTGTCTTTATAAATTCGAACACATTGTTTTCTTCCGTGCAGGTAGTCTCTAAAAAGCTCCAATGCTATACCTCTTATGCCAATTGCATTCATTTTGCGCAACAATATATCATGATTGACTGTGTCGAATGCTTTTTGAAAATCAAGAAATACTCCTATACATTTTTTACCTTTATCCATATTTTCGACAATTGTTTTAGTCAACTGATAAATTGCGTCTTCTGTACTACGTGCGCTCCTAAAGCCATACTGCTTATCAGATAGAATGTTGTGTTTGTCTAAATAATTAACCAGTCTTTTTTTATAGATTTCTCAAAGATTTTAGATATATTCGATAATAGGGCGATGGGTCGATTTAATTTATCATTGCCCTTATGTAATGGGATGACTACCGCTTGTTTCAGTTTTCCCGGGTATACACCTTGACTAAAACATAAGTTTATAATATGTACAAGCGGATCTTAGATAGCATCAGCATTTCGTTTTAGTTCATTTGAATGTATCCCGTCAATTCCAGGGGATGCATTGTTTTTAAGGCTCTGTATCAGATCTGAAATTTCGTCCTTTGCAACTGGGTGTAAAAAAATGGAGTTCAAGCTATTTTCTGAAGAAAATTGAGCAATTTCTTCAGAATAATTGGAGCATTACGATTGTGATTCTCTAGTACATCCTGTCCAACCTTTACAAAGAATTTATTAAATTCTTCTGCTATTCGAGACTTTTCAGTGCGCGGTATAATTTGACCATCTAATGAAATTACATTATTATTAAACTGTTTTTTTTTCTAATCTTGAATCTGTTACGCTATTAACAACTTGCCAAAATTTTCTTAAATCGTTTCTACAGTTTTGGAATAAGTACTTATAATAATTGTCTTTAGCTTTGCGGATTAAACCCTTCAACACATTTCGGTAGTTCTTATATTCATTGGCAAAGGCCGTATTAAATGGTTGTTTCCGATATTTATTAGCCATTTTATCCCTCTTCCTAATGGCGTTTACCAGACCATTTGATATCCATGGCTTTAGCCTTTTTTGCTTACTACTAGACTTCTTTTCCTCCAGACAACTATTATAGATTTCTGTAAAGGTTTTATAAAATATTTCGAAAGAAGTGTCTGCATTTTGTGCAGAATATACGCCAATCTTGACACGCTAATTAGGGTTTTGTATTAAAAACAAAACCCTTATGAAATCGGTCAAATGTCTGTCCGTCTGTCCATGAAATATCTCTCTAACGGCTAAAGCTACATACATGAAATTTTGTGAGAGTATGTAGAATTATTATAATTCGCCGGAGAAAGCGATTCGTTGTAATAGGCTGACTTTAAGGGGATGTCCCCATAGAGGGGAAATGAAGGTCAAAATTTTTTTTTCATCTGGTATAGGCAAATGGGGTATCATGAGAAAGGTAACACCGAGTACATTTCATTTCCGGTATTTTCATCAAATTTGGAAAAAGGGGAAAAGAGATAGAGGGGAAAATATGTGATCCGAGTTTGTCCCCCCACCCTTGCATTTCGATACCGTTATACCTAGAAACATGAAAATTTGCAGGAAAGCGGCATTTTACTAGTATAGAAAACCGAAAATCGTAGAATTTTGATATCTCATCAAAAAAGGTTAATAATAGTACATTTCCATAGTTGCAGTTAGCATACCCCTGCAAGCCTTAGGCACACCCGAGGTCAAAAATATTGACGGCCAATGATAACCAACATCATTGGCAATAATATCTCTAAGTTCCATTAGAATCACATAATATTTAATAATAGTACATTGATTTAAAGTTAGGCATTTTGACACTATCCACACAAAAATTACACCTACCGGCCTCATAGGTGTGGATACTACTTTCATGTTGTTTTTCGTAGTGCGAATTGCAGTTAGTTAACTAATCATTTTTGAAAGGGTAGAGATTGGTTGAGGCGCTGACTAATACAACTTAAGCGTGTGGACGGGGGGGGGGGGGGGGTGTCCACCTAGAGGCGAAATTAAGGTTAATTTTTTATATCGACTGGTATAGGCAAGTGAGGTTTCGTGAGAAAGGTAATGTTGAGTATTTTTCGCATTTTCTTGAAATTTGTAGAAAGGGGAATAGTGGGGGAGGAGAAAATATTAGTTCGTAATTTGTCCCCCCCCCCCCCCGTGGCATTTCAAGACTGTTAGAATTATGAAAACTTACAGGAAGGTGGGTTCGGAATAGCATATAAAATGGAAAATAATGGAATCTGTATATCTTCTCAGAATAGGTAAATAATAGCTTATTTCTGTAGTTACAGTTAGCACACCCCTGCATGTCTTAAACACTTTCGAGGTCAAAAGTACTGATGGCCAACGATAACCAACACCTTAGGGCTTAGGCAATAATATTGTAATGTTTCCTCTGTTGAGCGAAACCACGAAACCAAAGCAGGTTCGTTAGATATTCTTGTGCTGAATAATGAAACACTTCGATTGAAAAACACACACTTTATTTACAAAACGAACTATGTACACACGGGTACTAACAACCAACGTTAAAATGTCAAACTAGCTTTAATTATAACGACGGCACTATAGCGATCCAACCGCCCTGAGTGTCGAGTCCGACGACTACTTCTTCACGACTGCTCCCTCGTTCGGTGACATCTGCCTTTTATAGGTGGAGATCCATGCTTTCGTCAATTAGCGAAGACTCTAGATTTTTCGAGATGTTCGAGTCTCGGGTTTCACTGCTCAACGAAGGTTCGAGAATCCGCTTCAATGTTTCTGTTTGGAGAAGGTTCTAGACTACAGATGGCTCGAGAATCGTCTAGTGTCTTTTCAATTTGTACTTGTCATCGATCATTTGAGATTAGTACAGTGTGGGTCGTAAAAGATACCCACCCCGAACACACAACAATATGTTCTAAGTTTCATTACAATCACGTAATATGAATTGGCATGTAAAATGTAAGTGGGTAAGACATTTTAATTAAGTTTTTTTTTGTCCATCTAAGTGGTATCAAGAAGAGCAAGGAGCCGATATTTATATACCAAAATAAGCGCTTGCTACAAAACCCTCGGATTGCGGGCGTAGCCCTCTATATTCCGGTTTCATTTTTCTTTTAATTTGGTGGAGTTAACTTCTAAATGGGTACTGTCATTAGTTGATGCCGTAGTGTTTTTCGTATTTGCAGGTAATATTATGTTGCCTAGTATAGCATAATGGTCGGTTATGTTTGCCAAATATATTGCCGTTTTTAACGAGTTTTGAATTTGCTCTTTAAAAACAGATGATCTAGACAAGATTCTCTAGTGACACACTGTCGAGTACTGCCATGCAAATAATTTGTAAAACCATATTCGTGCAGTATGTCTAGATATCTATGACCGATCATATCAATATTTTTCTCCATTATATCAATATTTATATCTCCTGTTATTATTTGATTTTCATAGTTTTTATTCTGCTCCAAAAATACTTCTAAATTCTGCAAAAAAAATATTACTATTCGTATCATTGGGAGAATGATACATACTTGATAGCAGATAAACGTTATTTTCTAAGTTCAGTTCGATATGCAACGAATTAACTTCATTAATGTTTAAATTCAAAATGTTGCAATTTATATAATTTTTGATATATGTAACTATTCCGTCTGATTTATTATAACGGTTTGGTTGCACGATTTTGGTATATCCCGGAATTTCAAAACATTCACCATTTTGTTTTAGCCATGTTTCGGTTAGTACAATTATATCAAAATTTACTTTTAATGACTCTAAATATAATACAAATTCACTAAAATTTTGGGAAATGCTTCTTATGTTCAGGTGTATAATTTTTAAATGTCTAGTATTGTTTAGAAATATTTCATTATTTGTGAGAACTTCACTATCTGAAATTAATGTCGAATTGGTGTTGGAAGTAAGTTGAGCTAATAAATAAAAAAAAATAAACATACACATTTATAGTAGTAATTTTTCTAATATTATGACAGGAGATTAATGTCTAGTTCTGATTCGCAGCAGATCGTATAAATTTTCGTATTTTCGGCTTTTCGTATCAATATATTTTCGTTCTTTAGCCATACGAATCTGTATTCATTTTCACGAGCGAAGGCCTTGGTCTTGTATAATAGTGTTTTGAATGTTTTAGTTAGATGATAGTTTATGTAAATGTTGTTCCTGGAGAAGCTTGTATGAAGCCTATCGGCAGTGAGATCGTTTCTCTTTCTTTTAGTCTGCTCTAGCCAAGCATTGCGTTCAGATGTTGTGTTGAATTTTACTATAATAGGTCTTGCGTTATTGCTTTTTATTTTGTTTTGTTGACGTGTAATAGAAATTGGCACTACATTCTGGTCTATTTCCATAACATTTTCCATTCGTGTAAAAACTTCAAGCAGGTTCTCGTTTTTTGTTTCTGGAATGCCAGATATCTCGAGCTCAGTTGCTAAAAGATTTTGCTCCATCTTATTAACATGTGCTTTTAGGTGTTTCATTTGACATTTTAATTCAGTGTTTTCTTGTGAGAGTTTTTGACACATTTTCGTTAGGTCATCTATTTTCGCGCTGTATCGTGTCATATTTACATTGAAATCATCAACTTTTGAGCAGCAATAGTCCAAAGATTTTCTATACTCTTGCATTTCGCTCTTAAATGTGTTTTTGATTTCAATCAACTCAGCACTATTTTAATATTTGACTTTATTTCGTTCATCAAATCAATCACATCATTGCCTTGATTATTATTGTTGGTTGTGATTTCTTGTCCGGGGCGACATAAATTGCAGGTCCATGACTTTTTCCTGTCTTTTGCCATCTTTCTAAAGTTGATTTCATTAAATCCGGCGCAACCAAAATGATACAATTGTTTGCATTTTGCACAATCAATCGCATCGAATTTATCCACAATACCGTCATTGCAGCGATTACATTTCATTTTTATGGTATGTAGCTAAATTGCTTAACGACGTAGATTGTTGGTGGAGTCTCAATTCTTGGCGACGGCGGCGTACAGCTGTCAGTGGGCCAGTGGTGAGTTTGGAAATTTGTTGGTTTCTTCTTAATTCCCGAACTCAAAACAAACAGCTTGGATGGATGCGATTGTCAAGATGCCAAAAATTAACAACCGATGTTTTTTTTGGGCGATTTGCAAATATACAGATTAAATTTTAGCAGGAGTTCGTATTTGAAACTGTCAGTACTTAGTTGACGTATATCAACAACACCTCAAGATGAGCCTGCGGCACTGTTCAACATCTTTAGGACCTCCCAGTGTCAGCGTGTGTGAGTGGGTTGCCGGGTCTGGAAACCACCGCCGGATGTAAAAGGAAAGTCCATCAAAAATTATTTTCCACACACTAGTGCCACCCAACTCAACCTTTCTCCAGATAGGTGTAAAAAATGGATGTAAGGCCTTATGGTAGAACACGCTAAAAGCACTACCCCGCTGGGCACTACTTCGCTACTACTACTACTTGCGCAGTTGAGTGATCCCAGGGCGAACATTGTTCGTGCCAGAGCTCAACGGTTCCGGGGGCGAGCGCTATGAGGTAGTCCAAGTACACTGTAGAGAAACTGATGTTTGCAAGTTGGAATGTCGGATCCATGACGGGAAAGAGTGAAGAACTGGAGAAGGATAGATATTATGTGCGTGCAGGAGACCAAGTGGCGAAATGATCAAGTCGACCGAGCTCGTTTTTTGTCGAATTCCAAAAAGTACAAATTGTACTATTATGGAAACTCGAAGTATAGGAACGGTGTTGGAGTTATTCTATCATCGGCTTTACTTGGCAGCATCGTGAGTATCTCGAAGATAAGCGACCGCCTGATGAGTATCAAATTGATTATCTGCGAAAGAGTGTGGAACGTCATAAGTTCCTACGCTCCCCAAGTGGGTTTGCAGTAGAGTGAAAAAGAGGCATTTTGGAGCGACGTTTACACACCGCTTCAAAGTATACCAGATACCGAGCTGATTTTTTTTCGGTGGGAATTTCAATGGCCATGTGGGAGAATCGAACTGTGATTACGAGGATTGCCATGGTGGGAAGGGTAGCCAATCTACAGCCAGAAATGATGAAGGTGAGGCTATCTTGACTATGTGTAGATCACACGGTTGGTCATCCTCAACACATGGTTCATTAAGAACCAAAGGCACCTGATCACATATAGCAGTGGAGCCCATGCGACGCAGATAGACTATCATCTGTGTCTAAATTTCCTGAGGCGCTGGGTGAAAGACTGCAAAGTGATCTTGGATGAATCTGCGGTCACCCAGCACCGGTTGCTCCTGACAGAATTTATTTTGAAAGGAGGAACAAGACCGCAAGCAATCCCCAAACCAGTCGAGAAAATCAAGTGACACAATCTCAACAACGAAAGCTATGAATTTGTTGTAACTCCACTCATTGTTAAAATGGAGGAGTGGCTTCAAAACAATACCAACTGCCACAATCAAAGTCAAACACAAATGTGGAATGCTTTGGATACAATGTTAGTAGGTAAGGCTAAAAAGACACTGGGAGTTTCAAAAGGCCACTGCACACGAACAAGGAGACGTGGTGGTGGAATAACGAAACTAAAGAAGCAGTGCAGGCCAAATCGAACGCATTCAAAGCTTGGACAACATGCAAGACAGGCAGTGAATCCGAGAAGGTTCAACTTCGGGAGAAATATGGTAAATGCCCGAAGGAAGTAAAGCGAAAGGTGGCTCAAGCAAAGGCGATTGCAGCCGACAAGTTCTATCAGGAACTAGAAGATCTGACTGCGGATAAGAGATCGTCATTGCAAGAGAAATCTAAAGACAATGCCAGGATTTATAAGGTCGCAGCCCAAAGGAGAAGAAACGCTCGAGAGATTCAGGCGCCAAAGTACGTTGAAGACTCACAAGGAGTGCTACTTGTTGAAGACACTGCAATCTGTAGCAGAATGTGTGAGTACTTTGACGAACTTCTGAACGAAGAATTTCCGCGAGAAGCTTTTCAAGCTGTGGAGCCGAACACCACTGATATCGCCGATTTTTCAGTGGAGGAGGTGATGAAGGCAATGATGCAGATGAAACGCGGAAAGGCAGTCGGACCGAACAAAATACCCTTGGAATTTTGGTTGAAGATGAATCATGTCCGGCTTAGATGGGTCACTGTTCTTTTCAACAAAATTAAAAGAGGGCAACCGATGCCTGACGCCTTCAGAAAAAGCTTCCTTCTCCCGTTTTATAAGAACAAGGGTGACTCTCGCAAGCTCAACAACTATAGGGCAATCAAGTTAACATCTCACACATTGAAGACTTACGAGTGGGTTGTATGCAATCGATTGAAAGAGATTGTACGGTTGGATGACAATCAATGCGGCTTTGTGGAGGGTCGGTCCACAGTCGATGCTATTCAGTGCATACGTGTTACGATGAAAAGCATCGTGATGCACGGACGGACTTGCATAGATAAGATTATACAAGACATGTATGATGGAGCAACTGCTAAAGTTAGATGCACAGCTGGTGAGTCTGAAGAGTTTCCGGTTAAAGTCGGAGTTCACCAAGGCAATGTATTGAGTCCTTTGCTCTTCAACATCATCATGCTCTATTTACTAACACTCATTTCTGACGGCCTGGAAATATCCCTTCTCTTCGCCGATGACATTGTCCTGGGTAGCAAAGACATCGTTGCTTTGCAGGCTGCACTGAATAAGTGGTGTAAGATACTGGAGGATCATGGATTGAGGATTAGCATACCAAAAACTGAGTATCTTTGCTGTCCTTTCTCAGATTCAGACAGACCGATACCAGATATTTACATTAAAGGAGAGCAGCTAAAGTCCTGCACAAAGTTCAAATACCTGGGCTCGATGATCAACAAAGAAGCTACCTGCGATGACATCAAACATCGCATCAGTGTCGGTTGGATGAAGTGGCGAGAAAACTCTGGAGTTTTGTGCGACAAGAAAATGCCACGACAGCTTAAGGGCAAGTTGTACAAAACGGTCGTACGTCCCGCACTCATGTATGCGTCTGAATGCTGGACTATGTATAAGACATACGAAAGTAAAATGACCGCGACTGAGATGAAAATGCTATGGATGTCAGCCAGTGTGACCAAAAAGGATCGTATCAAAAGTACCCACATCCGAGGTAGCTTGTTTGTTGAACAACCGTTATCTCGTTCATGCACTTGTCTGATCAGAGCACCGTCTCTAGTCTCGGCATGCATGCATAATACGAGGGTAAGGTGAAAAGTTCTCGGCCTGACACAGAAATACCGTTACACAATCAGCAAAAATTTATGTTTCCCGCCTGTAGTTGTGACGGTAAGCGACATAAATTGACGCCACCGTGGAAAATATGATAGATATGATATGATTTTAAATGGTGCCTCGGACCGAAAAACTTAATCGGATTTAAATTAAAATCCAACAAATTCTACATCCAATGCATTGCTCAAAGTTGAAATTCAGTTTAGTAGTATAGTCAAAACCGATAGTCGAAAAACGTCACTTTGCGAGGCTTTGGAGGAAAATCAAACTATATCGCTTTTTAAGCTCACATATCTCTGAAACTGATGCCACAAATGGAAAAACTCATAAAACAAAAGCTAAAGATATTTCTATTTCAAGTTTAACTGGCCCAATACTCGTACGTTTCAAATCGGCCCATTTTTAGTGTAGTTGTGAGCGAAAATGTAGAAATGGTTTTTTACCAATTTGAGCCTTAATAGCTCTATCTCGATAAGTATAACAGTTAAAAGTTTTGGCTTAGCCTCAATTCGTAGATGTTTTAACCTTGTTTATAAAAGTTTCGCTAAAAAAGCTTTTTATTTTAAACTCATTTAATAAAAAAGTTTTTTTTTTATTATTAACAAAATTTGGGAAAATGTGAATATCTTTTGAACTAATGATCGTATGGAATTGCAGTTGATTTCATTCGACTTAGAATGACCAATACACTAGAATTCAACCTAAAAGTGGAATAAAAACCTTTTATTTTCAACTTATTAAAAAAAAATTATTTAACTAATAAAAAATCTGGAAAAATGTGAATATCTTTTGAGCTAACAGTCGTATGGAATTGCCTTTAGTTTCATTCGACTCAGAATGACCAAATACATTAGGAAACAGCCTAAAACTGGCACCAAAGCCTTTTATTTTCAACTTATTTAATAAAAAATTTACTTAACTAGTAAAAAAATTTGAAAAAATGTGAATATCTTTTGAAATAATGGTCATATGGAATCACGGTTGCTTTTATTCTACTCAGAATGACCAAATACATTAAGAATCAACCTAAAACTGGCATAAAGCTTTCTTAACATAAAAGCTCATCTAACTAATAAAACAATCTGGAAAAATGTGAATATCTTTTGAACTAATGGTCGTATGGAATTGTGGTTGGTTTCATTCGACTCCAAATGACCAAATACATTAGGGACTATGCTAAAACTTGCACAAAAGCTTTTTATTTTCAACGTATTTAATAAAAAAGCTCATTTATGGTTCATTTGGAAAAAAAAACTTAATATCTTTTGAACTAATACCCATATGGAATAGCGGTTGGTTTCATTTGACTCAGAATGACCAATACGTGAGAACCCAACCTAAAGTGTCATTAAAGTTGCTTGAACTTGGAAATTATGGAAGAAATTAAATCATTTAATTAACTAATTATTTAATTGATCAAATTAGTCCAATAAAAAACTTAGAAAAACTTTTATAAGCAAGGTTAAAATATCTACGAATTGAGGCTTAAACAAAACTTTAGCTGTTATATTTATCGATATAGAGCTATTAAGGCTCAAATCGCTAAAAAACCATTTCTGCATTTTCACTCACAACTACACTAAAAACGCGCCGATTTGAAACGTATTGGGCCAGTTAAATTTGGAATAGATATATCTTCAACTTTTGTCGAGTTTTTCCATTTTTAGCATCGGTTTCAGAGATATGTGAGCTTGAAAAGCGATATAGTGTGATTTTCCACAAAAGCCTCGAAAGGTGACGTTTTTCGACTATCGGTTTTGACTATACTACTGAACCGAATTTCAACTTTGAGCAATGCATTGGATGTAGAATTTGTTGGTTTTTAATTTAAATCCGATTAAGTTTTTCGATCAGAGGCACCGTTTACAAATTGTGAGGAGAATATTAAAAAAGGGCTCAAATTTTCCGGTTTTTCGCCCGCATCGCCGCTCTGCCGCGGGGTCCAAGATGGCTCCATCTCTTAAAATGAATGTATGGGGACCACCAATATTCATACCAAACGGCATTTCACTATCATTTTTGCAAGGTCAAATCGCTTAGCGGCCCAACTACTGGGTGCACGTGTCGTTAGTTCGTATGGCAAGTTTCAACTTGTTCTCTCAAGTAGTTTGTTTACACGAAGTTTTGCAGTAGACGTCTTACGTGCTTTTCGTTAAAATGGAGAAGCTTGAATATCCTGCGGTCTTAAAATTCTTCGTTTTGGATGGATTAACCCCTAAGGAACTTCATCTGAAGTTGACAAAAGTTGAGGGGGCTCTGCTCCTTCGATATCAACCGTTAAAAAATGGGCACTAATTTAAACGTGGTCGCACGTCCCTCGAAGACGACCCACGCGAAGGACGGCCAAAAACAGGAATCACACCAGAAACCATCGAAAAAGTGCATGATATCGTGTTGGACGATAGGCGAATTAAATTGAGTAATATTGCTGAGACTGTGGAAATATCGGAAGAAAGGGTGCGAAACATCTTGCACAAAGGATTAGAGATGCGAAAGCTCTGCGCAAGATGGGTGTCGCATTTGCTGAATGCCGATCAAAAGCAAATGCAGCTATCTTTGCACCGATTCAATCGGTATCCAACCTATTTTGTGCGGCGATTTGTCGCCATGGATGAGACTTGGGTCCACCACTACACGCCAGAAACGAAACAGCAGTCGAAGCAGTAAGTGGAAGTCGGTGGTTCAGCGCCAAAGAAACCGAAGTCGATCGCATCTGCCGAAAAGGTGATGGCCAGCGTGTTTTGGGATGCGAAAGGGATCCTGTTAATTGATTGCCTTGAAAAAGGCAGAACAATGACAGGCGAATATTACTCCAAACTTCTTGACCAGCTGCCAAAATTCGAGAGAATAGGCCCGGCAGGAAGAAGAAAAAAATCATCTTTCACCCGGACAATGCGCCTGTACACAAGTGTGCGTTGGCGATGGGAAAACTGCGGGATTTGGGGTATGATTTGCTCGACCATCCCCCCTATTCTCCTGATTTGTCACCGTCAAACTTCCATCTTGTCGCGCTCGGTGGCCGTGATCGTTCGGTCACCGCTCTACGATACTCATCTAGAGCTCGGAGATCAAATCTCGGCGCGATAAAAAAAAAACTGCCTGTGAGTACTAATAGAACTTTCACAGTGCTCCGGGCTTGTCAGTATAATGACGGCGCGGATAGGAGGCAGGCGCGGATTTAGGGGGGGGGGGGCAACGGGGACATTGCCCCCCCCCCCCCCCTTGGGCAAAAAAAAGATAAGAAAAAAAAGAGAAGAAAAAAATAGAAGAAAAAGAAAGAAGAAAAAGGAATAAAGGAAAAAAAATTAGAAAATTAAGGTTTTCAACTGATCTTCAAGCTTCAACACTGCCGTTCCCCCCCCCCCTCGGGCAAAAAAAAGAGAAGAAAAACCAGGCCGAATCTTCGCTTCGGCCCGGAGTCCAAAGCGTATATACCCTAGACTTGTACAGACCTAGTGGTGATACCGAAAGTACGAGTACCAATTGGCAACGACCATATGCATTAAAAGTGAGTTTCCTATATGGCCAGTTTATACGGGAGGTTGGCACATATTCAGGAGGATCTTGGCCATTCTCAAAATCAATTAACTAACCCATTCTACAAATATTTTTCAAATTTTTCGCAAGCTTCATTCTATCGAAAGATATTGCTTATTTGAAATTTCATTTGTAGGGGAAGCAGGGGTTTCATTGGTCGGATTTAACGTATTTTAAGCATTAGCCAACTGGATCCCACTACAAACATTTGAACAAAATTTCATGTCGCTAGCTTTATTTGTCGTAAGTTATCGCTTATTTAAAATTTCCTTGGGTCGGATCTAACCCATCTTTAATGCCAACTAACTCAATCTCACTTGAAACATTTGACCAAAATTTTAAGTCGCTGGCTTCATTCTATCAAAAGTTATCGCTTATTTGAAGTTTCATTTCTAGGGGAGGTAGGGGTTCTTTGGGTCGGATCTTGCCCATTTTCAACGCCAAATAACTAGGTTTTACTACCAACGTTCTGCCAAACTTTCAACTCGCTAGTGTTATTCTATCGAAAGTTATCGCAATTAAAGTAATATTTAATTTTTTTAATTTTGCAGGGGAGGTAGGCGTTTCTTTGATCTGATTATGCCCAACTTACTAAAACCCAAGCAGCTTCTCACTTCAAGGTTACATGCCAAGATTCGGCTGTCTACGTCAATTGGCTCATGAGTTATGGACAAAAAAACCTGAAAAGTAGGGTAGTACGGGGTTCTTTGTAAGAAATTTAGCGTTAGTTTTCAACTGATCGATTTTATTTTTCCAGGGGAGTATAAGATTACCCTCACGAGCAATTTATCAGAGCTAGGGCTTTCATGTTTATTTAATCAGGAGTTATAAATACATTAATTATCTTACATATGTAGAGGAGGTAGGCGTTCTCTTGACCTGATCATACCCATTTTCAATACCAACCAATTAGATTATATTTCCAACATCTGACCAAAATTTCAAGGCTCTAGCTTCATCCTATCGAAAGTTATCGTGCGAACGGACAGACAGACGGACAGACAGATATGGCTAAATCGAATCAGGAGGTGACCCTGATCATTTATATATATACATTGCTATACCTCCGGAGCCTCCTTTAAGGTGTTACATATTTCCGTCGTGACAAAAACAATATACCCTATACTAAAAGTCAAGGGTATAAAAAGAGAAGGAAAAGGACGAGAAAAAAAATGGGAAAATTAAGGTTTTCAACTGATCTTCAGTTTTTAACATTGATATATTTTTATAGGGAACCAATTCAACATTCATGTATGATACATTGATGGGATAGGACATTCCGTGTAGTAGGGTGCCCAACTAACAATTTGCTCTTGGGGTGAGAACTAAAACTCTTATAATATCGGTATTAAACTTTTCGGAACGAAATATTACGTTAAAGATATTTATTAGGCATTCTGCTAAAAAGTAAAACTAATACCTGAATCTGTTGTAACTTTTAAAAGAAAAGACGTGTAAAAAGTCTTTAGTGCAGATTGGAAGCTCGATGAAAACTTTAAAGGCATTTTGTTCAGATTATAGCCTTAAAAGTAATTTTTGCAAGTGTGTAATTAGAAAAGATCCTCTTAAAGTTTTTGCTTTAGACCATTCTAAGTGTTAATGCAGTGTAGGTCTAACTAAACCATTATAGGGAATAATTGCCGTTTGTCAACTCTCGTACTGCTTGTATAATAAGCTTGATCAAGAATATATTCCTGTTTCAGGGTTGTAATATTTTATTTTAGCTTAAATAGAGATGAGTAGAACGGCTTTAAATGAGAAAGCTATACACACTGATACTTAAAGAAGTCAGGCGAAGGTTGTAGGGAAAGATATAGTTTAATTCCAATTTTGAAGAAAAGTTTAATAGGAAGAAGTTATTATAATTTACTTATGGGAGCAACAAACTTAACTAAACACTTATAAGTTCTTTAAAATAGAGCTTGAGAGAACCGCCATCTTTTTCGACTGTTTGGTTATAGCAATTATTGCACCAGAAATTAATTTCTTCAAGACTTTGGTGACTTTGGATATTTTCATTTTAAATGTATTTCTTAGGGTCTGACAAGAAAATAAGAACGTGTTTAATACATTTTAGGCCACTATTAGCTACTATGCAAAAAGTAAAATACATTTAATTCATGATGAACATTAAATGTACATGTATGCAAAATTTCGAGAGGGATTCGTTTTTTTTTTGGGAGCTTTGTACAGCATTTGATCAGAAAAATTTTTTTCGCAGAGAAAATTTGACTATCAAATCGACAAAATCCACTGCGAAAAAGTGCATCAGACCAATAATACAAGTATGAATTTCAACTCCATTCGTATTTTTATAGAGAACTTCCAAAAGTATCATGAATTTCACTTAATGCTACAATAAGCACAAAATTTACTTACTGAAAACCAATAGAAATCTTTGTCTCTTAGTTAAAATTCTAAAAGGTGATCTATATATGTATAGCATATTACTGTAAATCACTTATACGTACTTTTACTGATATCTTTCTGATAAGTTCTCTAGTTAGAGCTGTCAAGAAGACTTGGAGAATTCTTAGAATACTTTATACTCATAATTTCATACGCTACTTTTTGGCTAGAAACGTTCTTTAAGATTTCTATCAGAACAATTTGCAAGTTAATAAGTCTTAGCTGAAACTAAATGTAGTTCTTATAAAATCCTTGAAGATCTCTATAAGAACAAAATTGTTAGTTGGGTGTGTTTAGATTTATCGAGTTTCCTCGCGTAACTGTTTCGCGAGGAAACCTTTCATTCCATTCCAGCATATGAACACATTCGGTCAAAAAAATGCCCATAGAAATTTTATGTAAATATTATTTTAACGGATTATATTTAGGTGATAAGGTCGCATTGAAATAAGAAGAGGTAATTCAAAATTAATTATTTATTTATACTATATAAACTTAACGAAAAAAAGCAACAATTTTCCCTATCTTTGAAAATTGTTAATTTCAATATTAACTTTCTTTTATAAAAAAGAAACATTTGCTTTCAATCTTACAACTATTTGAAATGTGTTGATTTTAAATAGTTGTAAGATAGAAAGCAAATGTCAGTTATGCGTCTGCAGAACGTTCATTTTTTTAAGCTGAAATGTTCGTATAGGCAACTCGCAATATTGCCCCCCCCCCCCCCTTAGGTCTTGGCTAGATCCGCCCCTGATAGGAGGTGCATGCTAGCAACTGCACTTCCGAAAAGTAGATATGCTATTGAAACGTCAACAAGGCATAGAAATGTTAGAGATGTTGACGCGCCCATGCCTCTGGAGGGGTCAAGGCAATTAGAGAGAGACTTCCATCTGTTCCCAAACTTGAAGAAATTTGTTTCTGGGAAGCGCTCCGTATCCAATGAAGAAGTTGAGAGGGCCGTAGATTAATATTTTTACAGCCTTCCAGACTCTCACTCCCGGGAAGGAATACTGATGTTGCAGAAACGCTGGACCAAGTGTGTTGAAGTCAAGTGAGATTGTAGATTGTGGAAAAATAAAATCATTTTTTAACTGAATATCGTAGTCTTTCATTGTCAGGCCGAGAAGTTTTCACCTTACCCTCGTATGTATTAAGATTTTATGGTTATTGTTCTTAACTTCCTAGAGAAAAAAAAATGTTTCCATTGACAAGTTTGAAATATGCTAGGCTTATATTTATAATCATTTTGTTAAATATTTATTTCATTCTAGATTCTTTTGGATGCCGAATGTCGAAGGACTTGAGAAAAATTTTTCAAATATCGTGAAATTTCCGAAGGAAGATTTACAATCTAAAACATTTCCATTTCCTGTTTTATTTATTGCTGGTAAAAGATCGGATTATATGCGGTAAGAATATTTTTTTTAGATTTAGAATGTAACATTTGCTATTCACATCGGCTGGGTTTGGGGTAGTCTGCTTTGCACGCCACCTTAAAAACTGCGACCATACTAACTTTATAAAAGCAATATTATTCACTGCCGTCATATCCGGCGGCAAATCATTCTGCCCAGTAAATACAAAGAAAATTCGTTCGTCTACCTAATATATAATACGAAAATCACATTCGTCTTCCTTTATAGCTCCATGAATTGTGCAATCCATTGTTTGGACATTCGCGGATTTCCAAAAGTCAAATTTTACCTTGTCGAACCCAAAATTTCCCCGGTCGATGTATGGATTTGACAGGGAAATTTTGACTTTGACCGGGGAAAATTTGGCTTTGGGTCATCTGCGAATGGGCGAGTTTCTAAAACGGACCAGTTTTCTGATCCTTGGATCTTTTTTCTGATTTTCTCAGAAACGCTGTCCGGTGCGGTTCCGGTACAATGGAATATGTTCCAAGTAAAGTGATTTTTCGGATCATAATGTCCGACACACACTTGCGTCCAAAATCCAAATTTTCCCCGGGCGAATCCAAAATTTTCCTGTCAAATCCATACATCGACCGGGGAAATTTTGGATTGGATGCGGGAAAAATTGGATTTTTATTAATACATGAATGAATAATAATAATAGACAAAAAAAAGAGGTGGATGCAGAAAAAAACTGAATCGAGAGACAGATAAAATTTTAATAGCTGCTACAATAATAATGAGGAAAAATTATATTTCCCTGAATGAATCCATTAAATAATAAGTATATGTTAAGAAATGATAATGAAAGTATTCCGCGTTAAATAAATAAGCATGTATTTGGAGTAAATCATGGTTCATTGCTTCCCGAACCCCCAGGGCCTCCTCTCGTCGCATTAGAGTAGTTCTCAAGGTTACAGCTAAGGGGGCTAAGCAAAATCGCGTCCGTGACGGTTTTGGGTGTCTTCGGCCATAATATTTATACTCTAGACTTTTAGTATAGGATAGGGTATATTGTTTTTGTCACTTCAAAAATATGTAACACTTTAAAGGAGGCTCCGGAGGTATAGCAATGTATATACCTATATATATAAATGATCAGGGTCACCCCCTGATTCGATTTAGCCATGTCTGTCTGTCTGTCCGTTTTGACGATAACTTTCGATAGAATGAAGCTAGAGCCTTGAAATTTTGGTCAAATGTTGGCAGTACGATCTAGTTAATTGGTATTGAAAATGGGCATGATCAGCACAAGAGAACGCCTACCTCCCCTACATATGTAAAATACTTAAATGTACCTATAACTCCCGATTAAATAAACATGAAAAGCTCTAGCTTCGGTAGATTGCTCGTGAGGGTAATCTTATACTCTCCTGGAAAAATAAAATCGATCAGTTGAAAACTAACGGTAATTTTCTTACAAAGAGCCCTGTACTACCCTACTTTTCAGGTTTTTTGTCTATAACTCTTGAATCCATCGACGTAGACACCTGATTTTTGGCATGTAACCTTGAAGTGAGAAGCTGATTGAGTTTAAATAATTTGGGTATGATAAATTCAAAGAAACGCCTACCAAATTTCAAAAAATTAAATATTCTTTTAATTACTATAACTTTCGATAGAATGACACTAGCGAGTTGAAAATTTGGTAGAATGTTAGTAGTAAGATCTAGTTAGTTGGTGATGAAAATAAGCAAGCTCCGATCCAAGGAACCCCTACCTCCCCTACAAATTAAACTTAGAATAAGAGATAACTTTCGAGGAAACGAAGCTAGTGACTGAAATTTTCGTCAGATATTTGTACTAGGATCAAGTTGGTTGTTATTAAAAATGCACAAGATCCGACAAAGGAAACATCTACCTCCCCTACATGGGAGACTTCAAATAAACGATAACTTTCGAAAGAATGATGCTAGCGATTTGAAAAATTCGGCAAATATTTGTAGTGTGTGTTAGCTAGTTGATTTTGAGAATGGTCAAGATCTGAATGATCGCCAACCTCTCCTATAAACTGGCCCTATAGGAAACGTCCCTTTTTTGCCTTTGGGCCCAGCTCAAGCTGACTCGTCGAAAACGTGCATGTTTAGCTGTATAACTTAGATGTAAGGGAACTACACTGGACAGCAAAAAACCGGGCCACCCGCTGCCTTATAACTCTAATCCAATTATCTCAAAAAGTATGTAATGAGTGGGGGAAACGTCAGTCGAAAAGGACTGTAGTGAGGGGCTGGCTTGATTGACCGTGTAAGTCGAAGGGCGTTAAGCCGACGATGCCATCAACAAGTGGAAGAGCGGCATGTGCTGGTTGTAGCTCGTTTCGGTGATGATGGGGGAAGGTTCTTTCCACTTCTTGCCCTCTGAGGTCCCATTACAAAAAAAAATCACATGCCTAAGGACAACAGAACAAAAAAAAATACTAGTGAGTATAAAGAAAACCGGCGGGGAAGAAATAGGAAAGGAAATTACGGCTGAGATCTGCCAATTAGTCCACCTCATGCACAATATACCCCTGATGGTAAGGGTATGGGCCTCATTACCCTTCCTACGACCTTATTAGGCCCCTTGGCCACACGATTCTGGAGCCTCCCATTATTTAAACTTTTCGCTGGTTACTCACATTTTAACCTGAAATGGCAAGGGTCTCAGAAGGAAAGAAGTATGATCCAATTAGGCCATCATGGGCAATTTATTAAGCATTTTTTCTTAGCAAAATACCCGGGTGATAACTGACAGATTAGTTAACGAACGGCGCCAACATTTTTTTTTTACCTACAGTAGCAACAAGCAAAAACCGTTAAACAAAATTGGATGTAATTGATTAAGAATTAAATATAGTTTTTTTTTCTATATAATATAGGACTTACCCCTCAAACTCCGTAACGGCCGTTTCGGTGAACGAGGCTGCAAGGTAAATTTAAAATAGATAACACTACACTACGGCGCAAAACAAAAATACAATCGCAATAAGGATCTTATCACCCGGTACGCGTTACAAAAATGATTACCACTATCACAAAAAAAACAAGATGAAGGAAATAAGTTATCGTGGCAACCTCTGATGAGTCTCCCTTCTGAGTTGCTGGTAATCAAATATAGAATCAAATTTGCCACTGTCGAATCAGAATACAGGCGGCCAAGGCCCGACGTCGGGCTGTCGCGCCACGATGATGATGATGATCAGAATACAATAAAAAAATACTTTTATAACTTCTTGTCTACTTTTCGCGATTTGGTGCTGGTACTGGGAGTTCTTGCTTCGGCGGTTAATGAACGCGCTGCTGGGAAGAATGTTGGCGCGGCGATATGCGACGATAATGATGGTGATGAACTCGTCGAAGTCTTATTTGTAGAGTTGTCGTTGTTAGTGCTTACCACTTGAAGCAATCTAACACCAGTCGCATCAAATAAAGGACGAAATAGCACTCAAGGACGACGAGACGTGAATGACAAGAGTTTTCGCTACTGTTGACCGTACTAATCTGTTTGAGGGACTTTCAAATCACATGTCACGTGTTGAATTTAATATCGAAAATTCCGAGCTTCCTGATTATAACTTTCGTCTATCACACACAAATTTGGAGTCAAAACAAGTACGAGTATCTACTATTGTACTTTCCAATTTCAATTAATTTAATGGAATTGCGGTTTCGAGAAATTGGGTTAGAGATACTTTTTCCTTATTATGCGAAATTGAACAACGGCTTAACTCAACGGCAACGCCAGGTGCTTGTAGTGCACTCCTAATCTAATCCTCCTTTCTCAGGTCTCGATTCCGACCTCGGCGACAGTCCAAATCCGACCCCCCGTTTTTTCTCATCAGTCTGCCTCCCATCCCAAGAACATCTACAACCATCTTCCCTTCATCCTCCTTGTCTATGGGTGGTTTCCCGCCAAAATTAATTTTAGGTCTAATACATACATATGTACTACCAAAGAAAAAATATTATTTCCTTTTCAGCATACATACTAGCAAACAATAGAAAAAATATCACTTTAGATTCCATAAAGTATATGTAGGAAAAGGTACGCTGGATAGTCCTATTAAAAGCTGCTCTTCGTATTTGCATTCAAACGCACACAGTCAATACTATATACATACGAATAAAGATTGATATTGGAGTTATCAAGGTGCGTATATTCGATAGCGGCAAACGTTGACAACATAACAATGCGCTTGCAATACATTGCAATAGCGGGAAGACTTGCTTCGCTGTGCAAAGTGCAAGTACATGTATTGTACTACATGCAAATGCAAAGGCAGATGAGTGTGACGTCATCATGCCAAGTACAAAATTATTTACAGGGTGTATCGTTGGAAAGTACCCAAAAAGACATAACTAAAAAAAAAAAGTGAATTATATTATTTTTCTTTCCCCTATGTTTGCTACTACGCCAAAAAAGATAAACGTTACAAGTATAAAACTTACAACTATCAAAGTTATATCTACAGAAAGTGCCTTTCATGACGATTAAAATGAATGGAAACGCATTGGGATTTATCAATTTATTAAGCGTTTATTAAGGATTTTACAAAGAAGAGTCGTTTTCCAGTCGTGTAATCACTAAGTGAAAAAAAAAAATTTATTTAATTTAAGCCGAAAACAAAGAAAAAATTGAAAAAAAGTTTTTGGTCAGTATTCAGTGTTCCCTCCCCTTGCTCAAATAACTGCTACCGTCCTCGTATTCATAGACCTCACGAGGCTGACGATTAAATTTTGGGGAATTGGATTCCACTCCTTTTCAATTGCAATTCGCAGCTCTGGAAGCCTTGTTGGGGCAGCTACCCGGGCTTGAATCCGACTTCAGCTCATCCCATAAGTGCTCTATCGGATTCAAGTCCGGCCTTCGAGCTGGGCAGTCCATCGTACGAATGCCGACGTTGTGTAGATATTGGGTCACCACATGAGCAACATGAGGCCGTGCATTATCATGCATCAGCTGGATATCCTGCCCGATATAACCTGCGTAAGGAACCACATGGTCTGCGTGGATTTCAGTGATGTAGCGATGAGAAGTCAATCCACGTGTACGGCCCTTGGGTTCAATGAAAACTAACGCTATACGTGCGGTTAGCGAGATGCCGCCCCAGACCATTACAGATCCTCCTCCATAAGCAACAGATTCCCCTATGCAACACTGAGAATAACGTTCTCCAGGGCGACGATATACTCTCTGACCTCGATCACTTCCATGTAGACTCACCCTGGTCTCATCAGTGAAGAATACATTACCCCACTGTCCTAACGTCCAATCCCTATGCTATCGATCAAATACGAGTCGTGCTCAGTGGTGGGCTTCAGTCAATGCTGAGCCTATTGCAGCTCTCTTTTTAGTCAGGTTCCGTTCAGTAAATCTTCTTCTGACGGTATCTGAACTTATAACCACTTGGCGTGCGTCACGCAGACTTTGTTGGACTTGAACTGCGTTGAGGCGGCGATTTCGCAGAACAGTAAGTTGGATATAACGATCATCTGCTGCTGATGTAGCCCTAGGTCTGCCCGTTCCTGGACGGCGATCGAATGCATTAGTCTCTAAGTATCGTCTGTAAACTCGTTACACCGAAGATCTGCTGATTCGAATTCTTCGAGCGACCTCACGTTGCCCAAGGACTGCTTGAAGTAGTGCTACAGCTTGAGCGGCTTCCTCAGATGTCGGATCCATTATTGGCTGAAAAAAGTAGCAAAAATACACGCGTCTAAGCAAACAATGGACAAAAACTAAAGAAATGATAAGAACTATCCGACTACCTTCACTGTAGAAGAAAAGAACGGTAAGCGCGAACTCTAGTCAAAACAGAGCAAATCTTTAGCATTGTTTTTGTTGCTTGATTACAATGTGAGTTTACGGTACTTTATATTAAATTTATAGTCATTTAAATTGCCATTAAACGCTCTTTCTGTAGATATAACTTTGATAGGTGTAAGTTTTATATCGTTTGAGAAAATTGGATTAGAGTTCCAAGGTGGTGGGTGGCTCGGTTTATTTGCTGTCCAGTGTAGAATGAACAGCTTGCCAACGTTTTAAAGTTGGAAAAAACATCTAACAACAAAGATTTCACGGAGGTACTTTAAAGGCATTGAATCCTGGCCAAGGCAGTACGCTTTAAAACGTTTTTTCTACTTTCATCATCATATAAAAAATTATTATTTTTTTGGCATTCCGTGATAAGTACCTGATTAGACTATCTCCTTTTTGTATACTACTAATTGCCTTAACCCCTTTTATACGGTATGGGCGCGTCGACATCTCTGACAATGCCTGGTTGACGCTTAATATTGTAGCATATAGATTTCTGATAGTGCAGTGGCTGCATACTATCCGTATTCCCATCATTTACTTCACAATGTTTTTATACCCTTCACGGATGTGATAGGCTATACCTATATTAACTTTGTCATGAAGTTTACAACGCAGAGAAGGAAGCATCTCCCACTATATAAACTATATATATTCTTGGTCAGTATGATGAGACGAGTCGATTAAGCTTTGTCCGTTTGTCCGTCTGTCTGTCCATCTGGTTCAATGCAAACTAGTCCCTCAGTTTTAAAGCTATCGAGCTGAAATTTTGTACAAAGCCTTCTTTCTATTACACGCTGTAAATATGTTGGAACCAAAATTTCACACTAATCAATAGTATCTTTATTCAAATCGCATTCCTGAATTTGGTTGAAATCGGGCTACTCTATCATATGGCTGTAATAGGAACGACCGTTCAAAAGTAATGTAATGTTTCCTCTGCTGAGCGAAACCACGAAACCAAAACAGGTTCGTTAGATATTCTTGTGCTGAATAATGATAACACTTCGATTGAAAAACACACACTTTATTTAATAAACGAACTAACTATATACACGCGTAACCGACAATTTACGGATAACTATTCGCTTCCGGCGGATGTCTGACACCAATGAGCTTCCGCTGAGAACTACTACTTCACGACTGCCTCTTCGTTCGGTGACATCTGCCTTTTATAGGTGGAGATCCATGCGTTCGTCAATTTAGCGAAGACTCCAGATTTTTCGAGATGTTCCAGTCTCGGGTGCTTACTCAACGAAGGTTCGAGAATCCGCTTCAATGTTTCTGTTTGGAGAAGGTTCTAGACTATAGATGGCTCGAGAATTGCCTAGTGTCCATTCAATTTGTACTGGTAATCGATCATTCGAGATTAGTACAGTGTGGGTCGTAAAAGATACACGCAACAGTAAGTTTTTGTTAGAATCTTTTTTTTATTTCTGAAGATATCTTTACGAAATTTCATATTATTCAATCATATTGACTGCCAAACCACGTTCTTAAATTTGGTTGAAATCGACCCACTATTTCATATATGTACCTCTCATAGGAACAGTGAAATCGGAACAAGTTTTACTACAAATTTCAAAATAGCAAATGCACCATAAGTCATAAAGAAGGTATGATACCCTTCACGCGAAGCGAGAAGGGCATCATACCTTCGGCAAGCCGGCCGAAGGCTAGCTTGTTTTTTGCTAATTTTTTTTAACGTGCCGGAGAAATAAGCTCCTGAACTCTAGATGTAAGCATTGTAGAGTAGCGACCGAGGCGTTATTTTTTTATATGATATATTAAATTGGTTTCGGCATAGACTCTGAATTGTGATTTAGCCACATCGTGTCGTTTCTTCATAGGACTTTATTTGTTCTTATTTCCAGTGAATCTGACATGCCCGAAATCAGGACTATGTTTCCAAAGGCTCAACTCGAATGGCTCGATACAGGACATTTAGTACAATTGGAGAAACCAGCCGAATTTATATCGCTAGTAATAAACTTCGTTAGTAGCTGAATAATTGTAATGAATTCTGTGAATTCTGACTACAGAATATAGAAATATTCTATTTATTTAAATTCGAATGTACCATAAATAAATATTAACGAATTTACTCATCAATACCGAAACGCGCTGTAAATAAAATCTTAGTAATGCACGAAACATAGAGAAAACTTTATGTAAATTGATACTCTAGTTGGCTATCGTGATTAAACAGTCGCCGACTGATACCCGATTGAATGTTTTTGTAATGAATGATTAAACTGTGGTTCCTAGTTTAAACTGGATTTTATGACATGATTTCCATACTCCCCAGACTTAAATCTTAGAACATAGAGGCATGGAATGAGCTTGTCCTGCATGTCTCCATAGAAACAGTGGCTCCAAAATCTGGGTACATGGTCGACATGTGGTCGACAGTTAGCCAACTCAGTAGATCGTTTAGTAATTATGAAATTTAAATATTGACAAGAATTGACGTTTGTTTCTGCACAATTCGACATTGCGGTCAACATTATGTCAATACCGAAACGCCAACGGAGTAGGCTGACTGTCGATAATCTGACAAGAATTGACTTTTATTCATGCACAATTCGACAGAACAGTCAACATATGTCAATATCAAACAAGAACCGAGTAGGCTGGCTGTCGACTTATTCGCCAAATGTTGGAGCCAGAGACATACAATACAAGCTCATTCCATGGCTCTATGTTCCAAGACTTGAATGCTCTTCAAAATGTTTGGGGATTACTTACTCGAATGAGAGAAGGTGGTAGGCGGTTCGGGGACGAAAATCAGCTAATTGAGGTCACCCAAGTCGATTGGAATCAACTTTCGCAGTTTTGAATAAAAGAGTAAGTACTGTAATGTTTCCTCTGCTGAGCGAAACCACGAACGAAACCAAAACAGGTCCGTTAGATATTCTTGTGCTGAATAATGAAACACTTCGATTGAAAAACACACACACTTTATTTATAAAACGAACTAACTACACACGTGTACTAACAACAAACGTTAAAACTAGCAATAACTATTCGTTAACGACAACCTTTCCGATCCCGCTTTATAGCGATCCAACCGCCACTGAGTGTCGAGTCTGACTACTACTTCTTCACGACTGCCCCCTCGTTCGGTGACATCTGCCTTTTATAGGTGGAGATCCATGCTTTCGTCAATTAGCGAAGACTCTAGATTTTTCGAGATGTTCGAGTCTCGGGTTTCACTACTCAACGAAGGTTCGAGAATCCAATTCATTATCAATGGTTTTGTTTGTCTAGACTACAGATGGCTCGAGAATCGTCTAGTGTCTATTCAATTTGTACTTGTCATCGATCATTCGAGATTAGTATAGTGTGGGTCGTATAAGATACCCACCCCGTACACGCAACACTGCCTCCTCCTTAGACCTGTTCGTCCCGAACAGAAGTCACCATGACGACGCTCGCGCGGTGCCATCCTATCCAGATGCACGGCCTTCATTTTCACTGTTGGCCTCCATCGGTTCGGAACGCGACGCACTACATTATCCATCCAGGCAGCAATCTCATCCGGTTCCTTCCAGGTCTCTCGAGCCCTCGAGCACATTCGTTTTCTCCGATGAGCGCTGCACAATCCTGCAAAGCCACCGTCGCTGCCAATCGAGCGAACTTTCACGTTGAACCTCCTTCTCACGCGATCAATTTTCCACCGAGGTCGTCCTTGGATCAGGCCATGTACGCCATCCATCCGGCGTCCGAAGTCGGCGACCGACGTTGACTGCTCCACACACGAACCATTCTGTGGGGTTGAACTGTTCTGCAACACCTTCATAGTCGGACATCGCAATGCCTCATTGACAGCAGCAGTACACTCGTTGTCGCCCCTGCTGTCCATCATCACAGCGGCCTCAACTGCGACGTCGTCAAGAGCTGGTTCCCTTCTAACCTTCGCGGACAGTTCGTTCCTAACGATTCCCGACGTTTCCACACGTTCCAGATCGTTCCTCGAGTTTCCAGCATTCTCGAGTCCATCACACACGTTTCCGATCTGGGCGCCCACCCGCATCCGTTTAAACTTCATGGAGTCTCTACGAAGCTTCTCACCATTTAGCTTCCAGACTCCCACAGACCGCTCCTCCAATTGTGGCTTCAAGCTGTTGTCCTTCTGCGGTTGCAACTGTGTTGTCACTCTCCGCGGTGACTCCTTCAACCTCACCGACCGCTTGTTCAACTTTGCCGATTGTTCGGTCATCTTCGCTGTCAGTCCGTTCAACGCCGTTGTAGTCTCATTCAGCGACTCCTCAAAACTCGCTGACCGCTCGTTCATCTGCGATGTCATTTCCCTCGGCAACTTCTCCGCTCTCTGTGACTGTTCGCTATCGGTCCGGTTGTTCATTACCGCAGCGGCCTCGAGCTGTGTCTGCGATTCGATCTTGATGACTCCAGATGTTTCGACGCGCCCCGTTCCACTCCGCAGTCCTTCGACCTCCTCGGCAACCGTATTGAACCCGCCGCCATCCACTTGGGCGACATCTTGCATGAGGTAGTTCTCGAACTCCTTGGAGGTTTCTCGTTGCCTCTCGTCGAGCAATCTCGATATTTCCGACGACTGTTTCTGCAATTGCTCGTCTAACCGCACGGAATGCTCATGAAATCGCTTCTCAAACCGGTCAAACCGCTCAGATTGTTGCTCTGCTTGTTGCTTGGATTGCTCTGCTTGTTGCTTGAATTGCTCGCTAAATTGGTTGAACATCGACAGTAGCTGCTGGATGCCAGGGTCCCCGGTTGAAAGCTG
Organism: Chloromyia formosa; assembly: GCA_964017055.1. Lineage (NCBI taxonomy): Eukaryota > Metazoa > Arthropoda > Insecta > Diptera > Stratiomyidae > Chloromyia > Chloromyia formosa. The sequence continues at coordinate 73,097,743 of OZ024816.1, forward strand.
TTCCGCTCCCGATTCGTCGAGATTTCTCGTATCCGGAAATTCGACCGTAAACGGATCCTGTCCATCGGTTCTTATCGCTTGTGCTAAACGAATATACAGCGCGGACGTATTTCCCGTCGTTAACAATTTCCGTCGTGCTAGTTCGTTTCTTATCTCCGCGATTGTCAATTCGCAAAGAGTACCCGGCATTTTAGTTCGTTTTTCACTTCAAAAGTTCACAACAGTCAGTCGTGCAAATTCTACCCGCGTAGAATATTCCCGCACTTCACTACGAAGTTTCTCAAACACACACAATAGCGCAACTTCCCGGCGCTTCACTTCAAAGTTTCTTGAAACTTCCCGTGCTTATTTACACCACCGTAAATATCCCGCACGACTTTCACAAAATCCACAATCGCGCAAGTTCTATACTCTCAGAACTTCCCGGCGCTTCACTCTAAAGTTTCTCGAAACTTTCCGTTTATTTACACTTCCGTAAATATCACGCACGACTTTCACGACTTTCACTTTTCAAACGAACGTCCACTACACGCACGCGAATATCCCACTTCTGACACCAATTGTAATGTTTCCTCTGCTGAGCGAAACCACGAACGAAACCAAAACAGGTCCGTTAGATATTCTTGTGCTGAATAATGAAACACTTCGATTGAAAAACACACACACTTTATTTATAAAACGAACTAACTACACACGCGTACTAACAACAAACGTTAAAACTAGCAATAACTATTCGTTAACGACAACCTTTCCGATCCCGCTTTATAGCGATCCAACCGCCACTGAGTGTCGAGTCTGACTACTACTTCTTCACGACTGCCCCCTCGTTCGGTGACATCTGCCTTTTATAGGTGGAGATCCATGCTTTCGTCAATTAGCGAAGACTCTAGATTTTTCGAGATGTTCGAGTCTCGGGTTTCACTACTCAACGAAGGTTCGAGAATCCAATTCATTATCAATGGTTTTGTTTGTCTAGACTACAGATGGCTCGAGAATCGTCTAGTGTCTATTCAATTTGTACTTGTCATCGATCATTCGAGATTAGTATAGTGTGGGTCGTATAAGATACCCACCCCGTACACGCAACAGTACTTATTATTAAGAAAAAATTACATTTTACATATTTGTATCCTTTTGATGGTGTAAACGCAGAATTTTAATAGTGTCCCTTTTGAAGTCGCTCAGTTTTAAACGTCGAAGTTATGTAATGGATGGGTTGCTGGGCTTCGAAGATGCCCGTGGGGACGAAGCCTAAGGTAGCATAGTGACCGTGAAGGTCGGGCTGTGCCATCTGGCGAAGAAAAAGGCCCCTAAACGAGCTAAGCAGCGGTCTATGCTTGCTGTAGCTCAGATCGTGAGACGTCGCTCGTTGCCCCTGTCCTTTACGTATTAATAAAAATTCATAAGCCGGGGGAAGACAACACAAACAGAAGCGGCAAAAATGGGGAATATTAAAATGAAACCGGAAAATAGAGGGCTACGCCCGCAATCCGAGGGTTTTGTAGTGTCCCATGCCAATAGGAGATGAACTGTCCCACTCTTGGAGATACTTAACCATTCATGTTAAGACGGTATTGCAAATTGCAAGCTTGCGAAAAAATATTGAAAATAAATTGTTTGAATAATTGTAGTAAGTAGAGTCAGCGACCAGCATACCTCCCTCCTCTCCCAGCAATCTTTACCCTTTTGAAAATGGTTAACTCCAATTCGCTCTACGGAAAACAATATGCAAGTATGTTGTACTCGAAGTACTAGTATGTAGTACAAGAGACCTGTTACATAATGTATGTGCATTTTTTGTATTTATGATATCAAAATGGCCAAATCTAAATGAATATACTACTATTAAATATTACGTGATTATTACGAAACTTGGAGACATTATTGCACATGGTGTTGATTATCGTTGGCCAGCAATATTTTCAACCTCGGATGAGTTTGAGAAATGCGGGGGTGTGCTAGTTGTAACTATAGAAATATACTATTATTAACCTATTTTGAGAAGATATCCAAATTCCATAATTTTTTTCTTTTCTGTGCTAGTTGAAAGCCATACCTTCCTGTATGTTTTCAAATTTCTAAGTGTAACGGTCTCGAAATGGTAAGGGGGGTGGGACAAATTATGATCTCATATTTTCCCCTCTACCCCTTTTCCCCTTTCTTCAAATTTGATGAGAAAAAATGGAATGTAGTACTCGGAAGTACCTTTCTTAAGATACCCCACTTGCCTGTACCAAACGAAAAAAATTTCGACCTTCATATCCCCGCTATGGGGACCTCCCCTTAAAGTTGACCTATTACGACGATTCGCTTTCTCCGGTGAATTATAGTAATTCTACACATTCCTACAAAACCTCGCTCCAAAATGTGAACGCAGGCAATGTCGATGAAATACAACTGTTCTTTATCAAAGCTACCCAATTTTTCTCAAAAGCAATTAACTAACCTTTTATAGCGAATACTAAGTTTTGCTCTCTGACATATAAAGGCACTGCAAATTATGAGCAAAACAATTCTTGAAGCGCTTTGGAAACGCTGCCTGCATTCACAAATCGTGGCGCTCCCTGAGCGCTCCCATTTTTGTTGTTGTAATTCAGTGCGAAATTGGGACAAAACTGGGAGCGCTCTGGTAGCGCCACCAGTTTGTCAATGCAGGCATTATTCCTAGTTGACCGGGCGACGCACAGTGGTTCAATTGCGGACAAAAGCTCAAAATCGAAATGTCCTGTCGGGAGTTAATTTTGATTGGTTTTGATTCTCGACTAATTGAGGATTACTTGTGTTTTTCATATTTTTATCGTTTTTAGGGTGAAATTGTGCGGTAAAGAACAGTGACGGAAGAAACTGCTTGTAGTGGGTAATTTTGGTTATGGAATATTATTACGTAGGCTTATACTACAGCTACTTTGATGGTGAGCGATTAATATTTATTATGTTTATGTTGACATATCGTGGTAACAGTTTGTAGTAGCCAGCGCCGCATTACAACAACAACAAAATGACTGCAATGCAACTCACTGAAAAAAATTAAAGTAGGCTTACAAACCGAGCGTCAACACGCGTCAAGCGGAGATTAAGCCAAATCGAACTAGAATATACCCAGGAACAAATTTCCAAAGTTTCATCTGCATATTCTTGCATAATAAGAAGTTATGGTCATTTATGTGAAGAATGTCCACTTAAAAATTCATAAAAATTAAAACATAAGTACCACCATACACTGTCGAACTCGACCTGGTATAAATGTCCTCTGACACACACATACACTTCACATAGGTGTGAAGAAAACCATCCACCTGTACCAGGTTCGTGTTCGAGTTCGACAGTGTACGGTGACACTAACAGAGCAAGCAACAGAACGAATGGAATCCTTTCTTCCAGGAATGAAAATGATCGTAATGGGAGTTTGTTCTTGTTTTTTTTGCACCTGTTGCACATTTTTTTTTTCAAAATCAATTTTACCTGAAAAAAATTGTATAAAAGTTACGAATCAATTTTGGCACAATGATTCGTAACTTTTATAAAAGTTGTTTCAGGTGACATTGATTTAAAAAAATGGAGAAATGTGCAACAGGGTGTGTAGTGTATGTATCATATGTTTAATAAAAGATCTTTCAATGGTAACAAAAGGATTTTTTAATGGATCTCAACATCTTCTTATCATTGGTGCTTCGCATGCTGTACGAGTACTATTGTGCTATTTTTCAAGTAAAGTTGGAAGCTTTTTTGGTTGCTTGAGTGTAATTGGTAAAGTGTTTGTTTATTTGGATGAAATGGGACTAACTACCATTCGATTATATCATCGGTTCAAGAGATATTAAGATAAAGATATTTTGTGATTAAGCATGCCATTTTCTTCAATAAGTTTTGAGTTTATTGCTTATATAGCAGTTTTAATAAGATTCCTGATGTATTTGGTAATTCTGAATCAAATGAAACTAACGGCAAGTTGGTACCATCATTATCTCAACAGATATTAGCCATTCTTTTTTTTTGTAATTAAATAAGCTATTTTTGGCTAATAAGATCAAAATTTGAAACTCATATGGTTTAAGGGTTATTCCTAATGTATTTATTCATTCTGGATTGAATAGAATAGATCTCGACTCAATACGATTATTAATTAAAAAGGTCGCGCTCGGTGGCCGTGATCGTTCGGTCACCGTTCTACGATACTACTAATCTAGAGTTCGGAGATCAAATCTCGGCGCGATCAAAAACTGCCTGTGAGTACTAATATAACTCTCACAGTGGCCTTGTTTATGCCGCGGAACTATCTTTGAGGATTAACTAATTCGAGCTAACTCACGACGACATAAACATGTCGCACTAGCTAGTTTTGGTACCAATTTTAGCTCCACTTGCTATGCAGAACTAGACTGAAAAATTGGGACTAGGTGGTGTTGCTGTCTTCGCTAATGGTGTTGTTGTTGAAAATTACATTTTATTTGTTATATAAATACCTCATCCTTTCCTGAAACTCTGCATTTGTTTCATCCTTTGATTGTAGCGGTAGAAACGCGTTTTTATTAGGAGGCTACTGCCCCTTGACATTTTCTTAACCTATGTCACAGACCAACAGCTGACATCTTTGATGTTTAGTTCCTCTTCGTATGGTCGGTATAAACACACCACGAACAAGTACTAGCACTAAAACGATTTAGTTAAATCGCCTTTTAGTTCCACGGCATAAACGTGGCCAGTGCTCCGGGCTTGTCAGTATAAAGACGGCGGGGATAGGACGTGCATGTGCATGTGCATGCAACTGCACTTCCGAAAAGTAGATATGTTATTGAAACGTCAACAAGGCATAGAAATGCTAGAGATGCTGACGCGCCCATGCCCCTGGAGGGGTCAAGGCAATTAGAGATTCTTTGCTTTTTCTAATATCAACCTAGACTGGCATACGCTATTCGGACTATGAATATGGACAACAGCAAGACGCTACTCATCAAGTTGATACAATTGGCAGCGTACGTCGACGACATCAACATCATGTCCCGATGATTGGCCGACGCAGAAGAACTTCTGCATACGCTCGATACCTCTGCAAAAGAAGTTGGACTACGTATCAACGAGGGTACGAGTAAAACTAAAATAATAATGCAATCGACGACAAGGACACCTGCACAATCGAGCATCAATGTGGGGTACCTCAACATCGAGTTCGTGAATATACCTGGGTTGCAACTTGTCAAGGGACTCCAACGAAACTGACGAAATCAAGCGACGGATATAAGTTAGTTAATAAGACTTTTTTGTCGGTTCTCCCCATAATGAAATCGAAGCATGTACACAGTAACATGAAGCTCCGCGTGTACAAAACCATCATACGACCAGAGCTATGCTATGGCTGTGAAGCATGGACCCTAACTCAAGCCTCTTGAAACGTGGTAGACACATTTGAACATAGGTTCTGTGGCGAATTTTCGGGGCTGTTTGCGATCGAGATGGATGGCGCATCCGGTACAACCATGAGTTGTATGAACTGTACGATGAGCTGGAAGTTTAGAAAATCGTCAAACTACAACGACTTCAATGGGCAGGGTATGTACATCGAATGGACGATGATCGCATGCCAAAGAGAGTAATACTCAATTGCCCTAACCCCTTGTGGGGCATAGCGCGTCAACTGTGCCATGTAGCCCAGTTGACGTTAAGCATGCACCTCTTGTACATCCATGGCCACGAACGTCGTCGTGGATGGGATTCGAACCCGAAACGCCGATAGTCAAACATGATACTGGTGCCTCAACCCACTGCGCTACCGGTCGCAGAACGAGTCGACGGAGCGAGACTGCAAAGACGACAGAGACCTCGTTGGGAGAGCTCAGTATATGCAGACGCCGAGCAGCTACTGGGCTTCCAAAATTAGAGGACGCGGTCACGTGGCCGAGATTATTGGAGGATAATGATCCAGGCGGCCAAGGCCCGACGTTGGGCTGTCGCGTCACGATGATGATGATTTTCTTCAATAAGTTTGAGGTTCAAAGTTTTTATTGTAGTTTTTGGGTGTTCCTTTGGGTATTTTATCATTCTCAATCTAATGAGATAAACCGCAATTCAATTTGATATTTCGTCTTTTGAACAATAGGGGGTTTTAAATTGAAATGATTTTGAAGTACCCTTGCGTGGGTTCCGCGACTTAAGAGGTTGCAACCCTCAGTATACCGACCTAGAACGCTTGCTCTATACGCTACAGCGGTAAACCCACTATTAGCCAAGGCGCGAACCGCGATATATCCCCCGGTGAAATAAAATATATCGTTCAGTGGGTTCAGAAGTTACCCAAAATCACACACTACTCTCGAGTTATTCTGCAACCGCTCGGCTATTCAGTCTATGCATGCTGAAAGCCACACTCGTTTACTTTAGTGTCACCATACACTGTCGAACTCGAACTCGAGCTCGTACCTGGTGTAAATTTCCTCTGACACACACATACACTTCACATAGGTGTGAAGAAAACCGGTCCACTTGTACTAGGTTCGTGTTCGAGCTCGAGCTCGACAGTGTATGGTGACACTTACGTGCAAGTCAAAGAGAAAGAAGGGCGTGAGCGGTGAGCAGAAATATTTCTTGCTCGGTGAAAGTTTTATCATGAGAAGGAGTTGCTCGGTAACTTCTAAACCCTTCCAGACTACGTTGATATCGCGGGACTATGTCCAAGTATTAACTAATCCCAGCTAATAATATTGGGTTCACACACTGGCCTCGTTTATACTGTGGAACTAAAAGGCGATTTAACTAAATCGTTTTAGTTCTAGTACTTGTTCGTGGTGTGTTTATACCGACCATACGAAGAGGTACTAAACATGAAAGATGTCAGCTGTTGGTTTGTGACTTCGGTGATATTGGTTAAGAAAATGTCAAGAGGCAGTAGCCTCCTAATAAAAACGCGTTTCTACCGCTACAATCAAAGGATGAAACGAATGCAGAGTTTCAGGGAAGGATGAGATATTTATGTAACGAATAAAATATAATTTTCAACAATACCATTAGCGAAGACAGCAACACCACCTAGTCCCAATTTTTCAGTCCAGTTCTGCATAGCAAGTGGAGCTAAAATTGGTACCAAAACTAGCTAGTACGACATGTTTATGTCGTCGTGAGTGAGCTCGAATTAGTTAATCCTCGAAGATAGTTCCGCGGCATAAACAAGGCCACTGGTGCCAGATTACTTGATCTGCGCCAGATCCCAGATCACTTGGTCTGAAACTATCAAATACAAACAATTTCAAACGCACTACACCCAGATCGAGTGATTTGCCCGCAATGTGAACATGAACTCACTGTGGACCAAATTATATAACGAGGTTCACATTTGCGGCCAACTCAATCTGACCTCAATCTACCAGTTCACTTGATCTGAACCTGTCAGATAAATACAAATTTAAACTTTGTTTCCGCTTATCCATAATTCCGGAAATTGAACGCCTCCTTTTGCTCCATAATCTCACCTACTTCCTCTATGATCTCACTTCTTCAAAGGTCGAATTTAATCAAGAAGAAGATATCAAAACATTAATTGACAGCTGACAGCAGTTGACAGTTCGTGTGATCATCTACTGGGGAACATTCGAGTTGTCGGCGTTTTTCCACTTATTTCAACATATTTACGTAAATGTCGGCTGCACGTCGTGATATTGCACCTTTCCTGCAGCGTGTGCGGAACTTCTTGCTTGGCGTAAATACATTTTTCTAATTCAATTACATAATCGCATCCGAATAGGTTAGAGACTTCACAGGTAACATACACTTGAAATTTCTCTGCTTTTCTTTGTAGCGTCCCCATACGTTAGCTGTCCGCTTTGAAGATGGTTTAGCCAATCGCACTCAACCGCCACCAAATCTTCCAGACGGTCCATCGAGCGGTCTTTCCGCAAACTATTATTATACTCGCGATGGCAGACGCCTGGTCACTCCTCCAATTGATGTGACGAAGCAAACGCTTCTGGAGTCGAAGGACTCACCTGCCGGTACGGCGAACCTTCCAACACCGGGAAAAGTTTACCAATGGGATTAGAGTTTGTTTGGAACAGTTAAAAGAGCCGTGTATGAATAAAATGGAAATAGAATCGTAAATAGTATGTGATTTGGTAATTTGAATCGGAACAGTGGTGTTTGGAAACGTGGTTTTCATTAATTTCGAGTGCAACAAGTTTAACATAGAGCAATCATTATACATATAAGGGGATTCACGCTCAGTGTTGTAAACGTTGTATTCGTCGAAAACTTCTGTCATCTCTATAGTGAAATAACAGAAGCTTACAACTTTACGACAAATACGATGTTTACAACGTGAGCATGAATCCCCCTATAGTTGTCGATTCAATTTATTTAGTGTTAAGAGCTTGAAACTGGGAGTCTTTTTCTCGACCCATCGATTCTCCGTAGCTGCTTCTATTTCTCCTCCTGTTTATACCCTCCACGAAGTAGGTTATATTAACTTTGTCATGAAGTTTGCAACGCACAGAAGGAAGCATTTGGATTATTTTTAGTTTCCGGAGCCCGGGGTGAAAAAATCGTTTTTCACTCGGATTTTTTGTCACTTATCACTCACGTCACCCTAAAGGTCGCCACCCATTGACGAGCGCAACCACGACCAAACTTCCATCGAACCATCAAATATCATAGAATATCATAGGGAATTTTTTTCCACACGTCCTATGATATTTGATGGTTCGATGGGAGTTTGGGCGTGGTTGTGCTCGTCAATGGGTGGTGACCTTAAGACTCAAATTTGAAAAAAAAAAAAAAAATTTTAATTTTTTTTTATTTTTAATCTTAATTTTTAATTTTTTTTTCCTTATTTTCTTGTTCTAATGATTTATACTGAGTGTTAGGTGTGTTTAAAACTGATCAAAACGCTGTTGCACGCAGAGCGAGCGAAGCGAGCGTTCATGTTTGTGCGATATTGAGGGTTGCGATCCCTTAAGTGCGTAGCGAGCGGAGCCCACGCAAGGGGATTTGCGAATATTTCAATTTTCCATGCCTCCAATATTCCGAACACTCAGTATAAATTATGAAAAAAAAAATAAAAAATAAAAAAAATTAAAACTTAAAACAAAAATTAAAAATAAAAATAATTTTTTTTTGCAAATTCTTGACTTTTAGGCCATAACCAGGTTTAACGTAGAATGCAGCAGCAGCGGCAGAAGCAACAACAACCACAGGTAGATCTGTCATCGCCGCTGTGTCACCGCGACAGATCTACTTGTTGTTGTTGCTTCTGCCGCTGCATTCTGCGTTCAATCTGGTTAGGGCTTTAGAGTGACGCGAGTGAAAGTGACAAAAATTCCGAGTGAAAAGTGATTTCCCCAGCCGGGGCCCCGGAAACTAAAAGGTTGCCGACTCACGCAAAGTACTTAGGGTTGATCCTAGACAGCAAGCTTACTTGGAATCATAACATCGAAGAACGTACCAAGAAAGCAACCATTGCTCTGTTTACCTGCAAAAGTTTGCTTGGTAAGACATGGGGGCTCAATCCTCGAATTATGCACTGGATGTATACAGCTGTTGCTAGGCCAATTCTATAATACGAAATTCTGGTCTGGTGGACAGCACTCAAAACTAGGTACAATAAACTGAAAATGGAAAGAATCCAAAGACTGGGATGTTTGGGAATCACAGGAGCGATGAGAACCACGTCCACAAATTCCCTAAACACCCTCACGAACCTACCCCACTGGACCTGTTTCTAATGAACGCAGCGTCCAAATGTGCATTAAGACTTTATTTTTTACAATTTAGCACGAGGCCTTATGGCCATCGTAACATCAAACTGCCTCTCGAGAATACAGACCTCATCAAACCGGTAATAAACTCCAAGAGAAACTTCCGCGTAGTCATACCAGAAAGGGACTTCTACTCCACTGGCGAGAACAGACCTAAGAATTCCCTAAACCTCTATACGGATGGCTCTAAGACCGAAATAGGTGTTGGAGCCGCGGTTCATTCGCCGGAGCTCCTATACAATCTATCTCTCCGACTGCCGAACGAGTGCAGCATCTTCCAGGCGGAGGTGGTAGCGATACAAAAAGCTGCGAAGCTAGTCTCAACAACACGCAGGAAGGGCAACATCTACATTCATTCAGACAGTCAGGCTGTGTTGAAAGCGCTGCAGTCAGACACTATCAGATGAGGGACGGTGCTTAACTGCCTCTCAATTCTACAAAGATTGGGCACCTTAAGGAAGCTGGAACTCCGATGAATACGAGGCCACAGCGGCTGACTTGGCAACGATATTGCGGATGGACTCGCAAAGCAGGGAGCTGCACTGGATGTCACAATGGCAATAGCAACTCCTATTCCAATACAAACACTAAGAACAAAAATGGACTCTAAGATGATGCAACTGGCCAACCAAAATTGGAACAGAACCATCAACTCCAGAATTACGAGAGAACTCTGGAACTCATACAACACTAAGAAAACCGATGTACTCTTAGGCCTCTCTAGGGGTAAATGTGCAATGCTAGTGGGGTTACTAACGGGTCACTGCCTAATAGGTGAGCACGCACACGGACTGGGACTGATCATAGACAGTTATTATTTGTTGCTAATTTATCAATTTCCATCGTTGTCAAGTAACTTAAAAAAATATCAGATGTTCAAATCAAACAACTGACCCACACACGAAACTGTCCGCCCAGGAGAAACATTCCCTTGCACGGGTGACGACAGAGTGGACTAGACATGGTCTAGGTTCAATATGCGGTGGTATACAGGGTGTACTGTTCTTGATGGTAAATACTTTAATGGCAGATAGTAGTGATCATTTGAGGAAAATTAACATCTGACATGGACACTCTCTCTTTAACTGTTACGGAGTTATAGCATTTATTGCTGATAATATGAAGATTATATAAAGAACGGAAATAAGCAAAACAATTTGGTACCAGCTTACACACTGAGACATTACTCTCTCTCTCAATTGCCCTAGCCCCTTGTGGGGCATAGCGCGTCAACTGTTCCATGTGGCCCAGTTGACGTTTCGACGGCATACACTGGTTTCGTAGAATGCAGTTGCCAGCATGCACCTCCTGCACATCCATGGCCACTCGTCGTGGACGGTAGTCAAACATGAGACTGATGCCTCAACACACTGCGCTACCGGTCGCCCCCGACATTACACACACCACAAAAATATTCCCCCGGCTGTCGGATAATTTGTTGTGATTTTCAGTCATACTGTAACCGAGGGAGCACCGGCCAGGGCCGACGAGAGAAAATCCGGGCCCGGGACTTCACTTTTATGGGGCTCCATAACGAATAATGGCAACGCCAAATGAAATCACTTAGATTCGCCCCTTCCGCACCTCCTTCTCGACGGCCCGGGCACCAGCTGATGGGAGAAAGTAGGCAATGAAAAAAAAATATTGTAAAAAGCCGACACAAATTGCAACTTTCTGTTTATTAATTTGTTAAACGAGGGAAAGAAGAAGGTAGGCTGTGAAAAAAATGTTACGAAAAACGTATGGATTGTGTGTGATGATAGCCTCTCTTCAAAACATATCCCATACTCTCAGAGTGATATACTTTTGGAAATAAGAAACCAAAAAGGGCGTTATTTTGGTCAATATCTTAATTTCACAGATACATTTTTGTTTGCGAACCTCGGATTCGTGTTCAGCAGTCTAAAATACATAAAGGTACACGTTCCTGCGGCAGCCGGTTCTCCGTACCGGAACGACCCGTTTTTCGATGACCAAGAGCTGCCAAACCCGATGTAAGAACTGAAGTATTCGAAGCGTCGCTATCACAACATAAAGGTACACAAAAATCAAAACGTCTGCTAAACTTTCTATCTCAAAATGTCAAGGTCCTAGAGTATACCCTGTAACGTTTAAAGTGTCCATGTCATAAGTTAATTTCCCTGAAATTAACAGTAAGTACTACCATTAAAGTATTTACTATTGGGAATGGTACACCCTGCATAGTTAATAGTGGAACACAAAATGACTTACGTCTGGCTTGGTCGTGGGCATATGCGACACGACTAAAGTGTTCCCCACTTCCCAGGGCGCTTTCCCACTGGCATCTCTACGTGATAAAATCAACGCAAGCTGTCAATTTACATTTAAATCGCCAAATTTAGTAAAATTTACTTAAGCAACATTTAATTCATACTTCGCTTTTATTCATGGAATTATAATTAATAAATCATTCACTTTGCACATACACAATACTATCTCTCACATGTTCTATTAAAAATTAAATGGATCTGCCGCTTGCTTTTCCTGATTTTGCGTCCACGCTTTGGCAATCATCCGCTTCATCTCTGGATCGCCCGTCTCATACATTTTCCTCATCATATTCATAATTCCGTCGGATGGATCGTCCTTGGCATCATCGGTCTTGAACATAGAATCCTTAACATCATTTATCCGCTTCTCGGCAAGTGTTAGATGCGACCATTTCACTGATTCTTTTTCCTTTTTCATGTAAATGGCCACCATGTCGGTTTTAATTTTACGAAAAGACTTCTCCACATTGATTGCGCCCAGAAGATTGTTTATCGTCAGACGATAGATTTTATTGTTTAGATTACGAACGGTTAAGACCATGGAATTCGGCGTGAAGACGGTCTCAACGTCTCCTTCCGTAAGACTTTGGACACCGTCAAGTGTCGCGAAAATTTTCACGAATTTCTCACTTTGATCCCAGGCGTATTCGTTCAATTCGACCGTGAAGCTGGTAAAGGAAGCAGTACTAGTGAGAATAAACCAAGCATAAGGGCGGAATGCAAACTTACGGTTTATTTACATCCACTTTTGGGGCGCTGGATTGACTACCGGCTGCAGCTTGGACCCGGGACTTCTCCTCAAGTCTTCTTATTTCGATTTCAATTTTGTATTGGGCCTCGGAGAGAGCATCCTTTACACGTTTTCGGGTGGCTTGCTGGGTCAATTCTGTGATTTCAGCGATATCTTTCTTGAGCTGCGCAGAAAAGAATAAAAAATGTGAAAATAACTAGTTTGAGTGTTTCATGAATGCGTTAATGAAACTTACTTCTTCGAGACTCATTTTAGTTATTCACTGTTGATAGACAAATACAAAAGTTCTGCAAACAAAACGGGTATACACTAGCTTCAGGGTGGAAAGCAGGAGTCTCTGAGATCTTTTGTTCACATGTCCGTCGTTGACATTTGACAGTTGGCTGCCCGGTCTCTGGAAGCTCTGGAAACTTCTACTCGCTTCACGAACACGACCGAATAAATTTCGGACTGTTTTGTATTCAGCGGTTGAGTTTCCTAAGCTGAATTCATGGATGCGTCCGGTAATCGAATGAAACTTCCTGTTAAAGATTTGATTGAAGTCCGTCGCTGTCTATAGACACGGGTTTTGCGACTTTTTAGACAAAATTCTCGATTTGTTGGCGATTTCGTGTATGACTGTGGACAAGGCATTAACAGTTTCTTAGGACAAACATTTTTAATGAAAAATATTATGTTATGGGACAAGAACAAGAGGATCCCAATTAGGATATTATCTCTTGTTATATTACGATTACACAATCCCCAGATTACTTAATCTGCACCGGCTGATTTATTCTGCAACTGTCAGATACATACAATTTTAAACTCACCACACCCAGATTACACAGCAGATGGAGTAATCTGGGGATAGTGTAAACGTAATATTACGGGACAAGAGGATCTCATAAATTCATCGAGCGATAGCACTTGTCCATAAGACCTGCCATAGACTGTGGGATCCACCGTCAGACCGATCTGACGATGGATCGCCACAAAATATCTGACGATCGAAATTATATGGAACTGTCAAAAAAATCGTCAACGATAGTCACATACACTCTGCGATCGATCTGACGATCAAAACATCGTCAGATCGATCTGACGACGGATTGCATCGTATATGGGGGCTATAAGTTGGTGCTACTCCAGCGATAATTCTTAATACGTGTTTTTGTGTTCTTTCTATACTTTTCTTATAGCCCCCATATACGATGCAATCCGTCGTCAGATCGATCTGACGATATTTTGATCGTCAGATCGATCGCACAGTGTATGTGACTATCGTTGACGATTTTTTTGACAGTTCCATATAATTTCAATCGTCAGATATTTTGTGGCGATCCATCGTCAGATCGGTCTGACGGTGAATCGTCGCACCGTCTATGGCGGGTCTTATGAGAATCGAAAGTACCTCCCCATGCGATTGTCCATATGTTAGAACTGAGAAAAAGAGTGTGGCATGCATACGTTTCAAGTTTTCGAAAGATAATATACATTTTAAACTGTAAAAAATATTTATTGAACTGTTTAATTTATTGTTTAGATTGGAAGCATTCTCTCCATCATAAACGTGCCATACACGCAGCGATCGATCGGCCGATCCGTCGTCCGATATCGATATCGGCCGATGGATTGGTCTGTATATGCGCTTATCTTTGACGATTTTTTTGACAGTTCCAAATTGACCACGTCCTCATTTGCAGGAGATGGGCGTCTAGTGTCATGGATGTCCGCTCCTATCGAGGAGCAAACTGCGACTCAGATCATCACTTGGTGAAGACGACCTACAGATGTAGAATCTCCTCAGTGCACCAGTCAAGAATCAGCCCTCCCAAAATCTTTGCGGTTGATAAGCTCTTGAGTGATGCTACAGCGGTGGCGTATACTACCGCCCTTGAGGAAAATCTATCACCTATGCTACACAACATCAGCAACACAGGCGTCCATGGGTTCTGGGAAGAACTCAAGGGTACCATCAAGGATGTCGCTGAGAAGGTCGTGGGATATAAAGCCCGGCGAGCGCGAAATGACTGGTTCGACGAAGAATGCAAAAATTCACTTGACGCGAAAAACGAGGCCTACAGACAATGGATTCAACGAGGAACCAGAGCCAGAAGAGAAAAATATGACGAGCTACGGCGAATATCGAATAGAATAATTAGACGTAAGAAACGTAAATACTTTGACGAGCAGTTGCTGAACATAAACGAAAACTTAGCTAATAGGAACACCAGACAAGCGTACAAACTAGTAAATACAATTAAGAACGGCTACCAACCCAGGACTAGCCTTTGTAAGGACAAGGATGGAAACATCATCAGCGACACCGATGGTATTAACAAACGATGGGCCTCTTATTTTGAAGAGCTTCTAAACCGACCATCTAACATCCCCACACAGGAAGCTCTCGATGATATTGTTGATCTAGGTCCACCCATTCAACCCCCGACAGTAGAGGAAGTTGATCTCTCGTTGCGGTCACTAAAACGAAATAAAGCGCCGGGCGCTGACGAGATCCCAGCTGAACTGCTAAGATTCGGTGGAGCGAGTCTAGTTGATGCCTTACATCAATTACTCCTGCGAGTATGGGAGAACGAGGAGATCCCAGACGATTGGCGCAGAAGCATCATCTGTCCAATCCATAAAAAGGGAGATAAATTGTGGTGTGAGAATTACAGGGGCATCTCACTAGTTTGTACGTCCTATAAAATTTTGACGAAAATTCTGGAAAATAGAATAAAACCGTACGCAGAACGAGTCATTGGCGAATATCAAAGCGGTTTCAGACCTGGTCGCTCCACAACCGATCAGCTCTTCTCAGTCAAACTGATACTCCAGAGGTGCTGGGAATACAACGTAAACGTATACCAAATCTTTGTCGACTTCAAGCAGGCATACGACAGTATCGATCGTGGAGTACTGTACAACATCATGCTGCAATTTGGTATACCAGCAAAATTAGTGCGACTGACAAAGATGACGATGACCAACTCCGTCTCACAAGTCAGGATCCAGAATAGACTTACTGATCTATTTGAAACACGCACTGGTTTGAAACAGGGCGATGGACTGGCACCGACGCTCTTCAACCTAGCACTGGAATACGTTATTCGGGCCATGAATATGGACAACAGCAAGACGCTGCTCATCAAGTCGACACAATTAGCAGCGTACGCCGACGACATCAACATCATGTCCCGAAGATTGGCTGACGCAGAAGAACTTCTGCATACGCTCGATACCGCTGCAAAGGAAGTTGGATTACGTATTAACGAGGGTAAAACTAAAATAATGATGCAATCGGTGACAAGGACACCTGCACAACCGAGCATCAACGTGGGGGACCTCAACATCGAGTTGGTGAACAACTTCATCTACCTGGGTTGCAACCTGTCAAGGGACGCCAACGAAACTGACGAAATCAAGCGACGGATACAGTTAGCTAATAAGACTTTTTTCTCGGTTCTCCCCATAATGAAATCGAAACATGTGCACAGAAACACGAAGCTCCGCGTGTACAAAACCATTATACGACCAGTGCTATGCTATGGCTGCGAAGCATGGACCCTAACTCAAGCCTCCGAAAACATGCTAGACACTTTCGAACGTAAGGTTCTACGGCGAATTTTCGGGGCTGTTTGCGATCGAGATGGATGGCGCATCCGGTACAACCATGAGTTGTATGAAATGTACGATGAGCTGCAAGTCTCGAAAATTGTCAAACTACAACGACTTCAATGGGCAGGGCATGTACAAAGAATGGACGATGATCGCATGCCTAAGAGAGTAATGAATGCAGAACGAGTCGACGGAGCGAGACTGCGAGGACGACCGAGATCTCGTTGGGAGAGCTCAGTAGGTGTGGACGCCGCGCAGCTGCTGGGCTCCCAAAATTGGAGGACGCGGTCACGTGACCGAGATAATTGGAGGACAATGATCCAGGCGGCCAAGGCCCGACGTCGGGCTGTCGCGCCACGATGATGATGATATAATTTTGATCAGCTGATATTTTGTGGCGATCCATCGGCCGATCGATCGGGTGACGGATCGCTCCATGTATGTGGGGTATTAGTTGGTTGTCAATGGTTAGTCCCAAATATTGGGTGTCAGTATCGTTTTAAATTTGAATTATGTTTGTGTTTTTTTTTTTAATTTTTTGAAAATCATTTGGCAGTCCACTTTCGAAAAATCTATAAATATGCCTATAAAATAAATAAATAACTGGCACAACAGTCCAATTTGAACCATGGCCTCCTCGAGATGAGTTAGCATCATCTCATTTTCTAGATCGTGACGGTATGTCTTGTGCAGAGGTGTGTGATCAGCAACACGCTCAGCCGAGTTATTCACCCCAGAAATAGGTACTCATTTAACAGCTGAGTGGGCTCATAGTCCGACACGTAAATCCCCTTTTTTTTATTGAAAACTACCGCATTCAGTAGGAATCGAACCGGGGCCCAGTGCGTAGAAGGCGAACGTCCTAACCGTTGCGCCATCCGGACTACTTTTTTTAATTTTTTATACCCTTCACGGATGTGATAGGGTATATTAACTTTGTCATGAAGTTTGCAACGCACAGAAGGAAGCATCTCCGACCATACAAACCATATATATTCTTGGTCAGTATGATGAGACGAGTCGATTAAGCTTTGTTCGTCTGTCCGTCTGTCTGTCTGTCTGTCTGTCCGTCTGGCTCTACGCAAACTAGTCCCTCAGTTTTAAAGCTATCGAGTTGAAATTTTGTACAAAGCCTTCTTTCTATTGCACGCTGTAAATATGTCGGAACCAACGGAATCGGATCACTACGTCATATAGCTGTCATAGGAACGACCGGCCCAAAAATTAGTCTTTGTAAGAAAAACTTTTTCATTTCTAAAGATATCTTTTTCAAATTTCACAATAATTAATAATATTATTAGCTAAATCATATTCTTGAGTTTGGTTGAAATCGGACTACTCTATCATATAGCTGTCATAGGAACGACCGTTCCAAAATCAAATTTTTGTTAGAAAAACTTTTTTATTTCTAAAGATATTTTTACGAAATTTAAAATTATTCAATCATATTAACTACCGAACCACGTTATTAAATTTGGTTGAAATCGGCCTATTATTTCACACACTTCTCATAGGAACAGTGAAATCGGAACACGTTTTACTACTAATTTCAAAGTAGCAAATGCTCCATAAGTCACAACTAGCCGAAGGCTAGCTTGTTTTATTATATTTACTTCAATTGATACACAACAGGTACCTGCAGACAGACTAGCTTTTCCTTAAACGTGCCATACACACACCGATCGATCGGCCGATCCGTCGCCCGAAATCGATATCGGCCGATGGATCGGCCTGTGTATGTGGAAATCGCACCGATCGGCCGATCAATTTTGATCTGCCGATATTTTTGTGCGATTTTCGTGCGATCGATCGGTGACGATCGATTGGATAGTGTATGTGATTATCGCAAGTGAATGTCAAATTACCAAATTATTAAATTATAAAATTTCAAGGATTCTTATGATTTAAATGGCACTGCAATTGAAATATCAAATATGTGGTATACGAAAATACCACACACATCCAAATAGTTAACAAAAATTAATCTAAGTTCGATTGGGAGTGAATCATAACCTATTTTTGGAATTGTCATTCGTTATCGCATCGCACGAAAATCGCTCAGTGTGTGTGCAGTGGAGATCGGCAGATATTTTGTGGCGATCCATCGGCCGATCGATCGGGCGACGGATCGGATAATGTATGGCGGCTATTATACAACCAATCAAGAGTGCTATTTTGGTATATGTACATATATAGCTGAGAGCGAGGCTTTCTCTCTACAGATCCAAACCTAAAGTACATAATTCATTATTGCTTAGCGGGCCGCACGAAAACTAATGGAGGGCCACTGGTTGCCGACCCCTGGCTTAAAGCGCGTTGACATGATCAAACTACGGTTTTTGACAAACCACTTACTTGAACGTGTAAACCCCTTGTCAAACTGGTTTGATGTCTTGTGCTTCTGTCAAACCGTAGTTGGACGGTGCGCAACTTTTCATCAAATGCTAGTTTGTCAAATCGTAGTTTGATCATGTCAACGCGCTTTTAGGCAATAATTATTTATTTTTGTTATTGCAAAGAATAGCTCCAACATGCGTTGATCCTTTCCCCCTTGCACCCAGGAAAATTGTAAAAATATGAAGAAAAGTGTCTGATGTCACATACTACCCGAATCAGTCAGTTATTGGTTCGAGTCCCGTGCACATCGTGGGGCGCAACAATAAGCCGTAAACTTCCCCGACTTGTCGCAGGTATGCGGCTTAGGAGGTATGTACATGCTAGCAACACGCATTGTCCGAAACCAGGTTTATGGTAACGAAACGTCAACTAGGTCAAATGGAAATAGCTGCGCGCTATAACCCAAGAGGAG